>NW_017547112.1:704281-762265 GCF_001854935.1 Bemisia tabaci | reverse complement strand
CCCCCCCCCCCCCCCAGATCCGCCTATGTCGGAATGCAATCAGGTTCCTCTACTTTTCACCCCCTCAATGCCACATGCACGACTCAATCGTTAAATTATCACTTCACGTGATGCATCATGTAATTTTTCGTGAAACTCGCTGAGAATTTCGATTAGATCGAATCAGATGCAAAAAACTTTCTTGCACGTTAAGCTGCTTGATTCAGTAGGGACGAAGTATCCACTGGACACACCAAATGGGGCATTGTTGTGATGGTAATTCAATCGATCATTTTTGATGTACCGTAGACACTAATAATCTTCAATAAGGTCTCTTTTTAACGCCAAATCGCTGCTTCATTTTTTGTCTAACTACTTGTACTAATAATGTGGTAACTTGAGAGATCAATTCTGGTGTGTCTGTTTCTGTCTCCGTTTCTGTCTTCATGAAAATCCGACACTCTCCTGTGGGCTTTTACTTCATCGACCTATCTTCACATACATCGACTGACAAAATCGACACTCTTAAATTTCACGCACGCTTTATAAGGAAACAGTGTCTCTCAACATTTAGGATAAGGAAAAACGAAACGGGTCTAATTTTTGAAATTGTGGTGTAGAATTACGTGTACGAATGTTCTGATGCCGGCGACTCTTCACTCGGGAATAGCTGACCTCGTTGTATAATCGTCCGTGCACTAAGCGGAATAGCTTCGTTTTCCCATCGTAGCAACTGAAATGGTCCGCAAGTCTTGGTCAGTTGATCTTGCCTAAATGGGAGATTTTCTGCGTTTCCGGAGGAAAATCATCGAGGAAAAAAGTTCATTCATGCTTCGATTGTGTGGATCCTCTCTAACCATCAGCTATGCCTCTAAGGAAGACCTTAATGTTTCACTTGGTGCGCCACAGTATCGTGAACGGCATAGAAGTGTCATTCGATGGGTTTAAATATCACAGAGCCAGACTTTTTAAACAGTCGGCAGAATATCTTTTCCGCACAAAGAACAATTGTGGTAATTTTCCCGATTATCGTTGCCGCACAAAATCATTTTCGCATATATCGCAGATCTCAAACATCTGGCAACATCGGCAGGGCATGAAGTTAGTTTCCCCACAATCAATTCACAGTGGAGCGGCTGTTCGCGGGCAATATACACTGAGAAAAAACTATGGCTTATAAACCTATTAGAGGTAAATATGGAACACCACTAATAGTAGTACCTCTACATATAATAATAGCACATATACCTTAGTTATGGTCTCTGTACCTTAATTAGGTACAGAGACCTTAGTATGGTTCACAGACCGAGAATCATTAGTTTATTTACGACTATTATAGGTGTTCCATATTTACCTCTAATAGGTTTATAAACCATAGTTTTTTCTCAGTGTAGCATGATTTTAATACGGTTACCCGTGTCAATTTTAACGAATATGACGTAAATAGCCATGTTAGTAATTTTTTTTTTGCGCATGTTTCAAGCGTTATATTTTAATCGCAGTATTTGGTGAGCATTTTTATAGTGTGTCGTAAATCGATATCATTCCCACACTGAGAAAAAACTATGGCTTATAAACCTATTAGAGGTAAATATGGAACACCACTAATAGTAGTACCTCTACATATAATAATAGCACATATACCTTAGTTATGGTCTCTGTACCTTAATTAGGTACAGAGACCATAGTATGGTTCACAGACCGAGAATCAGTAGTTTATTTACGACTATTATAGGTGTTCCATATTTACCACTAATAGGTTTATAAACCATAGCTTTTTCTCAGTGCAAAGCAACCAGGGTAGGTAAAAATATGCCAGTTCATAAGAGAGTGAAATACCGTCATTTTCAACTTCAAGAAAAAGGAATCGTTTGGCAATGTTCCGTCGATAAAAGTTTCTAAGAATGCTAATTTTTTCAATCCTTGTTCACTCATTTTTCTCAAATATGCCTCATTTTTTTCTCGACGTTGCCGCATACTTCAGAAAGTTATTTGTGCGAAAATGACTTTTTGTGCGGCAACGATAATCGGAAAAATTACCACAATTGTACTTTCTGCGGAAAAGATAGTCGGCCAAATAGTCCTTAGGGGCCGTCTTTTAAGTTCGTAACGCCGCAATAATTGCCCGATTCCGTCCCGCGGTCCGACTCCATGTCCCGATTCTGTCCCTAAAAAAAGAGCTCCCAATTTTTCGTCGCCCAATTCCGTCCCTTACCGACTCCGTCCCAAATATTTAAATTTGGATGAATGGCAACGTGGCTCGGGAAATGCCCGATTCCGTCCCGTGCCTCAATAACTCTATAAAGTATGGTATGAAATAAAATAAAAACTCACCTGCTGAGAAGAGGCTTTTACATTAATATTTAGTATTCTTCTAATTTTGCGTCAATTTTTTGCTCCATGGAGTCGTAAAGACGTTAACTTAATTAAAACTAGTTTCAGCTTATATAAACATATTTGGAGTATTCCGATATAAAACGCACTTAACAAATTTTAGTCTGGAGATCGCTCCCGAGTCGAACTCCTTTATCCTATTATCCAGAAATCTGACTTTATGTATTGTTGTTCGCGAAACACTTGCATCGGAATGTGCTGCAGAATTTATGTTAATTTGTGAGTCTCTTGAAAATTTCTTTAATGCTACCACGAATAAAAAAATGTTCGGATGAGAGCGATAAAACGAACTGTTAAAACGGGAGTGAAAGTTTTCACATGCATTTGTATTTTTGTTAGGGGCCGCACTTTTTTCCGCCCAAACGTTCGGAGGAAAGGTTGCATTTTCTGCAATGTAGGTGTCCTCCAGATATTTGCAGAATGCTATCAACTTCGGACACTCGGTATCAGGTTTTATAGGAAGCAAATCGTCTTTGTAGCAAATACGAACATCAGATGGATCCAGGAATGGCAGGCCAAAAAAATAGTGCAAGAACTTGCCACTTTCAGATGTAGGGTCTTTGTATTCATTACTCAGCGATTACTGCGGCGATCATAACAAAATAAGACGAATACATTGATGCCAAGTTATTTAAAAAGCGGGACGGAATCGGGCGGTAAATATTTTGGTACCTTTTTTCTAGGGACGGAATCGGGCTATACATTTTTGGGACGGAATCGGATGGTGTGCTTTTGGAACGGAATCGGGATATCACCCGCACTGAGAAAAAGCTATGGTTTATAAACCTATTAGTGGTAAATATGGAACACCTATAATAGTCGTAAATAAACTAATGATTCTCGGTCTGTGAACCATACTAAGGTCTCTGTACCTAATTAAGGTACAGAGACCATAACTAAGGTATATGTGCTATTATTATATGTAGAGGTACTACTATTAGTGGTGTTCCATATTTACCTCTAATAGGTTTATAAGCCATAGTTTTTTCTCAGTGCGTAACGCTTGCGGGGGGGAGGTCGAGGAGGGTGTTACGCCACTTCGTTTTTAGGTGTTAAAGAAAAGGCGCCTACGTTACTAAAACGTCACAAGGGAGAGGGATGCCAAAAATGCCGAAAAAATGCGTTAAGTAATTTAGAAACGGGAAACTGAGCAGTTCGTCGAATAAGTTCCTCGAATCACGCTCGTGTGGACAAGGCCTTGATTTAGAAATCATTTTAATCTGAAGGGTGCAGGTCTAGTAATTAGTATTTTGGCACAAATACAGTCATTTCTCGATGGACATCAAGGGTTCACGGTTTTTTGGGTAAAATTTCTATCCGTTTGGCCGTATCTTTAGCTGTTAAACCGCAAACAGCCGATCGATCTGCCGGAACTACCCTCCGGCGTGGCGTGCTCCTTTGGCCGCGCAGTGAACTTAAGCCACCTGCTGCCAACATAGGGTTGCAAATGGGTTACGCCAGCTGGAAATCGACGAGTTAAGGTTCTTTGGACGAAAATTGCAGCCATTTTGCCGTATCTCTGATTGTTCGGCTTGAAACTACCATTTTTTGGGGAGAGGAAAATCTGCAAATTAGGCGAAGTCCACGGATTTGGCTTCCTTTTAGCACTGCCCTCAAAATTTGGCTGCCCATTTCTGACCCATTAACATTTTTAACTTGGATTATGGCGGAAACAGCACTGATCCACACTCTTCTGTTTTGAAACTGAAATTTTGGTTGGAATTAACTATTTCCCGCCGGTTTTTAAAGAATTTCTTTCAATATTAAGGTAAACCAGTTAAAGCAATTCCAGCGCTACATCCAATCGATTGAAAAAGTTTCGTTATCTGTTCAAACTCTGTTCCACACATAATTTTTGAATCATCTTATGTGTTGGGACCAAATATTGTTTGTGTAATCGTGGATTCTATTCCATCCCCGCAATATAAAATGCAATGTCAACATATTACGAACATAAGATAATTGCTGGCGCTCACCTCAAACGTTGTTTGATGATCCTGTCATTGAAATGTAGAATGTCGCTACTGACGTGTTGTTCCCTCTGCAGCAATGAGAAGCACTTTATGATAAAACTAGCATTTTCGTAACAAAGTTCACTATATGTGTTCAATTTCAAAATATGGTAAAATCTCTAAAATCCACCTTACAATACTAAACTTAACGTGGGCTTCAACCCAAAAACCTTGCACAAAATTCGAGTGTTAGTGTATCGTGTAGCTGATGATCGTCCGCAGCGAGTCCTGTGATGTTTTGACGTGCTTTGTCCCTAATCCTTTACCAGATGTTGTATGAAAATGTAAGTAACTTTTAAAATTGATCTTTTATCTCGGTTAAGACTTTTAGTGACTGGAAATTCTGATGCACTGAGAAAAAGCTATGGTTTATAAACCTATTAGTGGTAAATATGGAACACCTATAATAGTCGTAAATAAACTAATGATTCTCGGTCTGTGAACCATACTAAGGTCTCTGTACCTAATTAAGGTACAGAGACCATAACTAAGGTATATGTGCTATTATTATATGTAGAGGTACTACTATTAGTGGTGTTCCATATTTACCTCTAATAGGTTTATAAGCCATAGTTTTTTCTCAGTGTGGTGTGCTGAGGAACTTTCGATTTTATCAATTGCGTGAATATTGCGAATTTCTTGGTTACGTTGAGGACTTGAGGTGAATGATCGAGATGTCACATTAGTTCCGCACTTTCAATGGATATGCAACCGACTCGGCGTGAAATGGCGGGCGGAGGTAAAAGCGCGGGAAAGAAGGCAGGGACTTGTGCGGTGCGGAGCGCGGGTGCAAACTACCGGCGGCGGGACGATGCGGAGTCCGGCATGCCGCGACTCGCCGTGGAAGGATGAAAACCAGGAAACGACAAGTCACCGATAAAACTCGCTCCCATAATCGCATGTCAATAGTCACACTTATTCTGAAGAGCGGTGCTGCCATTGCCTTTCTCAGCAACTAAATCGGACGCATGAATTCTGGAAGATCGCACGCCTACGATCCGAACCGTTCGTTTCGGAAAGATCATACAGGGTTGTTCAAAAGTCACGCACCACTGGCCATGAGGGGGGAGAGGGGGTGGTTGCTTGAAATTTTCAGTTGCCCCCCGTCCTCCCTCCTCCCGGAGGGGTCAAAAACTGGAAAGTACCTTAAAAAGTTTTCCCTCGATATGAGGAAAAACTCCACAAACCGCAAGTCGATATCTTACTTAGAACTAAATAGTGGCCAGTGGTGCTTGACTTTTGAATAACCCTGTAGAGTACATAGAGTCCTAATGTGCACGGAGAAAAAAACCTCGTGCTTGGGACCCGAAGTTTAGGTCATATGGATCTCTGAAGTTTTCGGATTGGGCATCTGAACACTTAAGTTCTAGCTGTCGAGGTTCGGATCATACATCTGAAGTACTTCAGATGTGAGAGCCGAAGTTTTTCGGATGTGAAAACCGAAGTACTTCAGATGTAAGAACTGAAGTTTCATATGTGTGATCCAAACCTCAGCAGCTGGACCTAAAGTGTTCAGATGCTCAATCCGAAAACTTCAGAGATCCATGTGACCTAAACTTCGGGTCCCACGCACGAAGTTTTTTTTCCGTGTGAATGAGAGAGCATGGGACCGTGTCCTGGACAAGTTCCGAACCCGGAGTGCGAGTCACTTTTTCGGTACATGTTCGATCAAAAATGGCGGTATGGAATACGTGGTAACTCCTATCTTCATTGTATGGCCGGGTCCTCGTGTATCGAAAACAATCAATTATGTATCGAAAAAGTGACCCGGCGCCGCACAGGAGTCACCGAATTAGGGACTTGGAAAATGCTTAAAAGCGGTCCCAGCTCTCCCAATTACATTATGAATTTATGTACTCTATGGCAAAGATTCATCTAGAGGAGAGAAACGTGTCAAAAACGAAAGAAAAGTTTGTAGGAGGGCCGGCCAGGTTGGCCTAATGGTCAGCGCGTCTGACTCTGGGTCAATAGGCCCCGGGTTTGAATCCCGGTGGTGGCGACATATTTTCACGGAACTGACGAGTGAATCTCAGAAACAGATTCCACTCAGCCTTAATCCCTAAAAATATAAAAGCCTCAAGCGTGAATGTGCACTAACCCCAACCCGATGCTCATTCAAGGATGCAGACTCCTCAAATTGATTTAAAACCTCAAATATCTTAAGAAAAATGATGGAGTAGCTGATTTACACTCACTGGAAAAATAGTCGCTTCGATTTAGAGTTCAGCCTTTTAACAACATTGATTAGAAAAAATACTCTTGATTCAACCCGATTTTTCATTGAGTCGAAGAGCCGGGCCTCTTGATTTAGGCAAATTTCCTTTTGATTCAAGCAAAATGTCCGATTGAATCAAGAGTTTTTTTCTTGTCAATGTTTTTTAAGAATCTGACCTGTAGATCCAAGCGACATCTTTTCCGCTGATGGAATCATACTTCATACGTTTTGGTTTCCTCCGTCGGGTTCCATGGAATTTTACCTCTTCCTCCCGTTTTTTTGCTATGCGTTTATCCTCGAAAGAAAGATACCTCTTGTCCGTAATCTTGTAGTCTCGGTAAAAAAAGAAAATAAAAACCTCCAATTGTTACAACATGCTCCGATTTTACCACTTTAACACCTTACCGTCTCCGTTAACCTTTTTTTTTACATGAAAAATTAGAATTAGTTCGCCGCTCTGAAATCCTGCAGCATGGATGTGCAACCCTTACCCGATGCTCATTCAAGGATGCAGAATCCTCACTGGAAAAAAAAAAAACACTGGATCTAGAGTCCAGACTCTTGAAAACATTGACAAGATAAAGGACTCTTGATTCCATCAGATTTAAGCTTAAATGAAAAGGAAATCCGCTCAAAATAAGAGGCTTGGTTCTTGATTTAAGCTTAAATCTGATTGAATCAAGAGTATCTTTTCTTGTAGATGTTTTTAAGAGTCCGGACTCAAGATCCAATGTGTTTTTTTTTCCAGTGCTCAATAAGTTTTTTTAAAAAAAAAAAAAAAAAAAAAAAAAAAAAAAAAAAACTACCAAAAAAACCCGGCGTTCAACAAGAAACGTACATCAGACCAGTAACTTAGATCGTTTTTTCTCTCGACTTGTAAAGCCGACAACAGGAATGTCAAAAAATCGCTCTTGTCGTACGCCCACGGTTGGGGTGGTGCGATTCTCAAACACAGGAAGCCGGACATTAAAGTAAACACTCTGAGATGTCCAGGCCCACCTACCGGCGCGGCGCGCTCTTCCAAGGCGACGTTGCCGGATCTGTAAGCATAGATCAAATCTGCCGTGCTAAGGAAGAACGCCGTATGAACATTCGAGTGTTGCCAAATTTCCTTTAGCAAAATGTTTATTTTTGAGGAAAGTTATGAATATTTTTGCTTGAAATTTTCAGGGACTTCAGGGGAAATTGCGAACAAAATTATCTGAAAATTTGGAATAAAAATATTCATAAGTTCATCAGGAAATTCGTATTTTATCGAAGGAAATTTGGCAACGCCTGAAGGTTCATACGGCGTTTTTCCTTAGCACGGCAGAAATGATCACAAATCGCCAAGTCTTGACGAATGAAGCTCCTCGGGTCAGGCCGAAGTAAATCAAACTCAACAGCTGCTCTCTAAGGTCTCGGCTTCTGTTTGCCGTGTCTACATACTTCGAATATGAAATTCGAAGGCTGAGCTGTTCGGTTTTGCGGTGTTTGCTCTGGGCTTTTTCCCAGTCTGGAATGCCTTCGTGCATGAATTAGTGCTTTGGAAGCTCCTGGATGCATCCCAAGCAGTGGCGTGACGTGCTTTCCGATATATCGATTGATCGGTTATTTAAACCCATGGGCATGGAAAACTATCGTTAAACAGGGTGTTTGCAGCGAACACCGTAATAATCGATTATTTACCACTGCTTCAAATGGGGAAATATTAATGTATCGCAAAGCACGCCACGCCACTGATCCTAAGCCCGAAGACACCAGTACTAAAATCGGCATGAGGCATTATTCCAACCTACGTATATGATTAGTAAACTCCTGGTAACATCCTATATCTGTCAGGATAGGCCTGTTATTGAATTGGCGTAGGCCGATTCCAACCTCCCTAGATGATTATTAATTTTTTGCATCCCCTCTTAAAAAAAATAATATTAATTTTTTTCGATGACTCCTCGACAAACATTCAGCGCTTCGTACCAGGCTTGCTGCGCTGCCTGCTGGGCTTGACATTTCTGAAACAGAGAAGGCAATTATAAGGCACGCAGCGTGGCGTTACGCAAATTGTAAACAGTAGCCGTTGCCTGGGCTTGAATATCGACGATAGGCTCTAAGCCGTGGAATCATCCTTGCAGGGAGTTGTTCAGGAGGTTTA
Organism: Bemisia tabaci; assembly: GCF_001854935.1. Classification (NCBI taxonomy): domain Eukaryota; kingdom Metazoa; phylum Arthropoda; class Insecta; order Hemiptera; family Aleyrodidae; genus Bemisia; species Bemisia tabaci. Next base: position 753,534 of record NW_017547112.1, on the reverse strand, counting down.
GAGTAATGACACTCCCAAATGTATACGAATTAAGAACAGCAGTTTTAAAAAAGAGACATCTAACAATAAGTCAAGAAAGCATGTTTCCAACCCCCCAGCCTTCACTGAGAAAAAACTATGGTTTATAAACCTATTAGAGGTAAATATGGAACACCTATAATAGTCGTAAATAAACTAATGATTCTCGGTCTGTGAACCATACTAAGGTCTCTGTACCTAATTAAGGTACAGAGACCATAACTAAGGTATATGTGCTATTATTATATGTAGAGGTACTACTATTAGTGGTGTTCCATATTTACCTCTAATAGGTTTATAAGCCATAGTTTTTTCTCAGTGTTATACAAGGCACAATTTTCACACATGTAATCACAAAAGACAAATTCTTTATGAAAATCATCGCCTTAAATCTTATTCACACTCTTCTACAGCCCCTAAGGCTATTATTGAAAGACGAGGTATCAAAACAACTGCAGGTGTACCGTTTTGCACTGAGAAAAAGCTATGGTTTATAAACCTATTAGTGGTAAATATGGAACACCTATAATAGTCGTAAATAAACTAATGATTCTCGGTCTGTGAACCATACTAAGGTCTCTGTACCTAATTAAGGTACAGAGACCATAACTAAGGTATATGTGCTATTATTATATGTAGAGGTACTACTATTAGTGGTGTTCCATATTTACCTCTAATAGGTTTATAAGCCATAGTTTTTTCTCAGTGTGTATTGCATGTCCTCTTGCATGAGCACTCGACGTAGCCTTGCCCAGTCCCAACTGAGATTTGGCGGACGATTCCTCTCAGATTCAGTGTCTCAGGAGGTACGTCTTTTTTTAATAAGCCCCTGTACTTGACCGCTTCCATCGCACTCCGAGACAACCACCTGTCAATCACTCCTCCCCGACTTCCAATTTGAAAAAGGTCGTTGCGATGGTCCATGACAACTCCGATGACATTTAACGGGTCCGCGCGACCCCGGTCGAATTCTGGAACCAGCACACTGACACAATCACTAACTTAAAGTTTGGTCAATTTTTTTTGACCTTGTCACCATTTTCACGGCCTGTTTTTTTATGTTGGTGCTGGCTTGCTGCCTATGTGCGACTACCGGATGTGTCGGCAAAGTATTAGTTATTAAAACATTTTCAGTAATAGTAGCAGCATGTCCCGTGGAGGGCCGATCAAAATTGTCAGTGTTTTTTTCGAAACTACTTGAAGCAGTTGCGCTTTCAATTTCATCTACCTCGCTTGTCTATTTCTAATTTTTAGCTGCCCCGTTTCACGGAATGGTCAATTTTCCGCTCATTTCACCATCTGGTCAAGCCCGTTGACCGTTCCGCGGAATGGTCAAATCTTCAACATTGCGGCCGGCCAATGTCTACTTAAACTCCTTTTTTTTTACTCTTAAACGGAGATCGGTCAATACGGCCAGCCTAAGTCGACAATGGCTGAAATGACCAGCCATTGTCAACATTGGCTGATTTCGGTCATTGGCTATAAAACATACGTGAGAAAATAACACTCACTTACTTTGATGTGTTTGTTAGTCTTGTGTTAGTTGTGTTGTGTCTTGATCTATCGTCGACATTGGAGAAAAGTCACAGTCCTGGTTGTGAATAACTGACACGGTCAAGTAAAGGTGATTCTGACAGGTATAAGTCCTTGCGGGCTACAAAAGCTCTCCATTCCAGTCGCCGAAACCATCGACAAATTTCTAGGCTTTCTATATCAGCATGACATTTGATACGTTCACCGAATCGGTGGCTCTGCAGCAAATATTTTTCAAGAGGAACGCTCACGATGACATGTTGGGTGCGACGAAGAACGCCGGCCTTGCTCAAAGGTTCATGGACGTTGATTGGTGGGTGCGCATCTTCTCCAAACGTCTAAATTGTGGTGGCACTGAAAATGTTGACCTAAGTCAGTGAGCATCTGTTCAAATTATATGTCAGGAAAAATAGGGCATTCACTGTTATTTCAAATCAACGTGTTGTGTTAATTTTATCGACGGTCCATGCGTCGCCGTTGTGCCACGTCTGCTAATATTTTCGAACTTCAAAGCTCAGTTGAACAAGGCATCGAAAAGAAAAAATTAGATGCACGTCTGTCATTGCAGGTTAATTAGCAGTATGAGTAGGTCAACTGTCATCCAATTATGACGGGGTCTGGTCAAAAAGTGCATGGAATGACCCTGTATACGAGGGCTGTTTTCAGTCGGCTTGCTTGTGCCTTAAGAGGAAAAAGGTGAGACCGCAACGGTAGGTTTGCCTGTCAAAAACAAAATGAGGCCATATTCCAAATCAGCTTGCCTGTTGACAGGGAGAGGCTGCTTCAATTAAGGGACCAAGCATGCCTGTCAACAAAGAGAGGCTGGCTTGGCGCAGAAAGCATGACAGTTGGTGGGTGCATTCTTCCAAACAATGAAATTGTGGCATCGATGAAACTGTGGCGAATGAAATTTGTGACGAAATTCAGAGGGCTGAAAACTCCAGGTTATAATGATCATTAACACCATAGTTGTAGAAATTTCAAATAGAGTAAAACATTTTTAAATTTTATTCAAAAAAATTTAATACCAATAATTTTAGTACACCTTTACTTAACATAAGTTCGTTCCGTCTTTTAATTTATTTTTTTTAAAAAAATAACATAAAATTAACTCACATTGACAGGGCAAAAGTTGAAAATGATAATTCATCCCCTCATATATGATTTCTCTAACTTCCAATTTTTTGTAAATTTAGTTTGAACATTAATTATTGAACGTAATTCAATAATTAAAATTTGATATTTTTTGGTATAAATGGCGAGGTCCGTCTGCGCAAGAGTGGTGCTTCCTAATACAAAACCACATGGGGCAAAAAAAGGTTTGAACAATGTACACCAACGATTTTAGCTACGAACTACATTGGAAAAAAAAACACATTGGATCTAGAGTTCAGACTCTTGAAAGCATTAACAAGAAAAAGGACTCTTGATTCAATCAGATTTTAGCTTAAATCGAAAGAAAATCCGCTCAAATTAAGAGGCTTGGTTCTTGATGTAAACTTAAATCTGATTCAATCAAGAGTATTTTTTCTTGTCGATGTTTTTAAGAGTCTGCGCTCAAGATCCAATGTGTGTTTTTTTTTTTTTTTCTACCAGTGTACGCGAAAGACCCACCACTCACAACGTCGCTTCTCTGACGTAACGACGTTTCTCTATTTCCACACGAGCCCTGGAAAACATCCAGTTCTATGGACAACAAGGCTCACGTTGAAATTAAGACAAGCCCTTACGTCCGCGTTACGGCGCATCATTCATCGACGGGAAACCTACTAGTACGGCGGATGTCCATGACCGAATAATCCACCACGATCGTGCAACACCATGAACTTGGCTTTCCGATAAATCTCTCATTTTACCGGTACGAAAACAGTGCGGCTCGATATATTAAGTACAATATCATACTTTACAGTCGCGCTCGGGAGTAATCGCAGCAATCATCCACTTCCGATCGAGGATTCTCCAGTCGCGGACAAATTTATGAGGGACGTCGCGTCGCTTCAACGATATTGCACGCGAGCGTCCAACGTCCACGTTACGAAGGNGGGGGGGGGGGGGGGGGGGCCCTCGTCAATTGCTGCTAAGCGCACGCTTGGACTTGAACGCTGACGCAAGGCGAAGGGAGCTGAATCCTATGACGAGTGAATGGAGCTGTTGCATGTGTGAGGAATTCGCGATTTGACTGTTGATTCTTATGTAAAAGTTCGCGAAAAACACGATGGTGTGGTTTTTTCTTGAATCATCACCTAAGCTCAAAAAAAGCTCTCAAGTTGAGGCCAAAATGGAGGACATATCCCACGCTATCTTGAGAGTCCACCTCTACATCAAGACTAACTCTCCATGCAAAGATAGGGAGCAAATGCATTAGCATGGTTGCCGTGTTTTCAGTTTTGGAGTCCCCCAAATAAAGTTGCAGCCCTGTCAATGTATTTGCTGCCTATCTTTGCATGGAGAGTCGGTCTTGAGGTAGACGTGGACTCTCAGGATAGCGTGGGATATCCCCTTCATTTTGGCCTCAAATTGAGAGCTCTTTTTGAGCCTGGGATTTGATTTCAGGGAAAACCAGTGGCACCATCATGTTTCTCGCGAACTTCTACGTAATAATCAAGAGTCAATGTCGCAAATTCCTCACACTTGTAACATCTCCATTGTAGGTGGATTATTCGGCCGTGCTAAGGAAGAACGTCGTATGAACATTCGAGGGTTCCCGAATTTCCTTTGGTAAAACGTTCATTATTGAGGAAAGTTATGGATATTTTTCGTTGAAATTTTCAGGAACTTCAGGTCAAATTACAAACAACACTACCTGAAAAATTGGTCGAAAAATATTCATAAGTTTACCCGGGAATTTGTGTTTTAACAATCGGAATTAACCAATCGTGTTTAACCAACGCCGGAAGGTTCATACGGCGTTTTCCCATAGCACGGCAGTATTAACGTGCTTTTTCCGACCGAATTTAAAATTTGGGGATTCGATGCTTCTGGCAAAGGATCTCAGCCAGGGTGACATGAAACGTGAAAAAGAAATGCAAGATTATTGATTCCAGTGAAATACTTCATGAAATTTCACGCGGCTGCAAAATATTTCATATTCTTTAGTGGCTAGAGTATCTGCAACCCGCACTACAACACACACAAATTGAAGAAAGTCCCAATTTTTACAGTTCGTAAAACATGGATAGGAACCGGTATTTTTCAGTTTCTTGCATAAATTTCTGTCCAATCCGCTCAAGCATCTCGCAAAAGGAAATCCGCTCAAATTAAGAGCACTGAGAAAAAACTATGGCTTATAAACCTATTAGAGGTAAATATGGAACACCACTAATAGTAGTACCTCTACATATAATAATAGCACATATACCTTAGTTATGGTACGGGGTACCTTAATTAGGTACAGAGACCTTAGTATGGTTCACAGACCGAGAATCATTAGTTTATTTACGACTATTATAGGTGTTCCATATTTACCTCTAATAGGTTTATAAACCATAGTTTTTTCTCAGTGAGGCTTGGTTCTTGATTTAAGCTTAAATCTGATTGAATCAAGAGTATTTTTTCTTGTCGATGTTTTTAAGAGTCTGGACTCAAGATCCAGTGTGTGTTTTTTTTTTTTTTTTTTTTTTTTTTTTTTTTNGTTTTTTTTTTTTTTTTTTTTTTTTTTTTCTTTTTTTTTTCCAGTGAACATCAAAGGGAAATGTGGGACGATTGCTTTCTTTCAGTTCATTTCACTTCAATGCAGAACTAAAACTTCAAACCTCTTTTTCTCAGTCTCAAATTGATCTGGAATGGTTCTTTTCTTACGAAATCGGTCCATATGTAATCGCGAAAAGTGAAAACGATTCACATGGGTGCGAACGCTGAGTCCTAAACCGCATCCGTCCCGTAGAGGCGTAGATCCTTGGTTGCTTCCATTAAACCCGGCTTTATTATGCAGTCCGCCTGGCAAACGCGGCGATGCGATGGGTGAATTACGACCTGACAATTGGTCTTCTATTGCAGTTTATTGCCTGACGGTGCGCCAGGTGCCACTCGACCAGTCGCAATGCTCAGTGGGTTCATTGTCAATGTCAGTGACACATCTCGGCTCTCACGCCTTGCCTTGCAATTCGCAGTTGCGGCGGCGGCCGACGGTTTTCGCTGAAATCAAGACAAGTGTCGGTGATTCCGCGACTCAATTAACATGATTTGTTGTTGTGCACAAACTTACTGGTACCGTATAGTAAACTTCCTGGAGTCGTGCTCGAAAAATTTGGTGTTGCCTTAATATGTTGGAGTGTGCTATCGACAAATTTAGTTTCTCGCAGAGCAACCACGTGTTCTTCCTGAATGCAAATTTTTTGACTCACTGGAAAAAGAGCACATTATATGGATTGCATTTTGCAAAAAGGAACCACTAGCATTGCAATGATGCTAAGGTTGTGCAACTTCATTTTTTGCAATAAAATTGCGGAAATCGTGAAAAACTATGAAATTTAGATGGTAATTTTTGTCTTAAATTTACTGTTTTTAGCGAATAAAATAGAAACTATTAATGGATAATCGGGTTTTTCCTCCAAGACAAAAGAGGTTGCACAATCCTAGTAACATTGCAATGCTAGTGGATCCTTTTTGCAAAATGCAATCCATATCTGGAGTCCAGACTCTTAAAAACGTCGACAAGAAAAAATACTCTTGATTCGATCAGATTTAAGCTTAAATCTGATTGAATCAAGAGTCCTTTTTCTTGTGAATGTTTTCAAGAGTCTGGACTCTAGATCCAACGTGTTTTTTTCCAGTGTTTGTTGCGAGAAGAATGCAATTTTACAGAATCGCTGAAGGACCAAATTCTCTTCAATGCACTGGATCTCAGTTCTACGGTTAATTTTCGCATTCTCATTCATGCGCATTTGAATGAAACTATGCGAATGAGGTTTCGTTCTTACGTGCGCACTCATGACCGCAGTACAAGAAAACACTTTATTTGGTTCCCGGTGTACAATGAAGTATTCCAATGCCAAGTATCGGATGCTCGAATGTACAATGAATCACAGAATTCTTGAGGTACAGCTTTAAGAGCTGCCAACTGGAACGGTTGCCGATCTAGGCACTTAAGGTACTTCGTAAAACTTGAGATCCGCTTTAAGAGCTAATACTGGAAGAGTTGCCGATTTAGATTTGGTTACAAGAGATTTGGCGCCTGAAGGGTTCACTGGTCAAAGTTCTGAGGAAAAAAAAGAAAGAAATAGTGTAATATACAAAGACAAGTCAAGGAGAATTCATCAGAGCTTTTTTTTTTTTTTTTTTTTAGGTTTAATGGCTTACACCTCTTATTAGAGGTCCACTGCCAACTAAAGAGAGAGCTTTATTGTCCGTAGACAACAGGGCGATAGAGACATTCATGCTCCGGCTTTCAAATTTTCAGGGATTGAGGCCGAGTAGAATCTGTTTCTGCAGATCCTCACGTCAGTTCACCAGAGTTTAATTAGTGAAAACACTTTTCCTGCACCATCTTAACATCTTCGGCAGAGAAATGGTATACTCTGGTGGAAGCAGATGTTGTTGGTGCCCTTACGCGTGAGATGATTGAGCATGCAGGAACATGACAGATATCATCTCTTTTTGGCCCATGAAAGGATGGGGAGGGGCCGCACGGATGCATAAATGAAATCTCGAAGTTGTTTTCTTCCTCTGTAAGAGCTAATTTACGAGAGTAGATTATTCACACGCGAATTTCATCGTCGTTGTCACGTATCATTTCCTCCGTCACATTCATTGAAGAAACTTTTAACTCGAAAGCACGAAACAAACCTTTTAGTTCACGAGAATAATCCTGGAAAACCGACGTATATGAGCACATTACATACCAATATAAACAAGTTCGTACTTATCTTCTCCAAAAACATTTTTTTTTGCGTCTAACTTTTTGGGTATAATCTTGTTCCTGTTTCGAAAAGTGGAAAGTGAGAAGAAGTTCTCAATCTGTGCCTTTTGATTTTTCCACACAGGCGAAAAAGCGCCCCCTGTCCCAAGGGGCGGCGCCTAGGGGTGCATCCTTCAGTATGGGTCCTTATTCCGCGAGAACCGAGCGGGGGAGAATGGCTGGTAAATTGTTCTTCAACGCTGGCAATCGAAGTGTCTTGGAATTGTAGAAAATGATATGACTGAAGTTTTCTTCAATCGGCACAAATAGCTGTGTTTTGGAGATTAGCGTAACATAAACGTCAGTCTGAAGTGGTGTGGGCCTCTAATCTACCCGTTTTACCCCATAAAGAAGGAAATTCCAAGGGTAATCAGGCATTCACAATGAGTTATGATATATTGTCTACAGGTAACGGAATAGTTTCTCTGCAGACATCGTGTACGTAGAAAAATATTTCTTGGGAGAAAATGAAAACATTCCCTTGAGAAAATATGTCGGATAAATAATCTTCCTTACAGAAATAGAATTCCTTTCTCTAAAGAAAGTGCCAATAGTAATAATACACTCAATAAGAGATATGTAATTATTTCTCTAGAGAAATTATTACGAGTATGATATATTGTGTACAGGAAACGAAATATATTCTCGTAAGAAATTCTTTGTGGAAAAAGCAATTGCCTTCGATAAATATTATTATATCCAAGGAGAGGAAATAATCATTATCATATATTGTCCATAGGAAACAAATTAATTTCTCAGAAGAAAATGTATTTTCAAGAATATTTATTCTTGAAAATACATTTTCTTTCCGCTGCCGCGGGGAGAGGTAGCGGCCGCGAGTGGAGGAGCGCGGCGTCGGGGGGGGGGGAGCGCGGGTCGCGAGGAGAGGAGCGACCGCGGCGCGGAGTCGGCCGTTCGGCGCACGGTAGATCGAGTCAATAGGAGAGGTCGGACAAAATTCGAAAACTTTAAAAGCTTATAACTCCGTTCATACAAAACTTCGAGGTCCTAAAAGTGGTTTCATTGGTTTCCTCGTGAAATTTTCTTCTAAAAGCACCCCTCGAAATATAACACGTGACGAAATGAACATCAAAATTTGCAGTTTTAGTCAAAAATTTCATGTCCGACCTTTCTGATTGACTCGATCCACTGTGCGGCGGTGCCGTAGTGCAGGCCGAGCCATGTTCACGGCGTGAACATGTACCGCCCCCCCATGAGGCCCGTTAAGGGCTCATCATACAAGGAAATAAATAAAGGAAAATTAAACTTCGCTGTGAAGAATGATATTGGTTATTTACAAAGACAATACTACAATACTCTGCAAGTGCACAGGAGATCGTAAGTACAAAATTACAAATTACAAAATTGAGAGAGATGAAAGAGGCTTTAAAACCGTGGGGGCGTTTGGTCGTGGCCGTGGCGTCTTGGCCAGTGGCGTCATCCTGGGGGGCGCGGTGACCTTGGGTGCCTCGGTGAAGTAGGCTGCCTATGCCGGCGGGACCTCCTTCTCTGGTTGAGTCGCTGAGGGGCGGGTTGACTGGGTTGTGTGCCTGGCTGCCTATGCCGGCGGGATCTCCTTCTCTGGTTGGGTTGTGTGCCTGGCTGCCTATGCCGCCGGGACCTCCTTCTCTGGTTGGGTCGCTGAGGGGCGGGTTGGCTAGGTTGTGTGCCGGAGCGACCGCTGGCGTGGGGTGCAGAGTGGTGGAGAGCCCGTGCAGATGATCGGGCTTCCTTGCGCCTTATAAGTTCTTGAAGCCACGCCGAAAGTGCGGCGAGAAGTCTGAGTGGCTACGTCCCGAACCATTCGAGTGTGCGGGCGGGCAGGTGGCAGAGGCACCGCGGGCACGGCATCGGGAGATGGATGCGGAGCCGGCGTTGGGGCGGTGAGGTCTACCATCTCCATGTCTTCTTCTTGGCGGTGGGCCAAATGCGGCTGAGGGTTTGGCCTGGGTGGGGTGGGTGGCCTAGGCGATTGGAACAGGTTGAACCCCAGCAGCGGATCCTCCTCTTCCATCGTGAACTCCGGCGCAGGGGTTGGCGAATGCTCCGCCAACTCCTCCGCGGTCACTGGCGAGAAGATGGAGGTCTGCTGATGAGGCTCCTCCTGGGTCGCTGAAGCTGCAGGTGACGAGCGGGGCACCGGCCGGATGGCCGCGATTGGAGGAGAGGGAGCGGCAGGGCGGGGGTCGCCGCTGGAATAGCCAGGTTGGGCCTGGCTGGATGGCGGCCGGGAGACGGTAGCGGTCGGCGGCGGGAAGCGGCGCTGCCGGGATGGCGCGGAGTGCGCTGGGCGGTCGGCGCCTCTGGGATGTCTCTGAATTCTTGATGCTGGCCGGCGGCCAGAGGGCGCGGAGGGGTGCCGGGAAGAGCGGGTGTTGGGCGCCCGGGAACGATGCCTCCTCTGAGCGGTGAGGTTCTGTCCGTCGGGCGGCATCAAGAGTCCCGAATTATGAATCTCTTCTCTGAGGGAGCTCCAGTTCTCCCTCATGAACCGGACGAGAGCTGGGTCGGGAGGTGCTGGGTTGGCCGGGAGGCGGGCTACGGGGGCCGGCGGTTTTGAGATGGGTGAAGGGCAGATCTCAATAAACTCTTCTGGTGACAACTCGCTGGAGGACATACTGGATCTGCAAAAAACAAAGAAGCGATTATTCCTCTGGTAGAGGAAAGAGCTTCACCGCGGGGCGTCGAATCTGCCCGGTTGAAGTGCGGACAGAAGCGACGCGCACCTGCCCATCGTCACCGGGATATACTTCGGTGATGCGGCCCATTGGCCATTGCATAGGGTGGCAAAGTGGCTCGTGGACCAGTACCAGCTGGCCGACTTTTAGCGGGGGAGCTGGGTCGCGCCACTTTGACCCAGGGGCCAGGCTGCGCAAATACTCCGCTGCCCACCGCCGCCACGACGCTTGGGCGAGAGCCTGTACGCGATGCCATCGCTTGGTAGGGGTGGCCGTGGGCTCATAGCGGGTTTCAGGGGTACCTGCTAGGGGTCCGCCTGAGAGAAAGTGTGCAGGAGTTAACGGGAGCAGGTCCGTGGGCTCGCCTGACAGGGGTGCGAGCGGACGTGAGTTCAGGATTCCCTCCACTCTGACCGTGAGTGCTCGGAATTCATGCAGAGTGAGTGATTGGCCCTGCATGATCTTTGTGAGATGTGTCTTTGCGGACTTCACTGCGGCTTCTGATAAGCCATTCAGGTGGAGCGAGGCCGCGGAGCTGAAGTGAAAATTCACACCTTCGACCTCTTGGAGGCCTGCGGGCTGAGGCTGTGCCTGAAGGGCCGCGTTAAGGTCAGCAACAGTGCGTTTTAGTGCGTATATTCTCATAGGTAAATTCGAAAAGAAATTATTGATTGGGGAAATATTACTCTCCAAGAGAAACAATAGCACATTGCATACCAATATTAACAAGTTTGTACTTGCGTATCTTTTCCAAAAACATGTTTATTTACGTCTAACTTTTTAGGTATAATCTTGTTCCTGTTTCGAAAAGTGGAAAGTGAGAAATCAAGTTCTCAATCGGTTGATAAGTCTTTGAGTCACAGCACCAGTCCGGTTCATTGTGGGACAGAGCTTTTGTATCAATCCCTTCTTCCATGTAAGGAGTTATTTGTGATAACTACCATTTGCAGAAGTTCCCTGCTGTACCTATCGACACATTCATGGATGTACAACCGGAACAACTGCAAGTTCTCGTTCCCATCAACGTGCCGAAAAACGAAAGTAAGACGATCAGCATATACACACGAATTGTAGGAAATAAAGAGATCCGTTATGTTACCAGAGGACTTTGGCCAACCTTAACGAGCGTTTCCCATTCCTTGGCGAGTGCGGCACAATAACACGGTTTTCCCATAATAATAAAGAGATCAACTGACCTACGTCTTTCAAGAGAGCATTCGTTGTTACCACGCGATGACACTTCTTTGTCATTAGAGCACTCCTCGCCATCAACTTTTAAATTCATCATGTATATATCTGTTCAGCGAGAAGTTTTTGTTCAATCGATTTATTCTGGTCACGAAGACCTCTTTGCACCCAGCACCAGCTGCGTATCATTTGGACCGCGTTTAACAGAGAGGAACCAAGCCACATCAGCTATTGCCAATTTTATCTGGGCAATTTAATTTTTTACGAGAAAACGTTTGTGCGGATCCCTTTGAACATGTTAAGGAATTTGCTTCGTACCATGGAGAAAATTCACTGAAATTTGCACGAAAATCCGCACAACTGTGTTTTCATGTAAATAATTAAATTAGCCAATTAAATTTGGCAATTGCTTATGTTATGTCGGGAAAACTAAGGACGATGGAAAAGAGAAGAGCACGAGTTGCGTGACATAACGACAGGCCTGACACCTAAGTAGCGACAATATCACTACTCGTACATACTACCAACAGCTACATAACAGCTTATGTGGCTTGGTTCCCTTTTGTTTAACGCGGTCCATTTTGAAAGTTGACCATGTCGATGAGTTAATGAAAAAGGCCTCGGAACTTCGATGAAGGCAAGTACCAAAAGCAAGTATGAATTATCGCCCAGAGTTTCAATGCATCTTCGCTTTTTCGTGAGTTTTCAGTACGCTCAGATAGATAAATCGGGCATTCATGTGGGACAGATCCCTTGATTATACATTACCGACTTGGTACACCGCGTTCTTCTGTACCACTGGTAATGCAAATGGACCTAACATGAGTAATCATCCATTTCCTCTGCCACGTTTTTTACGACACAACCATTATCTAACTAAGTGTTGAAATCTTGTCCTTGACAGCAATGACACAGTCTCTTTATCTGTGATTTTCAAATTCTACGGTGAAGAAAACGGCTTTGTGGTGAAAGTCCTTACTACATGGAAAACCAAGGTATGAACTATTCGTACTTACGTCTGGCCTTCACGACAAGAGTGTGTGTCGTAAACATGTCGTGTATGGAAAATCAGGTGTATGAACTTACTGTTCATACGGATGGACAATGGGTCCATATGGTATGGATTCAGCGTCCATACTCTTCGTTTGTAATATGTGTCCATACTAAAATGGGCTACACTGAAAATAAAAGTAGCTTGGATCGAGCATGATAATTCTTGAATTTGCCGCCAAGAATTTTCTTTATCTTGCTTTAAGCTGATTTTTTCTTGATTCAAGAAAAATAATGCTTGGGTTAAGCAAAAAAGTAGCTTATATTAACCAGCAAAATTCTTGATTTAAGAAGAAATACTTCTTGGCGGCAAATTTAAGATTCTTTTTTTTTTCCAGTGTACTTCTCTATTTTCGGGTCGGCATCAACTTTTCTATAGTCTGTATGTGGTTCCGACCCATACTTTATGAAGCGTGAGTGCAGACATTTTTTTCAATGTAGTGTTTAGAAGCTGCGAATAAAACGTAACAAATATCCCCTCTATTTTCCGCTCATGCGGGAGAAATAATCAGAAGTCTTAAGGGTTTTTATTTTCGCTCCATCTTTCTTGCCACATCTCGATGCCGCGGTTTGAGGCAACGGATGAAAAATTAGCACGGACCTTTTTGTGTACGCGATAAATCAATTTCCATGCCCGAGTCAAAGAACCGGGGCGAGACAGCTCAGAGCGTGCACGCGGGGAGAGCTTGCGATCAATTTTCGGTGAGACCTAATATCAGACTCTCTTTCAGCGAAAACTCCAAACAGCGCGTGGAGAGAGTTATTTTGCGAATTCACTTGCACTTGCGAGCAAGGTCAAAAGCTGATGGTGCTGGACGTAGAGGAAGGTGCGGTAAGGGGGTGTAACGCTGCAGTGCACTAACTAAATCCTTCAACATATTTTCTTTTCTTTTTTAGCCCCCTTTACCCCTCCTTCCTCTTTCTCCCACAGTTTCAGCTTATTAACGTATTTAATGGGTCAGTTGCGCTGGTAACAGAATCGCGTTTTGATGCTTGATTCTTGTAAATGAGCTAGAGATCTATCCAAGCAGCAACTTTCTACGTTGAATATTAACCGAGATATCGCCCTTTGAAAAGTCGGGTTTTTGACGTCATCCACCGTGCATAACATGGTATGCACCACCGCGGTAGATGACGTCATGAATCGAGTTTTTTAAGGCGCGATATTTGGGTCAATATTCAACGTAGAAAGTTGCTGTATGGGTAGATCTTATTCTTTTTAGTTGATCTGCAAGAGTGAAGCATCATAATACGATTCTGTGACCAGTGCACCTGACCCATATACCCGGGTCTTATCTCGTGAGTTTTAACGGAATGCGGCACCAGTTCTTAAAAAACCCGCCGACTCATGGCTCAAATGCGCATTTTTCGTCAGTGGCCTTCACTCTTTTGCCGCCATTTGGGGAAGAAACAGGACTTTTGAAAAAAAAAAAAAAAAATTAGCTAGGGTGAATAAAAAGGTCCCTGCAAGGGCTTTTCATTCACAAATGTCGGGCTTATTGCATCACTCATTTATGACTATTCTCAAAAAAAATACTAGATTTTAGCCACCTGATTGATTATTTTATTCATATTGTTTCTTAGGCATAATATTTATTTATTTATTTTCAAAGTCTCGTACAAAGAAACTGCAACTGCAGACAATATATACAGGGTGTTTCAGACCACCCGTACCAGGCCTTTTTCTCGGTTGGTATAGGTCGTACGAAGTCGGAGACCGCGGGGTTGAATAGGGAATTGACCCCAAGGAATCCGAATTTCGTAGTCCCGAAACCCCCCCACCCCCCTTGGGTGGTAAAGGGGGGTCACGATGCTACAAGTCACGGTTCCCGACCGAATTGCGGATGGATCGTATCAGAACTGAAAAGCACGAAAAATTTCACGTGGAACTGACCCCTAAAAATCCAAAATCGGACCATCCAAGGCCCAAAAATGACCCCTTAAAGAGGGGGACAGTACCCCCCTCCATAATTTCTCTTTAGTCTCAAAATTGACGTAAATTCTCCAGAAAAAGACGGTTTCCCAGGTAATCGACCTCGAGAAATCCAAATTTCATGGTCCCGAAGCTCCTCTAGCCCTCCTTGGGGGGTAAACGGGGGGGCCCAATTTTAAAAATCGGGGCTCCTCTCCGAATCGCAAAGTGATTGCATCCAAATTGAGGAGCAGAACACATTTACATCTTAAGTGACTCCTAAGAGTTCTAATTGACCCCCCTGAACGGCAGAAAGTAATCCCCTTAGGAAGGGGGCCTCGCCTCCGCCAAAAATTTCTCAGGATTCCTCTTTGGTCGCAAAATTGACGTTGATTCTCCAGAAAAAGACGGTTTCCCATGTAATCGACCCCGAGGAGCTCCGAAAACATAAAATTTAGAGTCCTCGGGGTCGATTACATTGGAAACCGTCTTTTCCTGGAGAATCGACGTCAATTTTGCGACCAAAGAGGAATCCTGAGAAATTTTTGGCGGGGGCGAGGCCCCCTTCCTAAGGGGATTACTTTCTGCCGTTCAGGGGGGTCAATTAGAACTCTTAGGAGTCACTTAAGATGTAAATGTGTTCTGCTCCTCAATTTGGATGCATTCAATTTGCGATTCGGAGAGGAGCCCCGATTTTTAAAATTGGGCCCCCCCCCCGTTTACCCTCCAAGGGGGGCTAGAGGAGCTTCGGGACCATGAAATTTGGATTTCTCGAGGTCGATTACCTGGGAAACCGTCTTTTTCTGGAGAATTTACGTCAATTTTGAGACTAAAGAGAAATTATGGAGGGGGGTACTGTCCCCCTCTTTAAGGGGTCATTTTTGGGCCTTGGATGGTCCGATTTTGGATTTTTAGGGGTCAGTTCCACGTGAAATTTTTCGTGCTTTTCAATTCTGATACGATCCATCCGCAATTCGGTCGGGAACCGTGACTTTTAGCATCGTGACCCCCCCTTTACCACCCAAGGGGGGTGGGGGGGGGGTTTCGGGACTACGAAATTCGGATTCCTTGGGGTCAATTCCCTATTCAACCCCGCGGTCTCCGACTTCGTACGACCTATACCAACCGAGAAAAAGGCCTGGTACGGGTGGTCTGAAACACCCTGTAGGTCAACAAGCTAAGTCAAGTAAGTCAGCTACTCCTTTATTTTTCTCAGGTTATTTGAGGTTTTAAATCAATTTGAGGAGTCTGCATCCTTGAATGAGCATCGGGTTAGGAATAGTGCATATCTACGTTTCAACCTTTCAAATTTTCAGGGATTAAGGCTGAGAGGAATCTGTTTCCGCAGATCTGCAGTTTTTTTTCCAGTGTGCTAGTAGAGGATGGGAAAACTTGCGGACCGATTGCAAGATGCAAAATGATCATTTATCCACCCAGGACCTCTTCTCAGAAGAAGGATGAAATCTCTTTCCATAGTTCTCGCTCAGAAAGTGCAGGCAAATCAACAAGCCTGGCCAAAAGATCGACCAAGTCCCCAATTCTCTCATGTAGAAGCAACTACAAATGGTATGAAGGTGATTTTCAGAAGGGAATAGAGTATGAATTATGTTCACAATAAAATTTGGTTGCTTCACCAGACGGTGGATCGATCTCAAAATAAAGATCGACGTCATGTCTACAGTCGCGTACTCGATGTTACGGCGAGGTTCCAGGATGCTTATCGAGTCTACTTTGAATTGGACCGAGTTAAGCAGAAAGGAACCAACACACATTTTGGAAAAAAATGAGTTTTGAGTGGTTTTGAACTCAACCACTGCTCTACTATCTATCGCCAAAAATTCATAGTTTTTGTTGGATCAAATTTTGCAGAAATTGAACTTAAAGTTTATCTTTTACATTGAGTCTTATGCAGGAGCCAAACTTTAAACCTCTTTTTGTCGGTTCGATCCCGATGTGGCTTGGTTCCTTTCTGTTCAACTCCGTCCAATTGACATGCTCCCTCAATGAACTGAATGTCGAGGTTGGATATGGTCGCTGAAAGAAGGACTGTTTGGATCCTTTCGGGCTCGCGTAACTAGCGATGTGCTTTAAGAAGACGGGGTCGAAACTCGACGCCCCGCGTTGGTATTGAGTGAGCTTCATCGTAGATTATAGTTATTGATTCACGCCGGGTGTTGCAGAAGTTATGAAAATCTATAAATTTTACAATTTCTCCCCTGCTGTGAAGAAAAATATTGACCGGCCCCCCTCAAGGATTCTGTCAGAATTAGCTACAATAATCGGGGTCATTTCGGTGTCGCGAAGGTCAATACGCACGCAACTGCTTCTCTCAATTTTAGGAAGATGTCCATAAGCAAAGCAACAAGGGGTAAGGCAACTACGATAATTCCTTTGCGGAGCACAAACGGAACCACGAAAGTTGCTGTCTCGCCGAATCCGGTGGGGAAACGAACGCAAACGTTTTGTCTATGATAAATAATCTGCATTGCCACCTACTGCTCATACTTTAGGCTAGGCAAATATACTTTGTATACTTATGAATTTACGAAAAGGAGGGGGATCTGCAAGAAGGAGAAAACCTTATTCTGTTATTTTTATTTTATGATGATTGGCAAATTTTTAATAAAATCTTCAAAACACCTCAATTATATTAGTTAAAAGTGATCTACAAGAACAACTTTTAAAATATAAAGTACAGACAGAGGGAGTGAGTGGAATTCATCAAGCACAAGACTGAGTTTCACTTGTTATGAGATTGGAATCTACTTATCGTCAATGATGGCGATGTGAGAGCGATAAAGTCAATAAATAGGTAAGTAGGTGCAACTTGCCAATTTTTTTACCGTTCTGCCTTGACCTTACTGAACGATAATAAATAAATTAGTAACAGGAGGTAAAGAATTCGACGTAGTTGTTCACACATTTTTAATTATTCAGGTACCTAATTGAACAATTAATCAAACAAATCTTCTTAGGTTATGCTCTTTATTTTGAAAACGGGGTTTTCGAAAATCAATGCCATGTATCATTGAATTTTGAATGCCTCAAAAGTAATCTTCATAGAGTTTCCACTCCTCCGGTATCTTCTCGGAAAAAAAATATTTTCAGAAAGAACTGATAATTCCTGCGAATTGTGAAACCTTCAGTCTTTTAAAGACGGGCATTCTCTGTTCGATGTAGTTGCCTGCAAATAGGTTCCAGCCGCCATTTTGGCCGCCATATACGTTTTTGGGGGCCTTCCGGTCGAGATGGGGGGGTCCTTCAATGCTTATCTCTTTCCCCAGGGACCAAAATGAAGAGATTTAGCCATGGAGATAAATTAGATCACCAACATGCCCATAGGACCTGTTTTTCAAACACATCCCCGTGGACTTTAATGCCTGAGTATCGCACGGACGAGTTATTTGTTTCGCGTTTCGATTTTAACATTATGAAGGATAGGAAATGAAGAAAAATCCTATGAAGAACTCTTGAAGTGAGTCTGAAACAAGAGTCTGATGGGTTATTTTAAATGAATATGTGACACTCACTATATTTATTTAAATAATGTATTTTTTTTTTGGGTCAGAAATTAATATTTTCTCTCATAAGCATTTTGGACAATATATTTGCTTCGAGGATGTTCCGCTCTTAAGTACGAAAGGACATTTGCAATTCGGATCCATGATTAGAATCAAAGCATTTGCTCGCTGTTGTGCGAAAAGAATCCCTCGAATGGACTTGAACCTCCAAGTTCATGGGACGTGTGTTCGAGAAATAGAAAAAAATGAAACAATGAAAAGTATCAATTTTTCATTTAATTGCCAACAATCAAGGTTTGCTTTCCACATCAATAATTATAAACGCATTTATATTTACAAACATACAATTTAAAAATCTAGCAGATTTAATGATCATTTACAAACAATTGACTCGTTAATTATCTACTTATAAATTATTAACAATTTGTACACTTACTGAAACTAAATTACAACTTCTTTGGTTTTGTTTTTCTTACACGGATCTTTATTTAAATCATCGGTTGAAGATGTAGAGGATCCGTAAGTGTAATAATGTTTAGTTTGTTGCATCCTATCCTACCTTCACTGTCTATTACACTCACAAAGTAACACGTGGTTCTCTTTCTAAGTCGGATAGAAATCACCCCAAGTTACATCATTCGACTTAATCATGAGAGTATAGACATTTTTGTGTCTGCCTTTCAGCTTAGTCAGTTAACACAGTTTACTCACAGAAATTCAACGCTTTTTGATTGAAGTCGCGAAAACCAAGGTTCTTTTTTAGTCGGATTTTAAATACTTAGTAATCTGATGAAGAACTTGTGAAGAAATTGGCGATCAAAGCAGTTCCTGCAGTGATGTTATGAAAATATAAACAAGTTTAGCCTTACCGTGCACTTTTTAAGTATACATGTATTAATTAATTTGCATCAGACGCCTTCTTGGCAGAGCCCATCATCAGTGGTGATATTACATATCAACGACAAAAGACTAAATTTGTCTTTACTTTCATAATTTTTTACGCCTTGATATTTGCAAAAATGGTCTATCTTCTTTATATTGCCGCCGTAATTTTTATTAGGAATGAGTCGCAGCAAAGTTTGGACCTTTATCGGCGCTGATCATAGCGCCTGCTTTTCTTACGGGTGAAGAGCGCGTGAGGCGCAATACCTCTAATCGTACAGCTTGACGCTTGTGTTGCCTACCCAACAGTTTGAAGGCGATTTTTAAACCGCTACAGATATCTCTCCGAATTATAATGGCTCGCGAAGTTCCCCAACACTCGGGTTTCATTGGTTTTACTAAAACTTCGAGCCAGGATTTAGGAATGTTATCATGTTGTAGGATGGAGTGAAACGCGGAGAACAATTTTATCTCAATTCCCTTTCATTCTCCCTCTCATTTTATGGTCGAATTTATCAAGGTGCTACACTGAGAAAAAACTATGGCTTATAAACCTATTAGAGGTAAATATGGAACACCACTAATAGTAGTACCTCTACATATAGTCCAGGCGCCTGGTAAGTCTACCTGGAATTTTGGGTACACAGCGATTTTTTTGGCCTACTTTATGTTTTTTGGGTCGCTGAATCCGAATCTGAAGTTTCCGCACGCGTATCTGGTGAGCATTTTCCGCTATTTTGAAAAAATGGCCTAAAAAGGCCTTTTTTTGCGGTTTTTTTGATATAGCGGCTACGGATGAGGAAAAGTCCCGGATTTAGCTAATGTTTTGAATAGCTGACATAATTTGGAAGAAAATGGTGTATACATATGTTAGGTTTGCTTAAAAATTGAGGAAGATACAGCATCGTGAACATCGCGCCTATTCACGTTTTCGCGGCGCACCCGTCAACGCGCGATCCGGCTCGCCGCGGTCAGCCAAGTTCCAAAGCGTTCTAAAGATCCGAAATCCGAGGTTCCTCAATTTTTGAGCAAACCTAGCATATTCATATACCATTTTCTTCTAAATTTTGTCAGCTATTCAAAACATTAGCTAAATCCGGGACTTTTCCTCATCCGTAGCCGCTATATCAAAAAAACCGCAAAAAAAGGCCTTTTTAGGCCATTTTTTCAAAATAGCGGAAAATGCTCACCAGATACGCGTGCGGAAACTTCAGATTCGGATTCAGCGACCCAAAAAACATAAAGTAAGCCAAAAAAATCGCTGTGTACCCAAAATTCCAGGTAGCCTCATTTTTAGCTACCAGGCGCCTGGACTAATATAATAATAGCACATATACCTTAGTTATGGTACGGGGTACCTTAATTAGGTACAGAGACCTTAGTATGGTTCACAGACCGAGAATCATTAGTTTATTTACGACTATTATAGGTGTTCCATATTTACCTCTAATAGGTTTATAAACCATAGTTTTTTCTCAGTGTATAAGATCAAATTAAGCCTATCGTGAAATTAAAGGCATTGAGAAATTCGGATCGTACCTTAATTAGTGATTTTACCATTCTCCCATTGATTTTTTCCATTCCAAATGGGGGGGGGGGGTGGTTCTCGAAGAAAATTTTACAAAACCCATGAAACCACCTCAAAATTTCGTGTAAACAGAGTCATACGCTACTGAAATTTCCAAATTCCTCTTATTCACCCGGTCCACTGTGCGTCGTTTACGAGATGCGCATGTTTCGAATCCCATAGCATTATTATTCGACTTCTTTACCCTGTGAACTCTTCGTGGTGACAGGCATTCACTTTTTAATGGCTGGTCGCCAGGTCTCCGTTTTGTGGTACTTGCAAAGAAGGACCTTCTTGAAAGTTTGCCGGAAGACTTTGTTGAAGATGGTGTAGAATATGGGGTTGACCATGGAGCTGGCGTAGCCGAGCCACGTGACCAGATCGAAGACGCCTTTGTTTATGTTGCGCTCGCATTCGGAGCACACGGAGGGCACCAAGTTGAGGACGAAGAACGGCGCCCAGAGGATCACGAACGTGAAGAAGACCACGCCCAACACCTTCAACACGGGAAAAGAAAATATGAAAATCGTTAGAATCTCATTGCGAAGCTTTTTACTTAGAGTACCTGTATAGAGTATGGACGGATGTGAAACTTCGAAAATCCATCAGGCCTTCACCGATGCTTCTGCGAATAAAGTTAGGGCCCAGAAATGCAACCAACCTATGAATTGCAATCATCCAGAACGATTTACTAATACTATTGTTACGAACCGTCGTTTATAAAGCACGTATTTGACTCAGTTTTTGCATAAATTTTCTCATTCTAGCGGATGAACGCACATTTCTGTACATTCTCGGCCATCCTGGTTAGAATTAGTATCTGCAGATTCTGCAGACTGGCAGTGAAATTTTGTGTGTTAGAAGTTGGTTAGAAGGGTGGCTGCACTTTCGGGCCCTAAGACCTCCATGAAGTTATCTGTCCATACTCTCGCTATGCAGGTACTCTATTTTCACCCATTCATATCGGAAAATGTTTTACAGACTTAGAATCTTGTGTATCAGCTGAGAAAAACTCTCTTCCAGCAATAGCGCAGGATACCACACAGTGCGTGAATTAATTGAGGGGCTTGGAGGAGAAGACGCAAAAGTGCAGTTTTTCCTATTTCAAGAAATACGTGTTTAAAGTTTCAAAATTACATGCAGCCTTACAGCAGAAAGGAAGTTTGAACTCACTTTTTGATTCTGCTTTGAATTGTGAATTTTTCATAGAATATACATTTAAGCTAGTTTTAGTTGAGACCATGAATATCTCAAATTTCTTAAAAAAACTCAACTTATGCGCCCTATCCTCCGGGCCCCTCGATTGCGTAATGAATAATTGTTAAAAACTCCTTCGTAAATTGTGAAAATCAAAGTAAAGCTCGAATCTGTTGGCGAGACAAGATTTCAGTCTGGAGTGCACTAGAAAAAAAAAGACACATTGGATCTAGAGTCCAGACTCTTGAAAACATTGACAAGAAAATGGACTCTTGATTCAATCAGATTTAAGCTTAAATCCCAAGGAAATCCGCTTAAATTAAGAGGCTTGGTTCTTGATTTTAGCAAAATCCGATTGAATCAAGAGTATTTTTTCTTGTCGATGTTTTTAAGAGTATGGACTCGAGAGCCAATGTGTTTTTTTTTCAAAGTGCGGTGGTGAAGATATCTTCACTTATCAGCAGTCTGGCAGGCCCAGTCCCAGTCTTTGTTGAACCGCCCTCGTAGTTCCATTTAGCATAAACACGTCCGATTCATATTTCAGATATCTGCAAAATCACCATTGAATACCTTGGTGGCCTTCTGTTCGAGGCGGATGATTCGTCCGTGTCGGGAGGAGTTTCGCGTCATGAGCGAGGAGTTGCGGGAGTGGTGGTTCCGGACGGCGGCGCCGCTGCCGAGCGTGGAGCCGCTGCGGAAGAGCTGCGCCGAGGAGTTGTGGCTCATCTTGGTCAGGAGGAGGCTCTTCTCCTTGGTGGAGGCGTTGCGCATGGTGGCCGCCCGTCGGAGGATCGGCTTGTGGTGTCCGCCTCCGCCGCCGCCGACCAGCCCCGTCTTGGCCTCGCCTTGCTGCCCTCGCCAACTCCACCGGACCACCGTCTGGCTGTGCAGCGCCGGGCTCTCCGTCGCCGCCCGGTTCTCGCCGATGTACGGGCACCTGGGATCAAATATCACACATTTTTCATGGATGCTACACTGGGAAAAAACAAATTTGATCTAGAGTCCAGACTCTTGAAAACATTGTCAAGAAAAAATACTCTTGATTCTACCAGATTTAAGCTTAAATCAAAAGGAGATCCGCTCAAATTAAGAGGCTTGGTTCTTGATCCAAGCTAAATTCTGATTGAATCAAGAGTACTTTTTCTTGTCGATGTTTTTAAGAGTCTGGACCTAGATCCAATGTGTTTTTTTTTCCAGTGCTAGATAAGACCAATCTACACAGGCCGGTCATTGCGCATCTTTTTAAAACCCACTCCCTCGCCCGGCCATAACTCAGCGGCACTCAATGTTACGTTACTTTGGGTCCTCCTACAAGAAATGCATTGTAAGCACTCAATTCTACGCCACTGCGCAGTAGAGCTCCAAAAAAAATCGTCCTCTGGAATGACTGACCTGTGTAGATTGGTCTTGCCACTAGACAAGGTGCGAATTCAAGCCAAAAAGAAAACGCAAGCCGCAGTGGCACCCTCTTCTTTTACGAGTCGTCTTTCATTGGCCAATCCGCTTGCGGGCTGATTGTCGAAATTGATAGACACAGTGATCGACTAGGAAGTATGGAACGATCCTATTGGTTGAAATGTTTGTTTTTTATAGACTAGGGGAGAAAATGATAGACTAACGATAGGGTCTCTCGTGGGTTGCCGTTAGTTAGCCTTATTATCTACGCGCTACCAGGTTTGAGAAATAGTCCGTATGTGCAGGCGTCGATATTTGATTTCATTCACGGCAGGCGTGACGAGATAACTATTCGACCACGGGTGTAGGCATATTGCCGCTAGCTGGATAGAAGACGCGTCATACTGCAAAGATGACTTCACCGTTTTTCCTTCCCTGGCTCGATTTAAAATATATCTTTCATACTGGTGTTTCGTGTTTTTTTTTTTCTCTTAAATTAAAGTATAGCTTTATTTTAAAAACATTTACATTTTTAAAACGTGGCAAATATTTGTAAAACCTTTTCAAAGCGATAGCTTTTGAACCGAGATTAATCTCTATGAGCCGTAAATGTGTTGAAAGAAACTGTACAAAAACGAATGAAAGATAAAAAAAAGAAAGAATCAAGCAATCTTTGGTTTTAACCCATTTGCACATGGACCTTTTAGAGTCAAATACGTCCAATTTTGAGCGTTAGGTTGTGCATTAACCACGCTGCAGCAAAGTCAAAGCACAAAATATAAAATAAAGAATTAAAGTACTTTGGAAATTATTAAATTTGATACGAAGCCACCTTAGCATTTACGAAACTCTCATCATATTTGCCTTTAGTATACATTTTTTCCCCATTACTTTAATTGAGAATAATCCATGCAGAGTGTGCAAACATTTTAAATTCATGAGTTGAATAACGTCGACTCCGCAAGTTTAAATATTAGAGCCAAACAGAGCGGAGCGGCATGGCACGCGACGTGCTGCCACTGTGACACGCGCATTGGCGCCTACAAACCTAACAGGGATACTTCACGCATTGCGTAATGCGTGAAGTATCCCTGTTAGGTTTGTAGGCGCCCATGCGCGAGTTACGCTGGTCGCCTAGTCTAATGGCTCTATGACGGCCTGCCAACTTTTGATTATGCGGAAACCAGTACGCAACTTCGCCATTTTGCATTTGATGAGTTCATTTGATCGTGGAGCACGGGCCGTATGTTACCTTATTTTTTTTCAAATTGAATAAAGTTTTCTGTATACATGCTAGGGCTGTCGATTTCTCCAAACAAATCGATTTCATTTTCCACGAAAAATCGATTTAATTCTAAAATTTGATGGAAAAAATAGATTTTTTCGAAATCGA
Source organism: Bemisia tabaci (assembly GCF_001854935.1). Lineage (NCBI taxonomy): Eukaryota > Metazoa > Arthropoda > Insecta > Hemiptera > Aleyrodidae > Bemisia > Bemisia tabaci. The sequence goes on along the minus strand of NW_017547112.1, from coordinate 729,304 downwards.
TTTTAAAACACTTAAATATGCAAGTTCGGCGCCAGAAAAATTACATATCACAGAACCTAGTCCTCATGTGACATATCAACACGTCGGAAAAGTCGATTTTTTTTTAATAATTCGATTTCGGCTTGAAAGATCGTTTTTGATTTTTAATCGATCTGGAAAAATCGAGTCGATTTAATCGATTCTAATACTACTTCTTCCAATAAGTCGCCCTTATAGCGCTTCTGTGCGCTGTGCTACACCCAACCGCCACTGACAGCGATCTTCCCAGAACTCTTCCGGCCGATCGTATCTCCTCATTTCCTGCCATTTTCTTTCAATCCACAATCTAATCGATTCTTGAGCGCAACGAATCTATTAAAAATCGCAATCCCTACACTGGAAATAAAAACACATTGGATCTAGAGTCCAGACTCTTCAAAACATCGACAAGAAAAAGTACTCTTGATCCAATCAGATTTAAGCTTAAATCAAGAACCTAGCCTCTTAATTTGAGCGGATTTCCTTTTGATTTAAGCTTTAACCTGATAGAATCAAGAGTATTTTTTCTTGTCAATGTTTTCAAGAGTTTTGAGTCCGGATCCAACGTGTTTTTTTCCAGTGAAATAACCTTTTGGTGCGTTTGTAAGGAGGCTTCATTTAAGCGGATTTCCTTTTGATTTGAGCTGAAATCTGATTGAATCAAGAGTATTTTTTCTTGACGATGTTTTTAAGAGTCTGGACTCTAGATCCAATGTGTTTTTTTTCCCCAGTGCTTCTACTAATAAGTCGCCCCTATGCGCTCTGCGACACCCAACCGCCACTGACAGCGATCTTGCCCAGAACTCCTCCGGCAGATCGCATCTCCTCATTTCCTGCCATTTTCTTTCAATCCATGATCTAATCGATTCTTGGGCGCAAAGAATCTACAAAAAATCGCAATCCTTACATTGGATAAAAAAAACACATTGGATCTAGAGTCCAGACTCTTAAAACCATCGAAAAGAAAAAATACTCTTGATTCAATCAGATTTAAGCTTAAGTCAAGAACCTAGCTTCTTAATTTGAGCAGATTTCCTTTTGATTTAAGCTTAAATCTGATTGAATCAAGAGTATTTCTTCTTGACGATGTTTTTAAGAGTCTGGACTCTAGATCCAATGTGTTTTTTCCAGTGTAGTACAAGTACCTGCACGGCGGTGGGAGCTGGAGGTCGCTCTCCGGCGGGTCCTTGGTCGTCTCCGTGTCTGAGGCTTCCGGCTCGCTCGAAGCGTCGTTGTTGGTGTCCGACTGCGCGTTCTGGATCGTCCGTATACTCAGCTTCCGCTCCCGCTCCCGGGACGGGATCCCTTTGGGGGTCGGCTCGGTCGCGTCCTGCGAGGCCCTTCTCTTGAGGAACGCTTTGCCCAATTTCAGTCTATCTTTGTGCTCGCCCTGTACACTCCGCCTCGGGAAGCTGATGGAGTGCCGCTTCCTCGGTTTCTCCTGCTCCGAGTCCGTCGCTGACACGGTATCGTCCTCGAGATCGCCCAGTCGGATATCCACCGAGAAGAACCTGTAATCACATATTAATCATAATGTAATTCTTACGTCTATGCGCGATGGCTTTGCAAAAGCGTCATTCGTCTATCTACTAAGTCCCGCGGGCTGATCATTGAAATTGATAGACAAATGACTTTAACAAGATAATAACTTATTATTCACTGGAAAAAAAAACACATTGGATCTAGAGTCCAGACTCTTAAAAACATCGACAAGAAAAAATACTCTTGATTCAATCGGATTTTCGCTTAAATCAAGAACCAAGCCTCTTAATTTGAGCGGATTTCCTTTTGATTCAAGCAAAAATCTGATTGAATCAAGAGTCCGTTTTCTTGTCAATGTTTTCAAGAGTCTGGACTCTAGATCCAATGTGTTTTTTTTCCAGTGTTGTTTCTCCAACTCTATATCCTTTTCCTGATACACATAAACCTATAAATAAAATAAAACAAACTTCCATAACATATCAAATGATTAATCAATTATTTATAGTCCAGCCCATAAGCCTAAACATGGAAATTAAGTAAATTAATATCACTTTTTGGTAACACTGTTTGGTAGACAAAAAAGATATAGGGAGTATGGAGGGATCCTATCGGTTGAGATGGGTGGATGGGATGGATATAGTACGGGAGAAAATGATGGACTAAGGATAGGGTCTCTCGTGGGTTGCCGTTAGTTAGTCAAATGCCTGCCTCTTTTGTCCATTGCAACCACCCGCCTCCACCATTAGAATTCCTCCATATCCCTTTTGTCTTCTTTGTTTATGGCTTTGTCTATCAAGTTCAATCATCAGCCCGCTGAACTGATAAATGTAATAATCGGAAGCTCGCAAGATTTGACGTTCTAAGGCGAATTTCCGCGAGCAGATCTGGTCGAGTTTATTGACCGGATCGACAGGGTCGCAAACCAGAAGCTTTTCCACTTTGCAAGTGGGAGCAGAAAACAGGATCGCCAATGCTCTGTTGAGTGTTGGCGACCGAATTTCTAATGAGTTTTGTTCCCGCGCAATTCGATTTTTCAAAGTGTTATCAATTTAACCTGTACTGTACGGTGCGCTGGTATGTTATCAATGTCAATTATTTGTTTTGCAGCACAATACCTCAGTCGGTAGATTGCCTTAAAACCGTTCCGGAAAAAAAAATGTCAATTTTAGCTTCTTTGACGTTGTTCGGCGGTGGAAACAATAGGAGTTGCGGTTTTATTATGAGTGATTGTGTAGGTAATGGAAACAAGTTTACCGTAGTGTAGTCCAGTGTTACCAGTGCAGTCGGTCAGTTGGCGTGACACGCATATCAGCGCCTGCAAGATTGCACGAATACTTCTCGCATTGCGCTAAACGCAGTGTAGTCGGTCAGTTGGCGTGCCGCGCATATTAGCGCCCACAAGACTGTAGGAATACTTGACGCATCGCGCGCACTGCACAGTGCGTGCTTTAATCGTTGTACGTTCCCGGTGTCAGACCCACCACATCGCGTTGTGGTGGATACAGTATCAAACCAATATTCATCGCGAGCCTCAAAGGATTGTGGAGATTTTCCTGTTTTCCATTATAACTTTCCCACCAGGACCACGTGTCATCATTCTGAGATGTGTTTTTTGTTGTATCAGAGGAGGACGTTGGAGGCCGGGACCCCTTATCACCCAGTCGCCTCGATGGAGAGCACAACAGGCCTTGCACCAAAAAGTCCTCCTCATACTTCATCGGCTACTCACCGTTCGGAAATTTACTCACCGTTCTCAATTTCACTCACTTTTACTCACCATTCTCAATTTCACTCATTTTTACTCACAGTTCTCGATTTTACCCACTGATTACTCATACCAAGCGCGGCGAACATGAATCAGTCAATGATTCTTCAACACTATTCATTCCACCGATAACCCGTACCTCTCCTTGATTCCTCTGGGCTGTCTGCATCCTCTTCCTCTGATTTACTATCACAATGGGCCTGTTGCAAACTTTTGCTAGAGCAGAATGAAGAGTTGTTTCCCATAGATAATGCCTCAAAAATCACGATGAGCGCATCGGCAAAGTCTGAAAGGCACTCATAAATTCACAATCTGCGTAGGAAATTTGCGTTATTTTAAGCTTCCCGCCTCCAAAACGATATTACGGCACAGGTGAACATTTTGTTAGAGGAGTCGCTCCATCGTCGGCAATATTCATCATGGCCGACGCTTGCGCAGTTCCTCGCGTAATTCGAGGAGAACTCAAGGTCAATTAAGGCGGGCGAGGAAAATATGAACGTAAACACGCCGATTGTTATCTGGCTTAATCATGTTCAGGTGTTATCTCGTCCCATCATACGTGTTTCGGTGGACTGGCGTCGGGCATGATGATTATTGCCGACGATGGAACGACTCCTCTTACAAAATGTTCACCTGTACCGTAGTATCGTTTTCGAAGCGGGAAGCTCAAAAAATCGCAAATTTCTTACGCAGATTGTGAAGTTATGAGTGCATTTCAGACTTTGCCGATGCGCTCACCGTGATTTTTGAGGCATTATCTGTAGGAAACAACTCTTAGTTTTGCTCTAGCAAAAGTTTGCAACTGGCCCATTAAATACCATGTGCTTGTACATGGTGCAAATCAAACGATTTCCATTGAATAAACTAAACTAAATCACCGAAAATGAAATAAAGGAGTGAGGTCGGTAAAGTAACATTTACGAAAGTGAGAGCTGTGTCTGTAAAACAAAAAAACTTTAAAGTTATTAATATAATGTAATAATGACTAGAACGAGGAACGTCTAAAAAAAAGTAAGAAAAAGTTTTAACCTCAAAAAGTCAAAAAGTACCGCGAACTCCGCGAAGCGCGTGACGCGGAGAGTTGGCAGTTTCTTTTCATTTGTTACTCACCAATCGTTGAACTATTACTCACGAAATTACCCACCGATCGTCGGATTACTCACGGTATGAGTAATTACCCACGAATCGGCAGCCCTGGAGTGAAGTGGAGAGCCAGGGGCGCTGCTCTTGTACCCTCGGGGAGTGATCGTGTCGGCCAAGCACAGGCGAGCGCGGGACGCGCTGCGCTGGAGAGGCGGTGATTGGCCGCCATAGTTACTCCTCTACAGTTGAGACGGAGTCTTTAAGAACCGTGTGAACTTTGGAATGAGATCCGGGCATGTCTCGCTGGCTTCTTGGAGGAATCGAGTTTTTTTCTCCAGGGTGTTCTGTTGTTTTTCCAGTCCGGCGACGGTGTAAGTTCCAGGTATAGCCTGGCAGGGGCAAGAGAGGTGAGTGCATGGAAGGCAATATCTGATTTTACGTGTATAAAGAGATGAACAAGTGAGGCACAGGTGACAAATTTTAGGGTGAGGGTCGGAATTGCGGTTAAATTGGTAAATGTGTGGGGCGAATGAAAAGATTTCGGGAGGAACTGAATGAAGTTGGAATTAAGGGATGGTGAAGGTTCGAGGTTTCGGGGGATGGATGTGGATGCCTGAGGCCTTGTGATCGTTGAACTGGCCTTCTTGATTTGGACTTGAAGATTGCAATTTTCTGCTGGGCGCAAGCCATACCATATTGTGCCGCAAAGTTCTTGGTGGTTTGAGCCCATCTGCTGCCTGGTTTCGTGTGTTTCCTTGTGCCGGAGGTGGTTTGATGGCTGGTTTTTTGGAGTGTTTCTAGGTTCAGAAAGTTGTTATGTGGCAGCCGCCAGGAAAAAGATGATGGTTCTTGTGTGCTGGATGAAGCGGGCTGTCAGGTGGAATAGCTTGTCGACTGTCACCATGGCTCGTGGGCGACGGATGTGGATGCCTGCATTGGAGTTTAGGCCTTGCGGCCTCTGAACTGGTCCTCTTGCTTTGGGTTCGAAGATCGCGATTTTCTTCGGGTCGCAAGTCATACCGTGTTGTGCCGCGAAGTTCTCAGTGGTTTGGACCCATTTGATGCTTGGCCTGGCGTGATTCCTTGTGCTGGAGGTGGTTTGTTGGTTTGTTCCGTGGCGTATTTCTGGGTCGAAAAAGTTGTTATGTGGCAGCCGCCAGAATTTGTGGACGAGGTCCACACCTTCGGCTCTCACAAGCCTTATGAACCTTACATTGTCTTCAAATTTGCCCTTGCACAGTAAAACTTGTTGCTATGTTGTTGCATATTGCACGGTTGTAAAATTTTATCGGCACTATACACAAATAAGAAAAAAAGAAAAAAAGCATCATCGTGCATAGAAAATAAGTAAGTGATATTAATCGGTTTTTCCAAAAAAGTTTTAAGTTTATGTAGTAATTTTAAAACTTGTTGGGCCATAGCAATCACAATCACGAGAGACGGATACAAAACAAACGAAATCGGTTACCACGAGGGATGACGAGAAACTGCCGGTACGCCAGGGGAATGGTAGGCCTACGGAGGGAGAGAGGAGAGCCCACTAAGGGGTGAAAGGCGGGAGAGAGACACGGCGACAACCAAAAGTCACATAGGCACGTGTCCAGCTCAAGTCACTACGCGCTGAAAATCAGCACGGCCAAAAGTGCTACAGGGGCATTGAGAGGACGGAAAGTTCGTCCGTGCGTCAGGGACCTACTGCAGCTCCGACCGGATCTCAGCAGAAGGATAAAACTCTAGGATGGCCCACGGGCCACCCCTTTCGAAAGATACTTACATTTCTTTAGGAGAAAAACTGACTTCCCGAAGGTAGTCGACTGAGACGAGAAAAACTTCTCTCACTCTTAGAGACTAACTCGAACTAATGGCTGCCCGGAGCATCGGCCAATCAGAGGAAAACATTGCTGTGCCCCGATTGGTCTTCGCCCAGGACAGCTGACGAATTCGCTAATCCCCCCAAAGGCGAGAACTACAAAGCGGTATGGGTAGACCCCATTACAATTCTAGACTCTCTGCTCCGGTTTTCACCATGATTAAAGGGGAAAAGTGTATCTACATTGTAACGATTCATAAACTCTGATCGTATTTTTTTTTTTTTTTTCGTTACTTAAAACGAAAGTAGAACGAATGAAAATATCGCGTCGAAACTCTCGATGCTTTTATTTGAGATCAATTAGGAAAATTCGCGGAAACTTTTCAAAAGAAATGTGTGTAGCTTTTTAAAAACATTAAATTAAAACAAAACATACAAGTGGTCCACATGGGATGTTTACTTTTTGCAGGCAAAGACCCCCTCGGAATGAGCAGGCAAGATGGCTGCGTGGCGCGACGGGAACTCAGAGCAGTTCGAGCACTCTCTAACCAATACCTACTCTAACCCATCCTATCGTCTGCCGTCTCCCCACCTTATCCATCCACATAATCATGTTTCCAATAATGTAAAATGAATCAGTGAGTTCGGAAACACTCCAACACGGGTTTTTTTCGATTTTCACTTTTTTACGGTTTAGTAACACTTATGGATAAGTAGAAGCATCTGCACGCAAAAGGATATTTCGAAATTGCAATCGGAAGTGCTCGAAACGGCGACGGGAAAAGGGAAGAATCGAAAAATTTCATTGGAAATAATACCAATTTTTGGCCGATCAAGGGAAACGGGCGACTATCCGATGCGGTTTTATTTTTTCGGTTCGGTATACCTTCTGCCAACAAGTCATATAAATATTCAAGCGTTCTTCAGGTCAAAAAATATAAATTTTTCAGGGCAGACTATGAAAAATCAGTATCTGAAACTTGGTGCGTTAAAGTCTCTAGAGTACTTCTTGCGTCCTTTGGCACCAAAAAAGTTTTTCTTAAACTAACTTCTTCGCCCGCTGCGAAGTTTTAGGTGTTTCCTGAAATTTTTTTTTTCCGAGTTGGTGTATTTTCGAACTCGCTGATTCAAATGTCATCTTAGGTACCTAATGCTATATTTATGCTCCCATATTTCACCCCTTGATGCCTGACTGGTAAAATTCACCACTTTTTGGATCGTTATGTACTTTTGTAGGTATAAGTTATCAAAAGCAGAAATGTGCAAAGATATTTTTTTAGCAAATTTTTCAAGAAATATGCTAAGTGCCTCGTTACCTTTAACAGGATGTTTCCCAGAAGTTGTACCATTGTGCCACAAAAAAAATTTATAAATTTGTGCGAATGCTGAGTTAAATTTTTAGCTTGATGGTTCATCTTCACATGGAAATATTTTTGGTAGAATTACAAATTCCACAATGAAAGTCTAGCAACACAGCTAACTTAGCAAAAGCCCTCATATTTCTTGAAGTCAGGAGAGGGTAATATTTCTCCCCCCTCCTCCTAACTAGTTCCCCCAATGCTCCTGAAAACATCTCTGCTGAGCGCAAAAATCCTCAAACTCATCCCTCATCATCTGGCATCCCCATGGCTCAGATATAAATGAAGCCCCTCCCCCCCTTATTTTCCATCAAAATTCAAAATGTAAGTAGGTACGTTTAGAATTTGATTTCAAAGCCTCAGAACGCTGCGGGGCCCCCACACAAGCTTGTGATTTCTCCAGATATGCTAAAGATTTTCCCTCCTTAGGTAATCCTTAAATTATATCAGAAAAATGTCCTGCCAAAGAATTTTGAGAATTGCCCTGGTTAGTACTTGGTTTGAACTCTTTTAGAAATTTAATCCCGATCAAAAAGGTCAATTCCCTGAGCTGAGCAGTTTAATTTTTCTCCGAGAGTGAAATTTGTGCTTGGCGCCATTATGTGATGTGCAAAGAGTAGAGGAGAGGAGAGAGCAACAGAGTATAATCATAGAGTCCGAGCGAGCTTCATGCACGCTCCACCAGCTACTCCCGCTCTGTGATCGCCTGCTCATTCGTAGGGGGTCTTTGCCTGCAAAAACGCTCAATCGTCCACATGGTTCAATTGGAGATGAGTACGCTCTCTTCCGAGTGTTGAAACATTTCTGGTTTCGATTCCCCATGGTACTATCAATGAAAGATTCAAAAGTGGACGTCAAAAGTGTATTCAATGCGGGCTCTCATCTCTTAGGTTGGGTCAACTTCGTCCCAGACGAACAGCCACTGCACACGGTTAGCACATCCATTTTCCTGGATTATCAAATTCTCAGGGATTAAGGCCGAGTATAGGATCTGTTTCAGCAGATCAACTCGTTAGTTCCGAGAATTCCCGGGATTCGACCCCAGGACCTATTGAATCTCATTCTTTATTCGGTTTGTCACAAATATAGCACTGGGGGGAACAAAGTCGTTTGGACCTATAGTCCAGACTCTTAAAATTATTGACAAGAAAAAATACTCTTGGTTCACTCCGACTCCTTGTTTGAATCAAAAGGAAATCCGCCTAAATCAAGTGGCTCGGCTCTGCAATTCAAGGAAAAATCGGGTTGATTCAAGAGCACTTTTTCTTGTTAATTTATTAAGAGTCTGGACTCTTAGATGTACGTATGTATGAGCCGCTTTTACGGCGCCTCCAACACCTTCTTCGGCTACCTGGTATCAGCCATTCTCTGCATATGCCCATACCATACCAATTGCTAGATTCTGGACTCTAGATCCAAGCGACTTTTTTTTCCAGTGAACCAACCTTTTGGTACGTTTGTTGGGAGTCTTTTTGGGCTCCTTTGTTGGGAGGTGGTTCTCCTCGCCGACCCCGAAGAGGTCCGTCTCGGCGTAGTCGTCGAGTCCGGAGTCGGACTGGTCCGATTGGGGCTCGTGGGCGTCGCGGCGGTCCAGGTGGTTCTCGTGGGCGTCGCGGCGGTCCAGGTGGTTCTCGTGGAGGCTCCTGACTCGTTTCCGTCTTCCGCTCGGCTTCGTCTCGCCCTCGAAAATCGTCGTCGCTCGCCGCTTCCGGAACCCCGCCTTTCGCCGCACCGCCGCCCCCGCATTCGAGACGTGGTTCCCCGCCGGGACGTTGTTCGAGAGTCTGTCCGCCAGGGAGCGCTCGTCGTCTCGTAGGTCGTGCGAACTCCTGCAATCAAAGAAACCAGAGAGATGGTCACAGGTCAACGATATACATTTTGAGTACTGTTTTCTTACCAAAATTTTCTCCGACGGATATAAATATGGGACAGTTTTTCGACCACATCATTATATTTAATGTATTTATTATTGCTTTACTTTTTTCCAATCACTTTTCTAATTTCCTATGTCGCGAAGTTTTTCGTATCATTGAATATTACCAATTACAAAATTTGTGTATTTGATTTCCTTAGTGTTTTAACAATCATATGCTAATATATGTTAATTGTATGTGATAAAGAAAAGCATTTAGGATCAAATTTAGGAAATCATTCATTGGTGAAGGAAGCAATGGAGTAAATTCACGTATAACAAATGCGTAGCTCCTTCAACGGAGGCTGCAGACTGACTACGTCCAAATGCTGATATTACTTTCCTCGAATCTTTTTGGTAAACGCCCCTCAGCGCATAAGACTTTTTTCGAGGTTTTAAACTTTCCGAAAATTCCGATCGCTCTTTCCTGCGGATTAAAGCAATTTTGAACGCAAGTTCGCATCGTAAATAAAACAATTAGAAAAAAGTTCTGAGGAGAATTATTAGCATAAATACTTGTGACTTTTAAAGAAGTGAGACTGTTGTTGGATAGATCAAAGAATAATAATGACGGTGGTTGGACCCACAAGTCGGGGGAAAAAAAAAAATATGGTAGTGGTTGGATCCACAAACCAAAAAGAAAACGGTAGCGGTTGGATCCACAAACCAAAAAAAGGGAGGACTGTGGTTGGACCCACAAGTCGAGAAAAGAATAAGAGACCGCGGTTGGACCCACAAGTCGGAAAAAAAAATATGGCAGTGGTTGGATCCACAAACCAAAAAAAGGAGGATGTCTGTGTAGAGCGATTCAAAGTATGTTGCCATAGCGTTGGTCGGGATCTGGACACAGATGGGATCAAGCGTAGGAAACGGAGTGGATAGAGAGTTACTCATCATGTTAATAAAACCAAAACCGGATCTACAGCCGTACTAAGGAATAATACCGTATTAACAGTTGAATGGTGCCCGTCTCTTCGGATTTAACCTAAATTGTCCGGGAAGTCAGTGAATTTTCTCCTCAAAAGTGTTTGAAAGTCCATTTCGCAATTTCATCTCTTACGTCGAAAAATTCGCCCAAGAGATGGTCACAAAGCTGGCTCTCTTCCCCGGAGGATGATTGAAGATTTTATTGCTGTTTTTATTGATTGGACGAGTCCTTTATCTTCAATGATTTTCAGATTTTTTAGCGTTTATATGATTTACTGTATTCGATACTGGATGACCTTAGAGTACCTTTATAGACAGAGTATGGCCATTCGTATCTTTTTACTACAGGAAAACTGTTCCGCTTTTTGATTGGTCAACGAGTTTTTAGGCTTCATGATGCTCTTAGGGCCGTAAATAAACAAACAAGATGGCGACTCACCGTAACATCGATAAGAAGCTAAATTTGACAAAATTTCAATTACACGGCAGTAACAATTTAAACTAGCATATCTACGAATAACACACGAAAAAAACACGAAAACTATTGTTAAACCGCCTTACACCTTTATCACAGGAGGATGTAAGATGTGCATAACCTCAATCTTGCTTGCTGATAACAGTCATCTTCTTTGTTTATTTACGGCCCCAAGAGCATCGTGTCAGCCTATTCGCTCGCGACCAATGAAAAACCGGAACAGAAATGGCCATACTCTGTCTATAAAGGTACTCTAGATGACTTGACAAATAGGCCTATGCCCTAATCGTGCGTAGGAGACGTCGTAAAATTTCCAAGAAAACGACCTCTCTCATCGTTCAAAATGTGTTCCTTTATTTGGACCTAGTTCATCAGAAAGGAACCAACCCACATTTTCGAATAAATTGAGATGAAAATATTTTTGAGTTCCTCTAGTTGCATATTTTTTCTGCCAAAAACTAAAAGTCGAAATAAAACATTACTTTGTGGAGATAAGGGGTTAAAGTTTACTTTCCACCTTGAGTCTTATGGAGTAAAATTTCAAACCTCTTTTTCTCAATTTAAACTTTATGTGGGTTGGTTCCTGTCCATTTATAAGCAAATTTGGCAACACTCGATAATTTTTCCGGTGCTTCTCCTCAGCAAAACAGAAGAGTGCAGATATTTTCATGGCTTCCAATTCGACTTGCGATTAATCGTTGGGTTTCGCAGAGGTATATCAGTAAACCCCTCGGATCCACCCCCCGCGCCCGCCGTGTCTAAATTCTACATCGGCGAAAGGTGTCAAGACACGCTGAAATTATGCAAATGTGTCTAATGCATTCATTTATTCTCCCGACCAAGACGTCCATTTTGTGTTTCATTCATCTTCGCATTTTTCGCCGCGGCAGTCAGTTCAATAAAGGTAGTGACGGGAGGAATATTAAAAGGGAGAGCCGGAAAGTGGTTTAAAGGGAAGGGAAGGGAATCCCTGGTGCGGCGCACGGTGGATCGAGTCAATAGGAGAGGTCGGACAAAATTTGGAAACTTTAAACGTTCATAACTCCGTTTATACAAAACTTTGAGATTTTATAAATGGTTCCATTGATTTCCTCGTGAAATTTTCTTCAACATGCACCCCTTAAAATTTGAAATTTGACAAAATAAACATCAAATTTTGTAGTTTTAGTAAAAAATTTCATGTCCGACCTCTCTGATTGACTCGATCCATTGTGCGGCGCTTGAGGAGGGGGATAAAAAACGCGGGTATTGAGGACTAGACGAGTCGGGACGTAAAAGCGACGGAGCTTTCGCCAGTTTAAGAGGATTGCGTAAGAGATCGGTTCGGTGTCGTCATAGAGAGCGTTTTGGAAGAGAGTCGGATTCAAGCCGACTTTTTTTCCCGGGCGCCTTTTCCCCGCTTCCAGCTTTTCGCGCTCTGCCCTAGACAACATTGTTCGGTTAAGAATACCAGGTTGTCTGTGGCATCTCGGGAGCGAGGTAAAAGCTATGACGTAAGACTTGATCTGGAAAAAGCCTTGTCACTTGTGGAATTTCATCGGGGGATGAGTACCAACAAGAACTCTGTTTTGCCGTTCAGTGATCGACAAATGCTGTACCTACTGCTGTGCCAAGTAAGAACGCCGTATGAGCCATCAGGCGTTCGTTGCTAAATTCCCTGTGACTAATTTCAAATTTGCAGGAAAATTTGTGCATATTTCTACTCTGATTTTTCACAAGAACTCGTTTCCAGTTTGCCCTACCAAGTCCGAAAATTTTAAGGAAAATAACCCTAATTTTCTCCAAAAATGAGTATTTTCTAAGAAGAAATTTGGCAACATTCGAATGCTTTTACTGCGTTTTTCACAAGTTTTTGTTTGCAATTTGACTTAAAAAGTCTGAATATGTTATGGAAAAATAATCCTAATTTTCTCCGAGAGTAATATTTTCAAAGAAGAGATTCGACGACGTCCGAATGTCTACAGTGCGTTTTTACCTAGCACGGCAGTATTGTGATCCCGCCCAGGTAGGGCTGGGCCCTACTCGCGCAGGGCCTGCCCCTAAGGGATATGAGGTGAAGCAATTCTAGGGCCCAGCCCTAATCTCGTTTTTTCACTGCAGAACGTTGGACGGAAAAGGAACTGTAGGGACTTGATGTAAAGGCATTGCAACTCGTCAAGCGAGTGGGTAGAAAATAGCTCTAAAGTTTCTAACTTTTATTAGTTTCATTACGTTGCTAAGTCGGTGTGGCCTCCCTTACTCCCCACGAATAAAAAGAAAATAGTCTCCATCGTTCTTGCCAAGTCGTAAAGAATTTCTATTTCTTCATATCAACGGAGGAGTATTAATACATCCGAGTTGCAGTTTCTAAAATAGCCCCAAATTAGCTCAGTGTCGCACCTGTCGATTTTGCGTACGCCTAACTACAACCTACTAAAATCCCTTGGGAGGGTGCCATTCGGATGACAATAAACCGGAGAGCTAGATCTTCTTGCTTTCCCAGATAAACATTTAATGATATAAAAATTCGGGACAGTAAATTTATGGTTTGTCTCATCCTAGCAGTCTTTAGACTCCAGTAGATGGTAGTGTCTACCCTGACGGTTCCGGGATTAGCCATAGAGACATTATAATTTAGAATTGAGTAATTTAAGATAATTTGAACTAATATCGAGCATATCAAGTTTAGTAATTTAGTAGAAATGTAAGATAAAGAATATGCATGAGAAAATTGTGTAATATTTACCTGCACATTATTAATATGTATCAATGCACTTTTAATTATTAAATTTCGGACAAAATTGTGTCCGATTTTGTACCGAGATTGTAAAATTGAATAGATTTATCTTATTTATTTTTCAATAAACTCACCAAAATGCAAACGGGAATAAAATATCAATGTGTTTCAAAGATACATTCTTTATATTTATTTATTCCAATTATATCATTAACACTCTAAATTTGAAGATAATCGATTTTATGATGATCAAAAGGGAGAATTACAAATAGAAAAATATAGAAAATTCAAAATGAATTAATTTAATATAAAGTTACAATTTTTATTATTTACACCTTAATATGTTTAATTTCCTTCCGTCCATACAAATAAATTTTAATTTCCTAAGAAAAGGAAAGAGGAAAATGTTTTAATTAAATAATTATAAACTATAATAGGAATCAATTTACTAATTTTTTACATACAATATAATTCATATTTATAATAAAATCACTCCATACGACATTAATCATATTTATTAAAGGATATGAAAATTTTTATAAAAAAAATTAACTTGAACAATTCAATTTATTCCTCACAAAAATTATTAACATATTCGTCTTGTATTGTAATTACTCTTATTAGTATTTGCTCATAGTAATTTAATTGAAATATTTATACAAGTCAAAACTGAAGGTTCTACATAAAATCGATGAGATTAATTAAAATATAAGGACTAATCCATATTATTTACCCATTGAAAATCTCAAGATAATGCATATTCGTTACAAAATATTTTATTCTTTTCTGAATCATAAATTTAAGATATTAAAAAAAAGGATAAAATGACGTCTTAGAATCAAAAACTCGAAATCTTATATATTTCTTAATGAATTTGTGGTAGGGATAATGATAAAATATTTTTTCTATTGACTTTAATTGTTTAAAATTTATATAATTCCAAAAGATCATTATTTAAAATTAAATTTATTTAAACACTTCCTATTTTATGCCTTGAAAAATTAATAGAATTTGTAAGCGATACTGTAGAGGAAAAACGTAAAAGTAGGGAAGGGTAGAAAGGGTATTTCTTTAAAATTGACGTGGGAAATTTACGTTGAAAACTACTCAAAAAATATTTCATCATCATCATTGAAGGCGTCGCTGAAATCGTCAGGATGAAAATGACGTAAATTTGGCTTTACTTCCTTCGATTCTTTACACTTTTCGTTCCAGCAATCTTGAAAAAGGGAATCGTTTTCTATATTGTATACATAAAAAATATTATTATTTTTGTGATGTCCCCTCTTGATTAAACATTTCTTAAAATTTGGCATAAGAATTCTAAAATTAATATTGTCGTAAGTAGAAACGTTTTTGGGGATATCCATTCCTGTGAGCTCCTTGATTCTTACAATAATTTCCGGAGGAATCGCAGATTTCGTTGGAATTTTCATTAAAATTTTTTTCGGTGGTTCAACATTTATACTGTGATTATCAGACAACACAGGATGCTCCTTTTCATCTTTTTTTAGTACTTGAACCACGGTCAAATGGAAATTCTCTCTAGTTAATCTAAAATTTTTATCAAGGGGGAGCTTTGGATGAATAGTATTATCCTTGAATAATTTAGAATTGTAAAGAAGGCGAAACTGTTGGTTTCGACTATATACATTGAGGTCAATAATAAATTTACCATCGATTGTCAATCGTGAAGTTGTTTCAATATTCAAAGTTGCTTTGTATGTTTCTACAATTTTTTTAACCTTATTTTTACTTGGACACGAAAATCCATTGACGATTAAATGATAAGAAGCCTTTTGATTATAAATAGAGTGTGCCCAAAAAAAGGAAATGTTGTGTGTTCCTCCAAAATTATCTAAAATGTAATTTTCAAAAGAAGTTTTTAAAATGGAAAAAGTTTCTTCTTTCGTCGCGTCTCCTTCTTTCAAGTTCCATTCCACATCTATATAAACTTTTACATTTCTTGTTTCCGGGATGACTTCAAAAAGATGAGGATAATTCGTTGAAAAGTAGCTGGTGCGAGCAGCTAAAGACTTAAAGTACTCATTGTAATCAGAGTATAACCAAAAACGTCTAGTTCCTTTATGATCTGTCTGACGACCTATCAAAAAGGACAGATCATTTTTTACGAGGTGAGGAACTGCATCCGATAAAGTATTAAATCCTCCATACCTGAAAAACATAATAATTTATATTCAATAAATTTCATTTCATTTTTTGGAAAAGAGTCGTCGGGAATATTTATTTTACACATAATTGAATATATTCAACTTAAAAAAATAAAATACAACTCATTGAATTTATTCAACTTTAAAAAATTAATTATTAATAATTGAATATATTCAACTTTAAAAAATAAAATACAAGTTATTGAATATATTTACCTTCAAAAAATGAAATGCAAAATTAAATATTTCAAAGAAATATTTTTTGAATATATGGAAGAAAATACGGAGATTGCGGAAAACTTAGGAGTACATTTCTTACTTTATACATATTGTCGACGATTTTACATCTTTGGTATCGGCATCATAAGTGTAGTGAAAATATATCTCGTCATTAATGAGGAGGAATAAAAACTCGAACAGCACATCTTGTATTTTATTACCTAAACAACTACCGAAAATTGAGCTTTTCACTAAACGACGGTTACTTTTTGTTAACCCACACCTATATCCGCACAATAATTTCGACAAACAAAGAATGCAAGCCTTCCTATTATCATTTAATGATCTTAAAAAATTAATTCCACGTAATATATTTACCCTAAACTTACTTTCGTTACTTACTTACCGTATGGGGGACTGTACTCAGTACTGTCACAGGTTTAGCAAGCCTGCGGACCCCAGCTGGTAGCCCCTGCCTTAAAGGGGGGTGAAGATGGTCACCGGCTTCATGGCGTATGAACCACTCATCAGAGGGGCAGACAGGGCTCATAGCTGTGGTGAAAGCAGCCTGTCTAGGAGACGGTACTCCAAAATCAAACCCTGGTCCTCCAGGTTGGGGGTTGGGGCATCGGGCTAACTCCCCGATACCCGGAAAAAACTTAATGTTAAAAAGCCTAATAAAGATAGCCTCGGTGATAATGGAAAAAAACGGATTTTGCGACACAAACTACGGAAAAGGACAATGGTTTTTGGGACATGGAATGTACAGGGCATTTCTAATAAATTGACAGAGGTTGTATCGGAGGTAAAAAAGTATAATGTAGATGTCGCCGTGTTAACAGAAACGAAAAAGAAAGGCACAGGATCAGAAAACTTAGGATGTTATGATCTGTTCTATAGTGGTGTCAGTAAAGATCAACGCGCACAGCAAGGAGTCGCCATACTTATCCGGAAAAGTTTGCGTCCGTCTATAACTACTTGGGAAGCAGTAGACCAGCGGATCATCAGAATGCATCTTACACTGCATGGTCACAAGGTGGCCCTGTTAGGAGTATATGGTGTGAATGATGATGCTCCCGTCAATCTAAAGGATCAGTTCTTTGAGCAACTCAACGACGAGGTTCTGAGGGTTGGAAGGACAAGGGAGGTCATTATCATGGGAGATTTGAATGGTAGAACCGGACGAAGGAATGGTTCTAAAGTTGTTGGACCTTTCGGTGAAGAGGCGATGAATGACAACGGTGCACGCATTATTGATATGTGTGAACAAAACGAGTTGAAAATACTGAACGGATTCTACCAACATCGAGATATCCATAAGTACACGTGGGTTCAGCAAACTCGGGGGCTGAAGTCAATCATCGACTACGCGGTCACCAGGCAAACGAGTACCATGAAGGTTCAACAAGTAAGAGTTTGCCGGGGGTTCTCCTGTGGTAGTGATCACCATTTTCTCAAGGCGGAGATTGCATTTCCGGTTAAGTATGGGCTGCAGAGGAATACCTTGCAACATCAGAAGTGCCAGCCACAAGGAACGAAGATCGAACAAGTGCACTACAACATCGATAGCTTACAGCATGAAAGCGTGAAAGCGCTCTACAGGAAGCGGCTGGATGAGAAACTGGGAGTAGAAACTTTCGATACTGCAGAAGAGTTGTACCAGTTCATCAAAAGTTGCATACATTCAGCTGCGAAGGAAGCCCTGGGTATGTGTAATGAGAGCAAGGATGTACAGAAACCCTACTGGTGGGACAAAGAGGTAGAGGAGGTAATTGAAGAAAAGCGTAGGAAGTACCATGATTATCTGGCTTCTAGGACTGCAGACACCCGCGGCGCGTATAGGAAAGCCCAGGCGAGGGTTCGTCTTTTAATCACCAGGAAGAAAAACGAGTCTTGGGAGACCAACTGCTCAAGGATTGACACATACCTGGGGGGAAGGAAGAGTGCTGAGAGCTGGAAGCTGATCAAAGGCCTAAGAAGGGACATGAAACGGGACATTATATCTCCGATAACAATCTCACAGCTTGACGAACATTTTAATAAATTATTGACGGAAGGACGACCAGAGTTTCAAACGGGGAATGCTGAAAATATAGTCGAGGATCACTCAATGGAAATTCGAGTTGAGGAGGTGGTCAAAGCAATCAGGGAATTGATGAATGGAAGAGCTCCTGGGCCAGGAAACATTCCAGCCGAGTTAATTAAATGTGGGACTGGCAAGTTGGTTAACCATCTCAGGGATTTGCTGCAGAAGTGCATTGACGGTGATGACATCCCGAAAGAATGGAAAGAGGCCTGGATAACAGCGTCGCATAAAAAAGGAAGGAAGGATGACTGTGGGAACTACAGAGGGTTAGCGGTGACAGGAACGATAAGTAAAATTTATGGAAAAGTGCTGAAAGCGAAGATCGAAGAGGAGTGGACCCCGTTCGAGGCGGAGGAGCAAGCAGGTTTTAGGGCTGGTCGGTCTACCGCTGATCATCTGTTCTGTGTTACCCAGTTAACCGAAAAGAAGAGAATTGTTGGCCAGGAGCTTCATTTAGTGTTTTTGGATATTGAAAAGGCTTATGATAGTATTCCTCTTGTGAAACTCTGGGAAGTCCTAGAAGAAACTGGTTTTAGTAAAGGACTTATTGGGGCAGTCAAGCAGTTTTATCGGGGGGGCTTTTGCTAGAATTAAGTGCCAAGGAAGGCTTTCAGACGGTTTTTTTGTCACCAAGGGGCTTAAGCAGGGATGTTGTCTGTCACCGACGCTGTTTAAGATATATCTAGAGCACGTTCTGAAGGAATGGAAAAGAAAGTGTGCCGGCATGGGCGTCCCTCTAAATGACCAAGAAACACTGTTCACGCTATGCTTTGCTGACGACCAGGTAGTCATAAGTCAAGATCACGATGACGCGGAGTATATGACCCGGAAGTTGGTGGAGGAGTACCGCAAATGGGGCCTCGAGGTTAGTGTCCGTAAGACAAAAAAGATGTCAGTCGGAGGCGCTCAGCAAAGCATAGTCCTGGAGGATGGTCAACATATAGAAAGTTGCGAACAATACAAGTACCTGGGGGTGAACCTGACTTCGGATGGGAAGCTGGATCAGGCCATTCGGGACCGTAATCTTCTAGGAAGGAAAGCCATCGCCATGCTTAATGGGATCCTTTGGGACCAAAGGATTTCCAAAGACAACAAGAAGAGGATTTATAACTCGGTTGTCAAGCCTATTATCACCTATGGCAGTGAAGTGTGGCAGTTGAAGAAGCGGACCCAAGAAATGCTCAAGGCGACCGAGATGGATTTCTGGCGAAGATCGGCTGGAATCTCGAGGAGAGAACGTGTCAGGAATGAACGTGTCCGAGAGATAATGGGCGTTGAGGGGACGATTGTGCACGATATCATGACCAAGCAATTGGTATGGTATGGGCATGTGCAGAGAATGGCTGATACCAGGTTGCCGAAGAAGGTGTTGGAGTGGGTCCCCCCAGGTAGGCGACGGAGAGGGCGTCCAGCCAAACGGTGGGTAGAGGGCATCCATGAAGAGATGGAGAGATGCCAGCTTCCGGAGGATCTCTACCATGACAGATTCCTGTGGAGAATAGGCGTCGCAGAGCGCCCTAGCGCGCCGTAAAAGCGGCTCATACATACATACTTACTTTCGTAGGGTAGAAATCCTTTTAAACAATTGGTACATTTATTACAGTCGGCAATTGGCATATTTTTATCGATGGTTCTTAGACATAATTTCTGTATACACATAAATGTTTGGGAAACTCCTAAATAGGATAAGAGTCTGTTATTACCTTGGATAACAGTATTCGCTGTAACTTCCTTTTCCCGTTTCATCTCATTTTTCTCTACCCTTTCTATTAAGGAAGTAACTTTTTTATAAGTGTATGATTTATCTAATATAGTCATACACAAAGAAGTTTGGCCTCTTCTACCACACCTTCCAGATTCTTGAAGGAAATTCAAAAGAGATGACGAACATCCTAAGTGGATGGTGAAATTACAATTAGGATTATTCACACCCAGAGAAACGGCAGATGTGGCTAAAAGAAGTTGTCTGTTTCCTGAAATCCACAATTCTAAATTTCTCTTCTTATCAACATCCCGCATTTTACCATTGTAGATTGCTACTCCAAATTTATAATGCTGAAATCTCCTGTATAATGCCATAAGTCTTTTTATATTATCTAAAAAGATTATGCCACAGTTTTTTTCGGATAGTAAATTTTTAAGAAATCCGATGAAAGCGGGAATCTCTTTCTCTACAGACTTGAGTGAAAGGAGCTTGGGGTGAATAATGGAAACATCATAAATTTTATACTGTAATTCTTTACGTTTTTGTAGTTTACTAATTATATGTATTTCTCTAAGTTTTTGAATATTGCAGATAAAAGAAATGTCTTCATTACTAATAGTTGCAGACGATAAAATTAGTTGAAAATCGGGTGCTTCGCTGATTTTTAGACATACATCGATCAACCTCCTTCGAAAATCCAAGCCCCATGTAGGAATAGTATGAGCTTCATCAAAAACAAAACATAAATGACCCTTGTGGAGATGTTTTATAACACTATGGAGTATAAATTGTTTTATAAAAGATTCATGCGTGCCAATTAGAAAAAAAGAATCACTCTCCTTGACTCTGTTCAATACTTCAATCATCGTTTCTTTAGAAATAATTTCCTCTCTCATATTTATTACGTGAACCCTATTTTTCAATCGATTAAACATGTCGTTTAGCAATGATATAAGGGGGTACAAAATAATAACCAGGCAGTGGGATCTTAATAAAAATGGAGTTGTAAAGCACAAAGTTTTACCACTACCTGTTGGTACTCTTAATACTAAATTTTTAAATTCCTTAATAAGTCTAATGGCCTCTAACTGAATAAGTGATATTTCAGTTATGTTTTCGTCCAATAATTGTGCGACATCAAGGAGCCTAGAAAAATAAATCCATAAGGAGTAATTGGAAGATCACGGTAATAACGTATTATTTCTAATTATTTCAATAATTAAATTATTTCTACCCATAGAGAAGTTTCCTTGCAATCTACTCTATCCAATTCTTGTACCACCATATTGATTAATTTCGCAAATATATCTATCCTTATTAAAGTATAATTAGTTAACAGACAGAGGGCCCTCTGTGGGTCTTCCATGCCCACATCGCCCGGAGCGCTACCGCACTGGGCCAGCCCGAGGAGCCGTCTCTTGGGGTCTCTACGGCGTCTCCAAGCGCAAAAACCAACGTGGATTTCCATGTCCAGATCGCCCGGAGTGCTATCACACTGGGCCAGCCCGACCGAGCTATCTCGTGGGGTGTTCTAAGCGCTTCCAAGCGCACAAACCAGGTCCTCTACAGGACAGCTGGCACTCGTCCGCTCTTTCTCAGGACCAGGGCTAGCCGACTCTAAAAGTCGCGCTCCTTTTCATATGTCATGTGTATATATGTTTAGTTAGTTAGTTAGTTTTAGTTAACGACGATCAGCATCTAGGCTATTTAATATGTATGTATGTATGTATGTATGTATGTATTTCAGCCAGCGTGAGGATTTTTCAGTTTTCAGAGCGTTGAGCGGCAGTTAATTTTTTAAGTTTCTTGAAACGAAACTTCTGGGGTTTATAGTCCCCTAAGAGTACTTTTAAAGTGTGAAGAAAACATCGGAATACGTTAATTACTTTTCGCACAGCGAGGGGTCAAAGTGGGGGGAGGTTAAATTTTGTCCGCGCGATAACTCGAGTAAAAATGAATATTTTGAGCTGAAATTTTGATGGTAGTTAGATATCTACTAAGACTGGTTTCCTATTGAATTTCAGCGAAATCGGCCGACGCGTTCCACAATAGTGGCAATTTACCGTTTTTACGGGTGAGGGGGGGGTAGGAGTTGCGCAGTCAAGGGGAACTGTTTTTGAAACATATCTGTGGCAAGAGGGGTAGGGTAAATGATTTCATTCCCCAATGTGACACTACCCTTCGGAAAATACACTCATGCCGCGGTAAATGCGCGGACTTTTTTTTTTTTTTTTTTTTTCAATTAAACGAATTATTTATTATTTATTTTACATTGTGGAACCATAATTGGACAGAATTATGGCCGAAGGCCTACATAGTGTACATGCTAATAGTGTTAGAAGTTCCTATAATATTTACATATTGGTTCCCCCAAGTAGTTTCCCTCTGTAGACTTATTTTAAAGATTAAGTTACATTTGAAGATCCTCAGTCTTCTATATGTTTATAAGTAATCTTCTTCGTTTTCCTCGGAATTGTCTATTGACTTGTCGTCGAGGGAGGAGGGTTGGGTCGCATCGAGGTTTGGTCCTGTTATATCTTCGGTTTTATTGAGGGCTTGCTGTTTCTGTTTTAGGATGGCGGTTACAAAGTCTTGTATGATTTACCATTTCCATTTCCACGCGGTCAGTATACAGATGAAGATGTTGTGTCATCTTTATCATGGACTGCAAGTTCATTACTTTCATGAAGTTTGGCATCCTTAATGGTGGACGAGACGTTGCATCGGGGCAATGTGAGCATAATTCCCAGCAAATTGTGAGCAGGACCCCACTCAGCATGATATATTAAAGCAATGTTATTATTTGCTGACATATGTTGATGTAATGTTACTAATATGGATGGAATGTTAAATCAGTTTTGTCAGGATAAGACTGACGATATCAACATTGATGTAAGCTTGATAGACCGGCAATCAAGGAGATGTCAAGAAGTGTCAACCTGATAACAATGTTGACGGGGGCATATCAATATAATGTAAGATTATCGTAATGTTACTTCAACCTTATTATCAATGTTGTTGCAATGTTCAGGCAAGTCCGTGGCAGTAGCACATCAACATCGATGCAATCTTACCTCATTCTTACATCTGCTGTCAAACACAACTATTACATGGTTCTTTAGATCCACTACAGGTAATGCCCAATGGTTATAGTGGACATTGCAGGGCACTAAAATCAGGTCCGTAGAGCGCAAATGGGTATCTTTAAGGAATTTTGAGGCAACCTCCGCGCTGTCCCTTTGGAAGGCTTCGAAGAAAAATGTGTCGGCTATTTTTATTTTTAGATTTTCGTAAGAGAGGGCCCGCTCCTGGAGCAAGTGTCCATAGTGGTTTATCAATGCATCGTCAATCCATTGATTTAACAATAATCGGGCAATTGATTCGGGAGGACAATCCATTGCAAAAATTTGAGGATAAGAGAAGTTCAAAAAAGAGAGGATATAATTTGGCTGCGATGTTGATGTGTAAGATGTGCAATATTATACTAAGATTGTATTAAGGTTTTATGCTGGGTGGGACGCTTTGTCTGCGGTCGCGATTTGTGTCAAATCTTGAATTCATCGCGTTTAACGGCAACGCTCTACACGCGAGTGTTTTTTATAGCGGAAAGTTGTTATGGCTGAACAACAGCAAAAACGGTCTCCTGCCATGAGACTCGTGATTTGCGCCATCACCAGTTTTCGCACGTATATAGGATATCGTAACTAATATTGGACTTACTCCTCCGGTGCCCTGAGACTTACTTCTACCCTTCTGTGTGTTTGTTAATGCGCTCAGTTTCTGCACTCGGAATTTAAGCTAACATTGCTCTATCAGGTTAAACTAGAGGTATTTACCGTTGAACTTTTTTGGCCCCGTTGAGCCGCCCCACAGAGAGTAGCCCCTCGGATTGTAGAAGAGACTACCTTCTTGGACCGAGAACGCTTTTCGCCGTTGACGTTTGTCACCCATTTTTGGGAGAAATCAACCGCTCAAACATAATTTAATAGATGCCATTTGTCAGTTGTGAACAGAATCGTGTTTTGTTGCTTGATTCTTGTAGAGTAGATGCAATAATAAGAGCTGTCCAAACAGCTACTTTCTACGTTCAATAGATACCGAGATATCGTCCTTCGAAAAGTCGGGTCTTTCACGTCATTCGCTGCGGTAGGGCATAATATAGGGTATGTACTGCTGCGGTGAATGACGTCATAAATCGAGTTTTTCAATATTCAGCGTAGAAAGCTGTTTGGACAAATCTTATTATTTTTAGTTGATCTGCAATAATTAAGCATCTTAACACGATTCTGTGACCAGCGCAACTGACCCAATATGGACCACACTGAGAAAAAGCTATGGTTTATAAACCTATTAGTGGTAAATATGGAACACCTATAATAGTCGTAAATAAACTAATGATTCTCGGTCTGTGAACCATACTAAGGTCTCTGTACCTAATTAAGGTACAGAGACCATAACTAAGGTATATGTGCTATTATTATATGTAGAGGTACTACTATTAGTGGTGTTCCATATTTACCTCTAATAGGTTTATAAGCCATAGTTTTTTCTCAGTGCACGACTAGACATGATACGGATTTGAGCAATTTGATACATGTCTCTTAATTGGAATTTCACTTAGAACTCGATTCTTGCATCGAAAATTACTGAGATCAACTTTTAACTAAGATAATAACGTTTTTATTTTACATTGGTTACGAAAATTTTGAATTTTCCGGTCACGAGAAACGCAATTCTCTACGTGAGTCAAGTCGTTCCTCACAACAGTTTTGGCAGGCTTCTCTAACGTAAATTGCTCCATTCCCACCCTTTATCGTTCAAAGTGTAAACAATTTCACATGTATAACTGAGCCAAAGCGTCAAGATTAAGGTTTCCAGATTTTCATATCGCAGAGATTGTTATGGTAAAGTTTAGTGTGCGATTTGACTCATGTGCACTATTGAGTTTTCACGAGCGGAAGGCTTGAATTCACGCGTCAAGAAACATTAAATGCGTTCGGAGTGGTTTTCAGTAATTTTTGTTACGCAAATCGTGTTCTACGTGAAATTTTGGTTAGGAAACATGTATCAGAATGCTTAACTTCGTACCTTGTCTAGTGGTCCATTAAAATACAATTATAAATTTTGCTTGGCGCCGGTCTGTAGAACTGGATAAGAGCACTACGCAGGGCTTATTTCCAGTGCATTTTCCGCCTCGCTTCAAATTCAACTAAGTTCAGTCCAAATTTCGACTCCTGAAATGTTTTCAAGGTAAGCACTAACAATGCACCTATCGACATTGGACATCCTCCCCCCC
>NW_017547112.1:653821-704275 GCF_001854935.1 Bemisia tabaci | reverse complement strand
CCAAGAGATTCAACACGACTTTAATATGCTTCACTGCTGAATTTCATTGACGAGGTGTTGAATGCCCTCATATCTCAAAACGAAGCAATGGCCACTTGATCCAGCTGTGACTAAATATTTTGAAACTTAAAGACTTGTAATTGGATGACACAGCTGTTACGAGGACGATAAGACAGTAAAGTGTTCTGCCTTATTTGTTGATACCTAAATTCCATTCACTCAGAGTCTAATACTCTCTTCATCGGAAGTTTCATAGTCACGTGACAGCTGCTCCCCAAACATTTTCCAGCATTTGTCTCATTAGTAATGGGGTTTGCTTCTTTTAAATCGTAGTTCTAGTTCTTCTCTCTCTGTACTAAGGGCGTAAACATTACAAATCCAATTCAGAATATTCGGAAATGAAATCCGAATATTCGACATGGACATTGACCACTCTTTATCTTCATGGGGCTGAAAAAAAAGTTGGTGTTATAAAACTCACATTCGTCTTCTTCTTCTTCCACTAACGACTACGGCATAGCCTTATTCGTCACACCATCCAAAGAGCATAATAAACTATAGTAATATCAATAATCTTAAAATCACTCAAAATAAAGGACTTGTCAAATCGATAAAAACAGCATTAAAATCTTCAATCATTCTCAGGAGAAGAGAGCCAGCTTTGTGCCCGTCTCTCAGGCGGTGGTCCAGGTAATCTATATCCTATGCGTTCCTGGCTATACAAATCTTCGCTAGTCTCTGGTACCGACTACCGTAGGTTCATGGGGGGGGGGGGGGTGTTAGAGTTACTATCCTGAACCATTGAACCATGTTTGAGCCTTGACTGGTTGAAATTTCAAAGGGACGTCCTGTACAAATTTGAATCTTTCACTAAATGTTTAGCATAAACACCATGCAAGTTATGGATCAAGAACTTTTCATCATACAGTTTGCAGAATTGCTGAAGGAATGTGAACAATAACTCATCTGCATGATTTAAAAATTCGGCTTGTTCGCAAATATTAGGATCCGCTAAAATCCTGATGGCGACATGGAAACACAAGAAATTAATGTAACGGTGTTGATCAAGTTCCCTCTTCGAACAGACGCTTGGTTGTAATACTGAACATTAATTTTGCGGTAAGAAATATTTTTCCGACTTTCGAGGACCGACAGTGTCTCGTCGATAGACAAATTAAGTAAGGACGTAATGAAGCGCTGTTCTAATAAAGAGAGTGTCGCTGACAACAGGATCACTTGCTTATCTGCGACACTGTCATAGTATCTGTCGGTTTGAAGGAGGGCGGGTCGAAATTCGATCCCCCAAATGGGGATGCAGTGGGCTTCATCGAACACATACGCGATGTGTATTCCCTGGGCCTCACTTAGGAATTGAAGGAAGGTTCGAGCTCCCGCTAGTTTCTCTGCTGTTGTGAGGAAGAAAACTGTTGTACCTCCAACCACAGTTGCCTCTGTCCAGCGTAGTAATTGCTGCGTAACAAAAGAGTAATATTTTCCCAGAAGAGATTCGGCAACGTCCGAATGTCTACACTGCGTTTTCACTTAGTTCGGCAGTATTGTAATCCCGCGAAACCTGGGTCGTCCTCTCCAGCCGTGCCTTCAGGGTTGCAACCTAAAATCGGAGAAATTGAGGGTAGGGGGCCCCCCCCCTCGAGGAAGGTGGTGATTGCTAGGGAAAAATCCCTTGGATCACACACCGACGCTCACTGAATCGAGCCAATCAGAGAAGTCGGACATGACATCTTTGATCTTAACTGCAAATTTTGATGTTTTTTCGTCTTATTTCAAATTTTAAGGGGTGCACCTAGAAGAAAATTTCTGAGAAAGACTGGATCAATATACAAATCAAAAAGTCTATACTCCCTAGCTTTGAAGAAGGAAAGATTAGTTAAAGCTCTCGGTTTTCGTTGAAAGTTGGAGGGTACAAACTTTCGACACTCTAGAAGATGGTCTAAAATAGATGTGCCATGCCTTGCTGATAGTTTAAACGGCAAATCTCTTCCTGTCCACAGCCCTAGAAGGGATTTGGTGATGCCCCGGTGAAGCAAATACATAGGGTCAAGGGGCACTTGTTTGACTATATCGAAACCTGGCAGATGGGCTAACTTAGAAGTCTCATTGTGATGTTTTGAATCAATAGCAGTAAAATAATCCAAATTAGTTCTCCGCACTGCGGTTTCCCACTGACAAAGCGGATAGAATGTCCGATCATTCCAACTACCAAAAACATTGCATTTGGTACAAGAGGTATAACCATTGAAGTACACAATCTCAAGAATTAGACACTTGGCAGGAGCATCATCGACAATACTCCTGAGGAACAGTAGCTTGTGTTCACCATTAACAAGCATTCCATTCTCCATCAAAAGTGAATGCTCCTCAACAGGTTTATCAGTGAAAATATTTCTACTGGTTGGCCTGGGACGCTCACCAAACCAACAAGCAATTAAATCCACAAGATTTTTAATAGACGAGACTGAAACAATTCTGGTCATCCATGGCCAGGCCCCCGGCTATTTATGATATACTCTGGTGCCTTTTTCAGATTTTCTACCCCCATTTTCAGAGGCTCTTCCGGTAACTAGATTGGAACCCAGCCACTAAAACAAACAAAATTCTTATAATCATAACAAAACAAAACAATAAAAAACAAATTCATGATATACTCTGGGGCCCTGCCCGTGCCGATCCCCAGGTAGTCCCCCACGTGGGATGATAAGAGGATCCACCTGTGGCCCTCCCATATGGTGTCGTCGCTCAGCTTTGCAGTGATGGTGATGGTTAGAGTACCCCCATTTTCAGAGGCTCTTCTGGTAATTAGGTTGGAACCCAGGCACTTTTCGGTTTTAAAACAAACAAAATTCTTAAAAACATAACAAAACAAAACAATTAAAAACAAAAATAAAACACGACACAACACAAACGTTTCTACCAAACAAAATTCTTTAAGTTCCTAAATTCCACCCCCCAAGTAGGAATAGCGTGTGCCTCATCATAGACTATAATTTTCGGTTCTACCCTTTCTATACAGAAGTTGTGGAAAGTCGTATGCTGATGCAATTTCTCTGCTGTCGTGAAAATAAATAAGGATCTCCCTTCATTCAGGACGGTAGAAAGGTTCTCCAGAATGAAAGGGCAAAGATCGGTTTCCCGTAAGTCTACGCATGACACAGTCCCTTTTAGTTTATTTATAAAACAATATAAATAATTTTAAATTCACATCAATCTATAGTAACTCACTTTACCCCGATAATGTAAACCGTGGTGCCAGACTCGTTTCGAAGCTGTCGAGACTAAATTGTAGAATACCTCAACTTAGCATATTAAGCAACGTTCGAGGACGCTATCACAGGATCTTACTATCAGCCTTGTTTTACATACATACGACTCGCTTCATATTGTACTTTCTGACGCTCTACGACACCTAACCTCCACTGCCCCCTGCAGCTCGTGTAGCGAGCTAATCACGACTTGTATTTGATTGAAGGGTTTCAACTCTGAAAGCCGAAAGCACTCCAAAAAGAAAGAAGACTCTGGGGTTGAGTCAACGCGATTCAGGGTTGAGTCACGTTGACTCAACCCGGCAGGAAGGAAGATAAAAAACTAGAGGATTACTGCTGGCGGAGCGACCCGCAAGCCGGCACAGCTCCCTCACATCACAAAGAGACAATACCACCCCCAAAAGGGGTGATTTTCAAGAAAAGACACTCACATTTCAAAAAGAGAACGAGGATACGCACCGACGCGTTGAAGAACCAAGCGCGAACAACCGTCAGTGGCAGTTCCGATTCCCTCCACCAGGGGACTGGTGGGGGAAATCAGAAGCGCCAACTGAATTTTTAAACTTGTGGCGGGAGCAGGGTTTGCTGCAGGCAGAACACTACATGATATAATCTGTATTTGAATTACCTGGATTTGATGGGGGTGTGCGGGGAGCCCTGTTCGGAGAGGGAGGCGCCGACGCTCTCGAGCCCCCTGGAGAGACGGAGCATCTCGGCGCCGAACTGGTGGAGGGCGGAGAGGGTGGAGGGGGCCGGCTCGGAGTCGGGGAGCCAGAGCTCGTGGGTGTCGAGGGTGGTCATGTCGGTGTCGGTGGATCCGGCCGAGGAGTGGTGCGAGTGCCCCGTCGCCGGCGGGTGCAGGTGCTGCGGCGTCGACTCCACCGACGACAGCGGCGTCTTCGACTGGTGCAGCAGCCGCCGCCACGTGTAGCGCCGGTCCACCCCTGAGCAAACCAAAAAAACACTACCGGTAAAAGAATATCCGAATGAAAGCAAGAACGTCGCATGAGCTTTCAGACGCTCCCATATTTCCTTCAATTAAAACATGATTTACTCGGACAACTTTGTGTACAAAGTCTGTCCCAAAAATAAGTGGACTGATGCTGTAATTTCCGAACTGATCATCGCAGCGATCTTTTCTTGGTCGCGTTTTAAAGATCAACTCAATACCTATCGATTAAGACCAAGATCATCAAAATCGGTCAAAAATTGACCGAGTTATGACGTTTTCCGTGAGAGGAGTAAAAATTCAGCCTACCGTTTTTTGAAGGAAATTTATTCTTACCGAGAGTTACAAGTTTCAAGCTTCGTCTTCGCTACTTGCTAACAATGATGAATTGTTCGATTCCTTTTCGAAGTATTGTCCGTGAGACTTGATGCACAATCTCATGCGTTCTTGCCATTTTTCGGTCATTGTTTTATGAAATTCTTCGATCTGAAGGGTGTTGAAGAACTTCTCGACTGCGGTCTTGATTTCTGCCTTCGACTCAAACTTGCAGCCGCGCATTCCCTTCTTGAGCGTGGGGAAGAGCCAAAAATCGCATGGTGCGAGGTCGGGGCTGTACGGTGGGTGGCGGATACTTTCAATACCATTTTTTGCAAAGAATTCTTTGGTGTAATTTGACGTATGAGGCCGAGCGTTATCCTGGTGGAAAAGCCAAACAGCTTTCAAATGCGGCCGCTTCCGCGCAACATGCTTCCGCAGCTCGGCCAAAACTTTACAGTAGTAAGCACTGTCCACTGTTCTTCCTTGCTCGACGAAATGCTGGTAAATCATGCCTTTTGAGTCACAGAAAGCAATAAGCATGACCTTACATGCAGATTTTTGTTGCCGGACTTTCTTTTGTTTGGGGGATGTCGTAACTCTCGGTAAGAATAAATTTCCTTCAAAAAACGGTAGGCTGAATTTTTACTCCTCTCACGGAAAACGTCATAACTCGGTCAATTTTTGACCGATTTTGATGATCTTGGTCTTAATCGATAGGTATTGAGTTGATCCGTAAAACGCGACCAAGAAAAGATCGCTGCGATGATCAGTTTGGAAATTACAGCATCAGTCCACTTATTTTTGGGACAGCCTTTGTATCAATAAATTGTGTCCGCTGTCATCGACCTTTTAGGAAACCGGAGACATTTTCGATTTTCACTCGAGTTCCGCTGAGGGTTTATTTAATCGCCTTTGTCTCCCAGTTTTCCTCCGTGCAGTACAAGTAGTTATCATTCAATTTCTTAAATGGTATGCGACGTCTCCCAGAAGGTGGTATTGTGTATTATGAAAAAGAGCATTCCTTCCTTATGCTGAAGAATTCTAAAAATAGATGGATTACGGAAAATGAACACGCCCCGGTGCACCCATGTAGATGTGCGTGAAAATCTTTTTGCTCGTAAATACTCTTTGCAAGACCAAATATTTGGTAATTTTTCGGTTAAAATAAGAGACTGCAATCGCTTTTGGAAATTTCGCCGGAATGTGCGAGCCATCTATGGCTCAAAGAACTCCTCTATTATTATTTTTCTGCGGGTGTTCCGCCGCGGCCCTTTGTGGAGCAGCAACTTCCTTCTAGGTGAATAATGAGCCTATCAGCTAATTTCATGCAGGAATTTGATACAGCATATAGATATGGATAAAAATGTGAATAGACCCGCCAACCAAAACATCCAAAGCAAGATCCTAAACCCTACGTCCCCTACGTTCATGGAATACGGACTTGGTTTAAAATTCCTGGCTTGTCTGGACTGGACGGGTCCATCAATATATTATTACATTATCATTTTTTTGCGGGTCTTCCGCGGCTGCTCTTTTTTGCGCAACAACTGGCTCCTTGTAGGTGAGTGACGAGCCTATGACGTAGCTAATTTCACTGAGGAATTTGATATAGCATATGGTTATGGATAAAAATGTGAATAGACCTAGACCCGCCAACCGAAACATCCAAAGCAAGATCCAAAACTCTACGTTCTCTACGTCCATACGGATTTGGCTTAAAATTCTTGGCTTGTCTGGACTGGACGGGTCTATTAGGATTTTATTATTTTTACTGCGTCTTTAACGTGCACAGCCCGAGGCCGGCGCTCTCGACTTCTCCAGGCGTTTCAACGCAAAGGAGAGTCGAACTTGAGTCTCACAACAACCAACTCATTAAAAAAGCCAACGATTTCAAAAATCGTTTCAAAACTAAAAGTTTTAAAGATTTAAAATATTAGTTTGAGGCTAAGAATTCACAAATCTTAACAATCCTAAAATAAAATTACTAAATTGTAAAACATTAAACGTCAAAATTAATTGGTTTAAAATAGTTAAAAGTGGCTTTTCTTTCAAAAATCGTTTAAAAGCTAAAAAAAAATATATATTTATGTCTCTTCTTTTCATTGACATTATTTTTCATTCAATCATAATAGTTGTGGTTTTTCTAAAAATTATTTACAAATGTGATTCCTCCATATCTCTTTTGTCCTCGTCTATAGCTTTGTCTATCAATTTCAATTATCGCCCGCTGGTCGACCCCCGGTATATGCTGGTCTCTTTGTAGTTACAAAGTTACATTGGCGAAAACGATTATCTCGGTCCCGTTGATTCTCATCAAGAAAGTTCGGAATACCGAGGGGTAGGCATGACCAAGAATTTCAGACGCTTCGCTTTAGCTTCGCCCGAATCTGTTGACACATTTTTGCGAGCCCAGGTCATTTGCAGATACGTTTGTATGGTTATCAAGGTAAGTCAGAAGGGCCAGAGGAATCCTAAAAGTTTTCCACAGGGGTATATGATGGTCCGCGGAGACAGCGCCATCTTGTAGCCGGGTGGAACGTTAGGACTGAAGGAGAAAATGGTGTGAGCGATTCGTCCGTTGACGTAGCTTCCTCCTCTAGATCCGCATCAGAGATTGTTGCGTTGTAGGATTTCGGTAGGTAGACCTTGCACTTCTCACCACCGATGGTGATGTAGGCCAGGATGCTCGCCCCGTATTTCGTATCGACGCGTAGCATCTTCAACGATATTTGGAGAGCGGTGGCTCCATGATCGAGTACAATTTCTTTACCGAACAATCTTACGATACGGTCGTTTGCGGACATTTCTGTCTGAAGTTCCTTATACAAGCGACTCGACTTAGGAAATCTCTATCAGAATGAGTGAGACTATCATACTGTCCGGATGTGCGAGTGTGCTGGACAGCGTGTTCGCACCACCGATCACGCTAGACCCTGCACGTTACCATTCCATCGGTCTCGTCGAATTCGTAGCGTACGGGCTTGAGGTTTCTGCCGTTCAAGGCCTTGACCACTTTGTGGAAATCGTACGGAGAGCCGTTATGGAAGACGACCATCAAGGTTTTGGGATGCTTGAACTGCAAGTTACATCTTCTACATAGAGCCATCCTGTAATTCGATTTCTCTGGATCGACGCCGATAAACAATATTCAATTATATTCATGCAACATCTTAATTAATCCATGTTGGGTTCGGAATTTCAGGACGCTTGTCGCATTGACGGCTTTTCCTTGGATTTTGCGGAGACCCGACTAGGCGAATCAATCCAGCCATCCATCCATCCTTCCGTCCATCCTCCGGTCCCTGTGGAATTTTTCTTGGAAAATCAACCGTTGGAATAAGTAAGTAAACAAACACATTTTTATTTAATAAAATATCTAATCATTTTAAAAAATAATAA
Organism: Bemisia tabaci; assembly: GCF_001854935.1. Classification (NCBI taxonomy): domain Eukaryota; kingdom Metazoa; phylum Arthropoda; class Insecta; order Hemiptera; family Aleyrodidae; genus Bemisia; species Bemisia tabaci. The sequence continues at coordinate 696,328 of NW_017547112.1, read as the reverse complement.
AAAATACACTTTTATTTACGACTTATAGAAACTAAAAAAATAATACAAAAACAATTTTCAATTCGGCGGGCACTAAAAGTTCTTGCCTTTTCATTGATTAGACACTCGATTTACATTCATGTTTAACATTAAATGAGCAGCGCAACTTTCATCATGAGACGATGCCGGAATGCCCACAGAGGCAGTGCCATGTTTGTCCCAATGTTCCCGACATTTTTAGAAGAGCCTGAATTTCTCGTTCTCTAAAAGCACATCCAATTCTTTTTAAAATATGACGGAAACCTATGTGCACAATTCAAGAACACGTTTTCGAAGCAAAGTGCCACGTTAATTTATTTTTTTCTTATTTTTTTTCATGTTATTGGATTATTATGAAGCCTCTCTCATAGCACCAACATCAACGTTCAAATACATCAATGCACCTCTTATGAACAGAAAAATCGTTAGTCAACTAAACATTTACACACTCGTGATTTGTCTCGCCTATAAAACAGGACGCCTTTTCGGTATTTTCCTGTAGTCGCCATACTAACAAAGCATACGTTGTTTGATTATCCTAAACAGGTTTAATCCCTCTTTCATCTCCAGGCATTCCACTATAATCATTATAGAAGTAAGTAATTTTCCAGTTATACTTTCATTTACCCTTATGTACATAACTTATGATAATTGTATATGTTTTCTCCTAGGAAGGTTACAATAAATAAACTCTCTAAAAATAAATAAATAAAAATAAAGGCACTCCAGAATTATTGACCATGGCTTCCGAAAATGACTGCTATAAATCTTAATTTTTGACCTTGTCTCGAGTGAAATCGAGTGTGGCATCATTGTACCCTGTTGCTTCATGGTTCGATTTTGGGGGTAAATTTGACAGCGTCGGAAGCTACGCCTCTGCATCCAGCCTGCGAAATCAAGGCCACCTTTTACGTCTGCGAGAAATTCAAGAAGTGCCAAACTTATGGAAACTTGTTTTATGAGTTGAAAATAAACTTTCAACTTCACTCCAAATGCCCCGCGCTTTCCTCGTAGCTTTACGAGTCAATAATCCTTGACGGATCATTACAGCGCGGAACCGACGACGCTGGTACGCAGTCTCAAAGGACCCAGTTTTCACTAAAAAATTCGTTCCTAATGTCGTGCACAAAATTCATGGCTCATCCATCCTCGTTTTTCTTCCAAAAGCCACGAACATTTTGTGCAGCATTATCTCGGGATGGAAAACAGCAGTCTCATTTTTTGATATGAAAGTACTTCATGCTATTGTTGATTGTTCGTACACTTAATAAACGAAAATCATGCGAGGGGCCCCAAATTACTTAACGCTTTAGGGAGGGAAGAGGATCGAGGAGAGCGCTACGCCATCTTGTTTTTACGTGTCTAAGGATAGGGACCTACGTTACAAGAGCGTTACAATGCGGGACGGGGGGTCAAAAATGCTGGAAAACTGCGTTACGTAATTCAGGAACGGCCTCGGAACAAGTTCATTCTCAAGGAACGCAAAGATAATGATAATTATCGTATGATAATTTCGTGATCAGACTGTGCAATCTGCCCGATGATTTGTGGGAGGATCGATTCTGATGGCGATTTGGAGTCGCAGAGCGCAAGAGTATTTTTTCTTGTCAATGTTTTCAAGAGTCTGGATTCTAGATCCAAGCTACTTTTTTACCACACTGGGAAAAAAAAACACATTGGATCTTGAGTCCAGACTCTTAAAAACATCGAAAAGAAAGAGTACTCTTGATTCAATCAGAATTCTAGCTTAAATCAAGAACCAAGCCTCTTAATTTAAGCGGATTTTGTTTTGATTCAAGCAAAAATCCGATTGAATCAAGAGTCCTTTTTCTTGTCTTAAGAGTCTGGACTCTAGATCCAAGTGTGCATGATCAGAAAACTTCAGAGATCCATATGACCTCAACTTCGGGTCCCATGCACGAAGTTTTTTTCTCCGTGTACGAACAGCAAGAGCTGGATTTTAGAGTTATTATCAAGTCGTCCAGCGTCCGTCAGCAAAAACACACGGTGTGTACATTCGAGTCGGAAGACGAGCATTTTGGCAGCGAGTGGGGACTCCCAAGGCTCCATAAATTAACCCACCACGAAGCAGCTGGGAAAAGTTGGTGGCGCAGAAAGCCCCGGCGGTTGAACATACACGTAAGCGGGCGGAACGTGAACTTGCAACTAGCTTTGTGCGAGGTCCTCCCTCCCTCCCCCACCCGTCTCTGTGTGTGAAGTTTTGACTGGGGAGGTTCGCTATCATGACTTGTTGCATTTAAAATCGGTCGCATGTGACTTCAAAAGCTTTATCAGCTTCGATAAATCACCCCGCGCGGTGGTGCCGAGTTTCCAAAAAAATGTATTTCCCGCCAGTTTCCCCGTATCGTCAGCTGCTCTGTATTTTGCGGAAGGAACGGGAATAGTGCCGGGAAGTAGGAAAGCGTTAGAGCGTGCTCGACGTTGGTGATTCGATTAAAGTATGGTTCCCTCAGGGGCCGTTTTCCTAGCCGTTTATTAGAAAGCTCTTTTTCTCAGAGAAACCCCCGAATGGTCCATATCAGGACCAAGGGTAGTTTGAGGAGAGCTCTCCATTTTAGCGCCTGAGAAATGACAATTTCTACGAATGGCTCACTTAACTATGACCGAATTTCAACTTCCGCTTGTATTTTCTTGAAGGTAAATTATGTGCAGAACACGAAGCGCACATTAAAAACACAAAAAAATCGCTCAGAAATGAATACCGACGCGGTGTAAGTCGACAATCACATAACTCCTTTGGGGTGTCTGGAAATCTCCGCCTCTATTTTATTTTTTGAAAGGAGAGCTAAGTGACATCATTCCTTGAAGTTTATGCAGAATTTTCATCGCACAGAGAAGAAAAATCACGGCATTTTTAAAGAATGGATGTGTTGCATGTGTGAGGAATTTGCGATTAGACTATTAGTTCTTATGTAAAAGTTCGCGAGAAACACGATGGTGCCACTGGTTTTTTCTGAAATCAACTCCCAAGCTCAAAAAAAGCTCTCAAGTTGAGGCCAAAATGGAGGGAATATCCTACGCTATCCTGAGAGTCCACCTCTACATTAAAACCAACTCTCCATGCGAAGATCCCTATCTTTGCATGGAGCATGGAGCATGGAGCAAATGCAGTAGCAGGGTTGGCGTGTTTTCAGTTTTGGAGTCCCCATAGAAAGTGGTAGCCCTGTCAATTTATTTGCTCCCTATCTTTGCATCGAGAGTTTGTCTTGATGTAAAGGTGGACTCGCAGGATAGCGTGAAGTAACAACCCCTCCATTGTGGCCTCAACTTGAGAGCTTTTCTTCAGCTTGGAAGTTGATTTTAGAGAAAACCAGTGGCACCATCGTGTTTCTCGCGAACTTCTACATCGGAATCAACCGTCAAATTGCAAATTCCTCACACATGCAACATCTCCATCGTCGTTGGGTAGTTTTCCGTTTAAAAAATGAAGTATGACAGGAGGTCTGCAACGTCGCAAATCGAGTCATGTAATTGCCGACTTAGACCGTCGATATGTACGCACTCTAAAGAACAAAACTCATCTGCAAATTCATAACGCCCCGGTTTCACACCGAATCGAATGATGTTGTCCGGCGCTAATCAGAAGCGAGCATGGGTTTCTACAGCTTTCGTCAAATGTTTTTCTTCTCCTCGTATACGAAAACAATAGGAAAGTCGAAGCGATACCTCCAGAATCAACGAAACGAATCTTATTCATGTTATCTTGAATCAAAATGCTACAATTCCACAGTGAAATGCGTCTTAGTTTATCAAACATCGGTGGAAAATGAGAGGATACAGCGAATCGACTGTCGTAATACATTATTTCCATCATTTTCCTGCCATTCCGGCGCGTTTAAAATTCCTTCGGGTCTTAGACTTTTTAGAAACGGGCTAAACCGGGATTTCGGCCCTATAAATACTCATTAAAGCAACACTAAATGTGCTAATATACTAATGTCAAATGATTATATAAAAGGCTTAGCGAACCATTGGGAGGATGAAATTCAATGAGATGATTTTTGAAGTGGATGCTTGTGTGACATTTTACTGCCCTTTCACACTGACGCTACGTTCAAGGAAGTCTTCAAACTTCCTCTCCCCCCCCCCCCAAACTTATCTCTACAATGTAAACCATTCCGGGCTTACCTTAAGAGATGAGCTGTTAAAGGAACGACCATGTATACAGCTGTTTAGCGAAGATGGCCTTATTCATTATGGACGGCCCTTAGAACACAGTAACCACGTGCCTACTCTGCCAACCTAAGGAAAATGCCGTTTGAGCCTTCCAGGTGTTGCTAATTCTCTTTCGACCAATCACATACTTTCGAGGGCATTCGCATATATTTTTCTTCCCATTTTTAATAGAATTTTTCTCGTTTTTTGAGCTGAAGTGTCTAAAAAGTTTAAGGAGGAACTTTTGCAAGTATTTGTTGAGAGGATACAACATTCGAATGCCCATACGAAGTTATTCCTCAGCACGGCAGTAGAAGAACGCCGCATGAACATTCGAGAGTTGCGAAAGTTCCTTCGACAAAATGTATATTTTTGAGGGAAATTATGAATATTTTTCCTTGAAACTTTCAGACGTTTCAGATCAAATGACGCACAAACGAGAATTATCTAAGAAATCGGTAATCAAACATTAAAGTATTCTCCTGAAAATTAGTGATTTGCCGGGGGAAATTTTACAACAGCTAAAGGCTCATACGACGTTTTTTTTTTCAGGATGGCCGTACTGCGCTGCCGTGCTAAGGAAGAACGCCGTATGATTATTGGAGAGTTGCCAAATCTCCTTCAATAAAATGTGTATTTTTGATATAAGATATGAATACTTTTTCCTTTAAACTTTCAGAGACTTTCTGTGTAATTGTGAACAAAATTATCCGAAAAATTGGAAGGAAATTATTCATCAGTTTATCCGGAAATGCGTGTTTTATCAAAGGAATTTTGGCAGCGCCTGAAGGTTCATACGCACTGAGAAAAAACTATGGTTTATAAACCTATTAGAGGTAAATATGGAACACCACTAATAGTAGTACCTCTACATATAATAATAGCACATATACCTTAGTTATGGTCTCTGTACCTTAATTAGGTACAGAGACCTTAGTATGGTTCACAGACCGAGAATCATTAGTTTATTTACGACTATTATAGGTGTTCCATATTTACCTCTAATAGGTTTATAAACCATAGTTTTTTCTCAGTGCGGTGTTCTTCCTTAGCACGGCAGTGCGAGTGTCATTATTTGCTCGTATTGTAACAACGTTCTGATATTTTCGCTATCAGAAGGAGCAGTATTAGGCCGTCCTCGAACTGGATAGCGATAAAGACGAGGCAATGGATTCAAGTAATCCATCTCTGCCAAGAGATGCCGTCAAGTGTCCCGTGGGACAGAACTCAAATAGGGGAGCTCGTGACGGAACTTAGACGGGTCAATCTGAGGCTCGGAAGGGATTATCTCTCCAAAGTGACCACGAGACGGAACCCGTGCGCCATCCCACAACCGACTGGCTTCGTCGCCTTCGCCGCTTTAAGTAACAGCGTTCCGTGAGAATTCGATGAAATATTTATTTCCGGGTCTTTCCGCGGACATTTCCTCCCGAAATTTTCACATTTACTACACTAAAGCGAGAATAAAACCCCTTTGAATACCGAATGTTTAAATCATAGTCTACCTACTTTGCTACTAATTTGTTGAGTCTAGGTTGGCGATGATTCTCTTAATATACGGAAGTGTTCTGATAAGATTTGGTCGACGGAAAAAAAAGTACGAGGTTGTTGGATAATATGGACATTTTCAATTAATTGTGTTAGTACCCCAATTAATAATGGTAGCACCCCAATTAATTATGGTAGTACCCCAATAAATTAGGTAACTAACTCAAATAATGCGGGACTACCCTAACATGAGCTGCGGTACCACCACGATTAATTAGAAATGTCCATATCATCCAACAAATTGGGACAGTGCCACAATTTCAGGGGATAACCCCTGACACTTTTTTTTCCGTGTCACTTAAGATTATTAATTTTCTACCATGTAGCCATCCGCGAAAATGTGCTATTACAGTCACAATCCCTCTTAAATCTAACTCTGTGGCGCTCCAGCTTTTTAAAGGAGGTAGCTTTTTGTAGAAAAATCCAATTGAATGCAGCTTTCCTCCAAATGTTTTTTGACCTCCTGAGTCCTGAGCACGATGAGCTTTCAAAATCAAGCCTCCTTCCTGTCATTGTTGGGAAAAGGGGGACTCAAACCTGACTATTCCTAGTTTCATATGAGGTTTCTTACAAAAACGGATAGGGACCTACGTTACAAAAGCGTTAAAAGGAGAGGAGGTAAAAAATGTTGAAATAGTGCGCTATGTATTTTATGAACGCTCCCATTTCCACGTATCAATATTACACACACTGAAATTTTACGAAGTGCCAATAGAATATGTTCCTTTGTAATTTGTTACTACTTTAAAGTGTTATTTTTTTATGTTACCGGAAGATTATCACACATTCAATGATCTCTGGCACCTATTCTGTTTTACGAATTACATTGAAAAATCAATAATTTCATCTTGAAAGCTCGTGAAGCATTCTCCTAGAATTCGCATTGCACCTTGTCACTACCCGGTGCCTTAATATTCTTCAGTATGCGCAGTACTGACTGGAGCTCTTCAAAATCAATTTTCCTATCAAGAATATCGTCCACCAAGAGTTTTTGAAGTGCCTTATTGTCCTTTTTTATTCTTACACTGGAAAATAAAACACATCGGATCTAGAGTCCAGACTCTTGAAAACATTGACAAGAAAAAATACTTTTGATTCCATCAGATTTTAGCTTAAATCTAAAGGAAATCCGTTCAAATTAAGAGGCTTGGTTCTTGATCGAAGCAAAAATCCGATTGAATCAACAGTATTTTTTCTTGTCGATGTTTTTAAGAGTCTGGACTCCAGATCCAATGTGTTTTTTTCCCAGTGTAGTACTGAATCAAGTTCTTCAAAACCAATGTTTCCATCCGAGTTTTCTTTTTGTCCACAAAGAGTTACTGAAGTGAAAATGTTTCCAGTGAGCATGTCATGAAAATTCCGGAGCTTGGAGAGCAAAATGGCAATGAAGGAAACTTTGCGGCGGAGTAAATTATAACCGCCGTCATGAACTCCGAGTCCCTTTGATGCAGTGGCGTGGCGCGCTTTGCGATACATCAATTGATCTGTCATTTAAACCCATGGAAAAGGATCGATCAATAGGGTGTTCGTAGCGAACACCATAATAATCGATTCTTTACCACGGATTCAAATTGGGAAATATCGATTATCGATCATTCACGCCGCGCCACTGCTTTGATGCGACTGTGTAATCAACGACCCGCGCCTGGTCATCGGATTGCATATCCCTGTTCTGATTCGAGCTGCTTCGCAAAGACCCTTGATCATAACCGAGGCAATTTCAGCGACACTGAATCTGTTTGGTCTGACGCGGCGCCGCGCCGTCTCCATACTTGCCTCACGTGGTGAATATTGAAAAGCACGAGCGTTCCGCCCGGCTGAACAAGAGACGGTCTAACGGCCGTTGAAACCCATCGGGGACCCTTGGATTTGTCTCAGTAAAGAACAAAGCTCAGCCGTCCCCCGGAATTCTAATCCTGAAGTTCGTGTGGAAGGACTCTTCCTTAAGGTGGTTCGATGGACGCCATATTTTGTATGTCAGAACGGCATGCGATATATTGCATCAATTGGCTCCATTTTTTCAGCTACTAATCATTTTTCTCGAATTTTAAGATCGCAATTCTGTTGTCAGGAGACTGAAGCAATCATTTACCAATTTTTACAAAGAAATTCAATGTAATTAAGATATGGTTTTTCTAGAGAGAAAATATCGCATTTAAGTGCAGTTTCCATGTCAGAATCGAATTCGATGTTTTCTCTCTGAAAAAAAAACCACGCCTTTATTACGTTGAATTTCTTTGTGAAAATTGAGGGATCGCAACTCAGTCAAGGAATGTTTTCGGAGAGAAAAATCTCTATGTAGGAAAGTAGTTAATACAAGGTTGCAGTATCTATAAATAGGATAAAATCACAATTATAGGATGGAGAAGAAAAAACTATTAGAATTTAAGGCTGATTTGGACTTACAGAACTCAATCCTACAGTTCGGGCGTTTAAACCCAGATCGAGATACTCCGTAGAACAGGCTGGAGCCGTAACCGGATCCGAAAATGGCCGAGATACGATGTTCGTATAGTTTTTAGTCTCGCCACACAGTGGATAGAGTCTACGGGAAAGGCTGGACATAATGCCAAAACTTTAGAGGATCTTATGTTTGTTAATACGAATCTTAGAAGCTCAAAAATTGGCTCTATTGGTTTTCTCGCACGATTTCCTCCGAAGTGCACCCCTCATTCACTGGGAAAAAAAACACCTTGGATCAAGAGTCCAGACTCTTGAAAATATTGAGAAGAAAAAATACTCTTGATTCAATCAGATTTAAGCTTAAATCAAAAGGAAATCCGCTCAAATTAAGAGGCTTGGTTCTTGATTTAAGCTAAAATCCGATTGAATCAATAGTATTCTTTCTTATCGATGTTTTTAAGAGTCCGGACTCTGGATCCTATGTGTTTTTTTCCATTGTTCAAAATGAACATCACAATTGTAAGTTTCAGTCAAATATTTTCATGTCCGGCCTCTCCGAATGGCTCGATCCACCGCGCGCCTTTCATGTGCGACACTGGTGTGGCGTGCTTCGCGATATATCGATTGATTGGTCATTTAAATCCATGGAAAAGTATCGATAGACAGGGTGTTCACAATGAACACCTTAATGATCGATTAATTACCACAACTTCAAATGGGGAAGTATCGATGGATCGCAAAGTACGCCACGCCACTGATGTACGGCCTTTTAAGGGAGCCCGAGGCGAGGCGGCCACAGGGTTCGGGAGCATCCATGAATTTCAGAGAGAAATTAGAAGGAACTATATCCAATTTGGTATGAACCCTGGAATTCATAGGAATACATGCATGCCAGGGCTCATGACACAGCCACGTTTGCTTCAAATGCGTCCACTTTCCGGGGGAATCAAAGGGAACATCCCGAATCGGAAGTGCTCACCTCACCTCCGCGGCGCCGTGGGGGCCTCGGATCTTGGGCGCGCCGCCGTAATTCCAGAACGGGGGCAGACAGCAGAAATGCAGATGATTAAAAATCCTGCTGTTTAAACAACCTGCATTCTTCTCCGACTAGTCCGTCCCTTTCTTATTTTCCCAGCGTATTTATTGAAAAATTTTATTCCGAGAACGAAAATAAACGTAATCCTCGACGGTGCAAATAAAAGCACTCGCAGCAGCCTGTTGCCGACTCATGCGTTTTCTCTCGCGGTCCGCACTGAATCGAGTCAATAGGAGAGGTTGGACGAAAATCGGAAACTTTACACGCTAATAATTCCGTTCATCTGATCCTTGATGTTCTAAAAGTGGTTCCATTGGTTTTCTCGTTAAATTTTCCTTAAGAAGCACCCCTTGAAGTTAAAAGTGAAGCGGTTTAAACTTAAAAATTTGCAGTTTCAGTCAAAAATTTCATGTCCGACCTCTCTCTTGAGTGACTCGATCCACTGTGCGGTCGTCCGTAAATCGTCGTTTCTTGCTTCCACGTTGTAAAATTATATCAACCGATTACTACTTTAAATTTCACTCATCCAGCATCCTCCAAGAAAGGGAAAATGATCATTGTTCCTTCAATGCTCACGGTTGTTTCTAGGTCCTCCCTACTTCTCTCGTGTTATGTACATTAACTTTTACCCTTGCGGTTTAACAAGTAGTTCGTCCATAGCCCCTGAAATTTAGTCCTGATAACTACTCTGCCGTGCTAAGGAAAAACGCTGTACGATCCTTCAGACGTTGTCATATTTTCTTTGATAAAAGCCAAATTTACCGCCGGGAAAAATTGTGAATAATCTTCTCCAAAATTTTCGGAAACTTTCACACGCAATTCAATATAAAATATCTGAGAATCTCAAGGAAAAGTATGCACAACTTTCCCCAGATGCCGCAATCACACGCTGAATTTAGCAGCTGAATGTGGAAGTCAACAGTCATCGCACAACAACTGTAATTTATCAAATTCGAGTTCTTTTCATCCAGATGTGTATCAAATCTACTCGAATAGTTGAGAAAATTCAACATTAGTCCGATGGTTGCTGAGAATCGTTGCTGAATTTTGCGAGTCACGCGCAAAATTCAGGCATCGGGCCGATGACTTCCACATTAAAGCCACATTCAGCTCCCTTATTCAGCGTGTGATTAGGCAAGAAAGACATTTTTCATCAGGGGAAATGGGGCAACTCTTGAATGTTCATATACGGCGTTTTTTCTTCACGGCAGTCTGTATGCTGCAGTGTTACCGAAACCGAAATACTGGTCAACACTTATTTTTCGACTCAATTATCTATCGACGCAGTTATTACGACTCAAAAGAAGGAAGAACCTGGAATCTGCTTGTACCAAACTTAGAGCAAATGAATTATTGTCTTTTCTCCTAATCGCGTACAAACCACCGTAAAATGTTAAACAAATATTGCAGGAACAACCCAAATGATGTATACGCGCAGGAAAATTTGCTCCACTGATCATTTTACCTTGGTTTTCCCCGATCACGTTGATTTTTTAGACTTCGACAACAGCTATTTCGATCTCTTTACGTTCTTCATCAGGTCACCACACTAAAACGTGGATGTGCGACAGCTGTAAAACGAACATCGACTTTATGTTCTCCTTCTCAGTTAAAAATTTCTCAGAATCTAGGCTCTTATTTATTATAATTATTCAAACGCGTCAATTTGGCAGCAATCAAGAAATTCTCCCACTCGCATCGTCGCATCATGATCTCCGCACCCCCTCCTCCCACCTGAGCCGCTTTTAATTAACCCTTTCTGTGGCTGCCATCCATCTCGAGAACACTTTTCATGGTCACATTTCTCAACAGGAAGTGGTTCATTTTGATGTTGTTAATGCATGCGTCGCAAGAGAATTTCCCGAAGTTGTTTTCAAAAGCAGTTTTACACAATTCAAGTTCTTCAACGTCGGTTGGGGTTTTTTAAAGGTTTCCAGTAGGGTTTGCAACGCACTCCAAAGCCCTCTTGTCTACTCTCATTTTTATTTTTATTAGAAATTCACGTTCTACGTGACTTTGAACTTTTCCTACATGGATACGGAGTCCCCATTAATTTACCAAGTTTTGCCGATACCAAGTAGTCGATAATGAATTACAGGGTTGGTAGTGTCCATTCTCGGTAGACCGCTCAAAATAGCAAGTTCTTTTGCAAGTTAAGAGTCTCGCAATACATTGTAAATGGAAAATGCCAATTTTACAAGCACTTATATCCTAATAATTTTTTTTTCACCTCATGTTTAACTATTACGTCTCAGAATTCGTTACTACTTCATCTCACCGTCCACACTGAGAGAAAATTAAAGACTTCAGTTTGGTTATGGCTCATCTGTGAAAAAGGATTTCAAATGTTCAGCAGTAAGTATTAAGTTCATACTTCACTGTTAATTTGCCAGTATGCTGGGCAGTAATATCTCATCATTCAAAGATCCATTCAGCTAGGTCTCAACCGGCCTTCAATTGCCCAGAGGAGTTTTTCATCCGGAAGGTCTAAATTTACATACATCAATAAATAATTTTTTCATTCTTTAGTAAAATACAGAATATAACCCTTGTCTTCGGTCGGTGATCCAGGATTGCGCGAAAGGTCTAAGAAAATACATGAGAATTGCGCGAATAGAAACCTTAACATCTCTTACCGAAATTTGCGAATTTAAAATGAAGTTAATTTAAGGTACATGTTGGGCAAACAAGGAAGAAGTTGGAAAATGAACGCATTTTTATGTTAATGTTGGTTTAGGTTAGTTTGTTGACATTTCATCGATGTCATACATTCTGATGATAAATGAAGTGAAAAGATTTGAATAATGGTCGTGGGTATGAAGAACTATCCCAACTTCTCTCGGAAAAAATATTGAATCGGGAGAAACCAGGCAATGTTCGAATGCTCATACGGCGTCGAAACACAGCCTGGGCCTCTTAAGCTGTATTATTCGATGACACGATTATTTTAACGCGAGTTCGAAAAATCGTGCCAAACACAGTGCAGCCGGCGCGGCGTTGAACGTATATTAGTGCCTGCAAGACTTTCGGAATACTTCACGCATTGCGCCAAACAGTGTGCTCGGCGTCCAGCTCATATTGGCCCCTACAAGACCGCATGAATACTTCTCGCATCGCGCCAAACGCAGTACAGTCGATCAGTTATGCCGTGCTAAGTAAAAACGCCGTATGAACATTCGAGAGTTGCCTAATTTCCTTCGATAAAATGTTTCTTTACGAGAAAAGTTATGAACATTTTTCTTTGAAATTTTCAGGACTTTAAGGTCCAATTGCGATCAAAATTATCTGAAAAACTAGAGCGCAAATATTCATAAGTTTTCCAGGAAAGTCGTGTGTTATCAAAGGAAATTTTGCAGGCTCTCTGCACGCGGAAAAACTTGGGAATGAGAAAATCACGGCTTGCCGGAATGAGTATTTCACTTATAGCGATGAGTCAAGCGTGTGTAAAGTATGGAAGCGCTGTTCTAGTCAGCGTTCTTGCATTTCTTGGGTCTGTAAACGAAATATTGAAATCTCTTGGTGAACGCTAAAGCGATAGTGCCGATCCTAGAAATGTTAGCTTGCCTTTTTTTCAGCCCTCTGCACTGCCGTGCTAAGTTAAAACGCCGTATTAACATTCGAATGTTGCGAATTTTCTCCTTTGACAAAATCTATTTTTGAAGCAAGTTAGAATATTACTCCTTGAACATTTCAGACCTTTTAGATAAAATTGGGAACGAAATCCCCTCAAAAAGTGGAGAAGAAATATTCACAACTTTTCCTGAAATCCGTGATTCGCCGAAGGAAATTCGTCAACGCTTAATGGCTTATACGGCGTTCTTACTTACCACGGCGGTGCAGTCCCTGTGCATACTCTTGCGGGAACTCGACTTGAAGAGTAATATTCAAGATCTTCGGATGGATCTGCCACCGCGTTTTCCTTAAAAAAAAACTCGTTTGCTTTTCTCGGAGTTGGGATATTAATCGCTGGGTTTTTACTCTTTACAGCGTCCTTATCCGAGCTTAAAAATAAACTCGGGCATTTTCACGGTATGCGATCTGCATATCCTGATCAGTCGCGAGAACTTCTGGAATTTCACGTCGGTAAAGCGGACGAATATCGAAACTAAATTGGTATGCAGTCGTCCGCACGACGACTGATGTGAATATTGTTGATGTCATCGATTTTCTGTTTTTTTTTTTTTTTTTTTTTTTTTTTTTTTATTTTTTATTTTTTTATTATTTTAATCTAACCAAGGAGGTCCTTGGAATAGGTCGGATTTCATGACCTATCTACTCATCAGGTTCATGTTTTTTGAGACTCACTTTTTCGGAGGGCTACATGAAGAATGATCGACAGTTTTGCCGTGCTAAGGAAGAACGCCGTATGAACATTCGAGAGTTTCCAAATCTTCCTTGATTAAAGGTTTATTTTTGAGGAAAGTTATGAATATTTTTCCTTGAAATTAACAGGAACTTCAGCTCAAAATACGAACAAAATTCTCTGAAAAATATTCATAAGTTTACGAGGGAATCCGTGTTTTATCGACGAAAATTTGGCAACGCTTGAAGGCCCATACGGCGTTCCTCCTTAGCACGGCAGGTTGATCGACGAAAATTTGGCAACGTTTGAAGGCCCATACGGCGTTCTTCCTTAGCACGGCAGGTTGATTTTTTGGGATTCACTTAATCTGCATCGTGCTCCACCGAAAGAGGTGGACTCTCAGGATAGCGTATCTCGTCCATTAAGGCCCTCCAAGCTTTTTTGACCTTTGGTGTTGATTGAGAAAACCAGTGGTACGATCGTGTTTCCCCCAAAATGTTAACTCGGAATCAGTGCTCAAATCGCAAATTCCTGACACATGCAAGAGTTTCATTATTGTTTCGCAAGAATTCATAGAATCGACACCACTGTCATAAACGGCACCATGAAACTGCCGATTGATATCGCAGAAGTTAGCATGGAGGTAGGGGAGCGGCTCAGAGTCGGTTTTGGAGTGGTTTATTCTAGGATTCCTCTCGTCGGAGGTGTAAGTGCATACTATTGAAAAAGTTCCTGCTCCAGTCCGTCCATTTCCAGGAATTTTATGAAAAAAGTTCCGACTCGTAAAACGCACACTGTTTGCCTCTGGAGGTCGCAACTTCCAGCGGAATTCATTTTCAACAACTTACTCACTCTCCTAATTTCAAAAGTTCATAGTCTAAATTTGACTGAAATACCGGTGGGAGGGAGGGGGTTCAACCAGAACGTGAAACAACGGATCAGTGTGTATATCATATTGTGTGAGTTGCAGTATCCCATATTTAGGGGTAAGATATCTCGGCAAAAAAAATTACGGTTTGCAAAGTTTCCTGTGGGCTGCCACAAATTTACTGCTGTTGACGCTCTAATTTTGTGCCTGAATATTTTTTTTTTTTTTTTTTTTTTTTTTTTTTTATTCATGTAAATGTACATATCAATTACACTTAAAATTTTCAGACCAGATAGGTCTTTATAAAATTTTTCTTTAACTTATACCTAATACAGTATAATACACACCACTTCTTGGAATTAATAACAGAATTACAATATTAAGAGGGCTTAAAATGACAAGAGTTAAGATTAGATATATTGAAGGAAAGAACGTGCTTGAACTTAAATTTTGAAGAATTTCAGAAATTAACGAAGAAAATACCTCATTTTAGATTCACACAGTGTATCAACAATTAACACTCTGAACGGCTTTGTCGAGCTACATTTTGTGACTAGAAACAACTCTTTCAGGCTCACCATTAAAACACCTACCTTGCGGGAAAAGTAATGGCGCTTATGTTGTTTCTAAAGTTCATCATAAATTGTAGGTAGTTCCTCATCGCGAAAGGTAGTCCAATTTTTCCTCTTAAGACGTGAAATATTCTTGTCGCTCTAGTGAATTAAAGAGGATTGCATGCACCCCTTTCCGGGGTTCTCATGTCGGCAAAGTATTGCTCCAAATATATGTGGTGCGAGTTTCGTAGAAAGGGACCGAGCCCCATCAGCCATTACCAAAAACCGGGCAATTACATTTTTTCGACAGAACCTCACTGCGGATTCTCTTTAAAATTTTAAGGAATTTGCTTCGCACTATTCAGAAAATCCACTGAAATTTGCACCAAAATCCGCACACCCGTTTTCATGTCCAAATTAAGCTGCTGAATTAAATTTGGCAGTAGTTGACGTGGCTTGGTTCCTTGCTGCTTAGCGTGGTTCATGTTATCGGTCCGTATCGGAGCACTGCCAGTGAGGTGATTACAATCTCAAGAATTCTTACATACATACACAAAGCCGCTTTTATAGCGCCGCCTCGCGCTCTGCGACGCCCAATCGCCATTGCCCCCTATCCTCCCAGAGATCATCAGGCAATTGGCACCTTCTGATCTCCTCCTCCACCCCTTGTCGCCAACCTTTCACAGGACGTCCACGCCGTCGCCTTCCGGGAGGAACCCAATCGAAGACCTGCTTGGGCAACCGATCATCCGCCATCCTTCGCACATGTCCATACCAGACCAACTGCTTGGACCTGATATCGTGCACGATGTCCTTCTCCACACCCATATCTCGCGTACCTTCTCATTGCGGATACGCTCTCTTCTCGATATCCCAGCAGACCTTCGCCAAAAGTCCATCTCGGTTGCCCCTAAGCATGTCTTCAGTCAATCCACTGATGTTTTCTTAGAATTCTTACATACCAAATGAAAAAACATCGAGCTTCCGAATTTTAGTCTTACGCCAGAAGCGAAAAGAAAAGGAAACTACCCTCTCAGAGTTTTCTTTTTACAGGGAAGAATGATCATTATTTGTTAAGCGGCTGCTGTATTCAAGAGTATTCTGAAAAAAGTGGCTGTTGAATATAACGTAACACTGAGCATGTGTGTGTGTATTGTCCGTGTAAACTGTTTCACAATCCCACAAGAGTGTTTAGGGGTTGAGTGAGTGAGACAGGACGGGAGAGATTTGACCCTCATCAAGTTTGAACTCTCTGTTCGGATCGCATAACCTTCTTGACGCTGTCCTACAGCACCACTTAGTCGACTCGAATCCCTGCACCCGCGGGAATAGTGGCAAGCGGTTTTTTCGAAGCAACACGTTTCTTGCGGACAGACCGCGTGCGGTTTTTTCCCGTCTCTCTTACCTCGACGCACACCGGATTAAATAAATGAGAAAGGTCGGACTTGAATTCTTTGACTGGAACTGCCAATTCTGATGCCTTAACCGTCAAATTTTAAATTTTTAGGAGTGTTTTGGAAGAATATTCCATGAGATAACCAACGGGACCTCAAAGTTTTGTATTAACGGAGTTAAGCTTTTAGTTATTCCACGTTTTGTCCGACTTTTCCAACTAACTTGTTCCATTGTGCGACCTGTTGATTCAGCAAAAACGATCCGCCGCGGGCTTTTAAGGAAAAGTTAATTTCGAGTGTTATGCGTCATTTGGGAGCTTCTATATAGTGAAGCTCGGTGTTCAAAAAGAGTCGAATCGAAAATAAAGTAAGGTAATGAAATGAATTCTGAAAGAAAGGAAAAGTTTTTGATTTGAGGGAAACCTGTCGAACGTCTTCTCTATATGGTTGAAAAGTTGATAAGTACCTATTTACAATGGCGAATCCAGCTAATTGGCAACGTTGTTTTTCTTCATTTAAATTAATGGAAATGTATCGATTATGCAAGGGGCCAGGTGCTCCGACAAGAATCGATTACTTAATATAGGTTTAAATGGAAAAAATCCGGTGCCGCCAAATAGCTGGATCCACCTCTGCCTATATTTATTTAAATGTGAGTGAAAAAGAAAACCTGGATTTTTGAGCTACCTACCCACTGCTCAGTGAGTAATCAAAATCAGTTTTTCGATCATGTATGTTTTATTAATACTTGAGCTACAGGAGCCAAAATAGGTGTATTTTTGTTTTCTGGTTGAGGAGGGTTTCAGCACAGCATTATCACAGTTTGCAATAAGGAATCACTATTTCTGGCTCACATTAGAATCAGCATGTATGCCATTGATTTGCCCATGCAGATAAGTGCTTTTACGGAAGAGCCAGAGATGGTGGCTTCTTATTGCAAAATGTAATCCTAATTCTGATCATTATTGAATTTCAATGCATCATCTTAAATCATTGATTTTACAAACTCATACAATGACTCGTCGACGCTAGAAGTCCATTTTATGTGCACAGACGGGCAGGAAGCTCTAATCATAACATGTTTAGACATGAATGACCAAGTCGATTCAACTAGAGAACGGCAAAAGATTCGAGGGATTTTGCCCTTTTGTCCCCCTATCCCTATCCCCCCTCCAATAACTGGAGAACCATTCCTATACTCATTTTGAAAATTCTTGACTTTCATGTTATTCTGAGTTTCCATTTGAACCTCTCTTCGACTGCCAAATTGACTGCCCTGAAAGCTTCCTTATTTGGAGGCTCCTTCGATACGACCTTAGTTATATTTTTCATTTTACAACCTCCTAACACTAATGTGTAAATGGATTGTATTCATGTTAGAAGGAACTATATTGCACGCAAACCCTATAAACATAGTTCCTTTTAGCATAAATACGTCCAGTGGCGTGGCGTGAATTGCGATATATCGATTGTTATCCCATTTGAAGCTATGGTAAAGAATCGATTATTAAGGTGTTCGCTGCGAACACCCTGTTCATCGATCTTTTTCCATAGGTTTAAATGGCACAACAATCGATGTATCGCAAAGCACGGGCACGCCACGTCACTGAATACGTCTCAATGACCACTCACCTGGAACACCCATCCAGCCGCTGGACCAGCTAGCCGGACGACCTCCGAGATTCTGCTGTTGCACAGCTAAAAGGCGAACCGTCAGTGCATAAGTGATGAGCATGACGATAAGGGGAATGTAAAAACAGATAATAGATCCTATCAGCTTATAGAGAGGGTCAGGGATTTGGCACGTTCCGTCTACTAAGACCGAATCGTAATCCTGAAACAAAAAAAAAATCAAAATGCTGATTAGTACAATACTCAGTTTCCAAGTTATAATCTCAAAGCTTCGCACTGTCATTTATGTGTTAAGGAAAGTTTCTAAACTCAAATAGAGAAAATAAGGGATGAACTTCCGATTCCTTATATGGTAAAAGACTCCTTTGGCGAGCTGCATGTTCATTGGAAACTCCATATTTTTGGGAACAACGGTAGAGTTTCTTGAGAGGGAATCCAAACCGAAGAATTACTCTCTCAGAAACATACGCGCCTTCTTTCAAAATAAACTAACAATGTGTTATCCTGTGGGATTGTTGTTACTCTCCCTCGTCAAGGCGAGTTATCATCTGGACGTATTTCTGCTAAAAGGAACTATGTTGCATGCAAACCCTAGGCACATAGTTCCTATCAGCATATTTCTTCTCAAAGGAACTCTGTTGCATGCAAACCCTAAGCACATAGTTCCTTTCAGCATATAAATAGGTGTGTTCATTTAAATATCTGTTAACGAACGTTTTCTTTATTCTTTATGGCTTGCCACCGTCTAATTCCAACCCAAGTTTTACAATAGAAACTATCGAAATTTCTTCCCCCTGATGTCACAAAGACCGATAAAATTTCTACGTTTTCATTCTGTGAATTTACCGATCGTAGTAGCGGTGGTTCAAGAAGAAAGCCCCTGAGACCTACATTTGTGATAAGAGAATGACTCTCCTGTCTTATCTGCATTATACATATGAGGGTCTGAGGCTTTTTGTGCTTTCGTTAATTCGATATTATTCGATATATTTTTAGATTTTGCCTCCCAAGATGGCGGGTCATCGATCGGTGAGGGATGTGGTTTTCTGGTCAGCAACTTTTCTAGCCAATCAGAAAGCTGAAGGTTGGAGATGCTTCCGATCACACGCAATTGATGTGTCGGACATCATGAGCAGTACTTGCTAAAAACGATCCAACTTGCAGTCGAGTCGTTTTCCACCAACTTTTTCCTCTTCGCTGTATCCTGTGAAGTCAGGGAAAGCTTTGAGATATCTCGGATGCTTTCAATTAGAGAAGTTTTTCAGAACCATCAGTCAGGCGACATCATCATGACGACTTACAATTGGACTGCATTTTGCAATTTGGACCTATAAATTCTGGCTCATCTGAAAAAACACTTATGTGCATAGGGAAACTAATGGCACATACGTTGTTTTAAAACTGGGCGGGAATTTATAGGTCCAAATTGCAAAATGTAGTCCAATTAGTAGCCGAAATCATTGACGCGAGTCGAGGATATTCGGTAGAGCGCCATCAGGCTTTCCCTTCCGCCGTAAATCTGCTGTGCTAAGGAAGAGAGCCGTATGAACATTCGAGAGTTGCCAAATTACCCCGGACAAAATATGTATTTTTAAGGAAACTCGTGCATATTTTTCATTGATATTTTCAGATATTTTATATAAAATTGCGAACAAAATTGTCCGAAAAATTTCAAGAAAAATATTTACGAACGTTCCCAAAAATTCCTGTTTTACCAAAGGAAATTTAGCAGCGCCTCAAAGTCTATGGGGCGTTCTTCCTTTGCACGGCAGAAGTGTACCGTTTCGTGCGGCAATTTTCGGATGCGAAGAAAGAAAGTGACAGCAGCGCGCGATTAGTTTCAGGTGTCGTCTGTCGACGACAGTAATAAGGGCAGCTCCGTGCTCTCACCGCTCCGACTGTCACTTGCATTCGATGCTGTTCACGGTGACACTGTTCAATCCTCATCGAGCACACAAGTTCGAGTATAGTGCAAATTCAACATTGACACTGTTCAATCCTCATCGAGCACACAAGTTCGAGTATAGTGCAAATTCAACATATGGTATCTCTTAAAATTAGGTCCCTCTACTGAAAACGACGATATAAAGATGCGGAACTCCGTAAAATGATGATCTAGCGAGCGGAAGCGAAACTAAAGCTAGCAAGCTGTCCGGAAGTTAACTTATTTGACTTTCAGGATCGGCCCTAAGTATGACTTTTTTCCCATAAACACACATGCCCGAAAACGCTTCATATGTGAGGGAGCACCTAAGTCCGAGTACAGTGCAAATTCAACGTATGGTTTCTCTAAAGATTAGGTCCCTCTACCGAAATCTACGATATGGAGATGCGAAACTCCTTAAAATGATGATCCAGCGCGCGTAAGTGAAACTAAAGTAAGCTGGAAAGGATAACATACGTACATACAGGGTGTCCAGAAGTTAACCTACTTAACTTTCAGGATCGATTTTTCGGCTCAAAATATGACTTTTTTCCCCCATAAACATACATGCCCGAAAACGCTTCATATGTGAGCGAGCACATGAGTCCGAGTACAGTGCAAATCAACATATGGTTTCTCTAATAATTAAGTCCCTCTACCGAAAACAACGATATGGAGATGCGAAACTCCTTAGAATGATGATCCAGCGAGCGTAATGAAACTAAGGTATGCTGAAAAGGATAACATACGTACATACAGGGTGTCCGGAAGTTAACCTACTTACCTTTCAGGTTCGATTATCCGGCTCCAAAATATGTCTTTTTTACCGCACTTTTATGCCCGAAATCGCTTCATAAGTGAGCTGTGCGCTTCCCTTGCCATGCGCTATGCTTTTTCTCAGTCCTTGCAGTACGAATTGCCTACCCAGCAGGGAGCTTCGAAAATCTAAAACTTTTTCAAAGCTCTGTCGGGTCGAAATGACGCGTCTCTGAAAATTTTTTTGTAGTGCCTTCTCCGATTGACTTTTTGCGCTCTTTCACAGGCCGTAATTTGTTTTTCCAATAATCATTCTACCGAAAAAGTCATCGCAATCTCAAAATTTGAGAACGCTCGTAACGTCATTATCCGGAGTCCGTCCTTGAAAACACGAAAAATGAACAGTACGCTAAATGATACCAAACTCCACTAAGTTTCAGCTACTTTACAACAAAATAACGAGGAATTACGTCTCTATGAAAGAAAAATATGGCAACTTTGGAAGCGCATAGCTCTTTTATGAAGCATTTTTGGGATTGTATAGGTATAGGTGACAAAGCCATAGATTGTGCCAAAAAATCGTTTATTTTTCTCTTCATTTTTTTTCTCTATGCATTTGCAAAAATATTTATTCATGTTTAAATTATTGTAGGAGCCCAGAATGATACTGTGTTTTTTGAAAATTCGTTCAAATTTAAATAAGCTGAACTCGGGATGAAAATCGAATCATCTAAATTTTTTCTCTTCTTCGATCTTTAGAAGCGTTGTCCTAGATTCTATATTTTGCGTTTCTTTTTCATCAACAATCGATTAATCGAATTAGGATGAAACTCATTTACACGCATACGTAGAACATTTTAGCTGTTTTTGAATTAACGTTTTTACTGAAAGAAACCTTTCCAAGTCTAACTATCATACTTCGGAACGCTGAAAACTTATGGGAGGGCGGGTTGAAACAATTGTTTTCTTTGTAGTTTTCCGTATGAGTGGGTTTTCTGTAAATACTGAACTTTAGTTCATCATCTATTCTGTGAACTAAAATATCTAAAAACGGCAACCTCCCATCTTTTTCTTCTTCCATAGTCCATTGTATTGACTTATCTCCTCTGTTTAAAATTTAGAGAGCGTTATTCTTGGATTTGCTTTGAAACGGAAATTTCGCGACAGCGCCATGTTTTGGAGGCGTGCAGTGAGTTTGGAGTCCCTCTTGGGGGATTCTAAATTCGTCTGCTCACTTCAATAAATGGCAAGTATCTTGACAAGTTGAAAAGCTGGATTGCGATAGCCAGGAGTTCGTGAAGCCCTGGGTTTCTCTCATCAGGCCCGATTGCCGTAAACTGCAGTTTCATTGTATGAACGCCGTCTGGTCCGAATGCGATCAGCGCACTACACGTGAGATAGGGTGTTTTTCGCGTTAGAGAGCATCCTACTACTATTCCTACCCGTTAGAAAATGCTATTGAATAGCTCGAGTTTTAGCCGTTTCAGGTTTTTTAGTATACGAAAAACATCGTCCACATTTCGAGACCATATTCTGAAAATATGACCGAATTCTTCTATAAAGCAGCACTCATAAAAACTCATGAAAATTTCGGCTAAGAATGGGGAAATCGGGTTGCCCATAGCATGGCATTGTATTTGCTTAAAGAAATCGCTGTTTTAAACAAACCCAGTTTGCATCGTACATATTCCTTTATTGTTTCATCGCTCGTTCCATTCTCCTTTAGCCATTCTTCTGCTACTCGAGATATGAACTCTTCCCGTGGAACGCTTGGAAAAAGTGATTTTACATCGAAAGACACCATCACATCATCTTTTGCTTTGGTTATTTTGATTTGATTGATTTTTTTGAGCAGCTTTGTTTTTTGGTGCGGCCTTCTTTTTTGGGGACAGCCTTATTTTTTGGAGCGGCCTTATTCTTTTGATCAGCCTTTTTTCTTTGGAACACTTGTTTCTTTTTGGCTCTCTGCTCGCTTTTACCAATTCGTTTAACATGTACATGCATGCAGACGCTTCTGCTGCCGAACTCCATTTTGTCTTTTTTCTTAGCATAAAACTCAGCATAGATTCTCAAACAGCAGGTGAGGAAACGTCTTATGAGTTTTGCTTTTATATCATGACAGCTTGAAAATCTAAAATTCTGAACAACCTCTCTAGAAGTATCGCACAGCGATTTCTTCAAATCACAAACCTCCGGGAAAACCATTTCTGTCCGTCGGAAATTTTCTTCCAGCTTTTCGAACATTTCGAAGCAGTTATCGTTAACTGGCATCAACCTCTCTAGAAGTATCGCACAGCGATTTCTTCAAATCACAAACCTCCGGGAAAACCATTTCTATCCGTCGGAAATTTTCTTCCAGCTTTTCGAACATTTCGAAGCAGTTATCGTTAACTGGCATCAACCTCTCTAGAAGTATCGCACAGCGATTTCTTCAAATCACAAACCTCCGGGAAAACCATTTCTGTCCGTCGGAAATTTTCTTCCAGCTTTTCGAACATTTCGAAGCAGTTATCGTTAACTGGCATCAACCTCTCTATAAGTATCGCACAGCGATTTCTTCAAATCACAAACCTCCGGGAAAACCATTTCTGTCCGTCGGAAATTTTCTTCCAGCTTTTCGAACATTTCGAAGCAGTTATCGTTAACTGGCATCAATCTCTCTAGAAGTATCGCACAGCGATTTCTTCAAATCACAAACCTCCGGGAAAACCATTTCTGTCCGTCGGAAATTTTCTTCCAGCTTTTCGAACATTTCGAAGCAGTTATCGTTAACTGGCATCAACCACTCTAGAAGTAACGCACACCGAGTTCTTCAAATCACAAACCTCCGGGAAAACCATTTCTGTCCGTCGGAAATTTTCTTCCAGCTTTTCGAACATTTCGAAGCAGTTATCGTTAACTGGCATCAACCTCTCTAGAAGTATCGCACAGCGATTTTTTCAAATCACAAACCTTCGGGAAAACCATTTCTGTCCGACCGAAATTTTCCTCGAGCTTTTCGAACGTTTCCAAGCAGGTATCATTCACTGGTATCAATGCTCCTTCTTTGTATTCTTTCAAAAGAAGAAAAGCTAAAATTCTGAACAACCTTTCTAGAAGTATCGCACAGCGATTTCTTCAAATCACAAACCTCCGGGATATCCATGTCTGTCCGTCCGAAATTTTCTTCGAGCTTTTCGAACGTTTCCAAGCAGGTATCATTCACTGGTATCAATGCTCCTTCTTTGTATTCTTTTAAAAGAAGGAAAGCTAAAATTCTGAACAACCTTTCTAGAAGTATCGCACAGCGATTTCTTCAAATCACAAACCTCCGGGAAAAACATGTCTGTCCGTCCGAAATTTTCTTCGAGCTTTTCGAACGTTTCCAAGCAGGTATCATTCACTGGTATCAATGCTCCTTCTTTGTATTCTTTCAAAAGAAGAAAAGCTAAAATTCTGAACAACCTTTCTTGAAGTATCGCACAGCGATTTCTTCAAATCACAAACCTCCGGGAAAACCATGTCTGTTCGTCCGAAATTTTCTTCGAGCTTTTCGAACGTTTCCAAGCAGGTATCATTCACTGGTATCAATGCTCCTTCTTTGTATTCTTTTAAAAGAGGTAATAATTCGTAGGACCTCTTGGTTTTCCTGTTTTTCTTAGATCGGATTATTTGCCTGCAGCAGTCCTCACACACTCTTTGGTCTCCTTTCACTCCTCGAACAAGATACCCTGCTAAGTTATATACATTATTCATCTCACCTTTGCTCAACTCAACGTTCAGAACACCTCCTATAACTAGATTTTTCAATTCTTCTGAGGCTCTTACGTAGGTACCCGTACCGGCCCCTTAAAGTCGCGGGGCAGGTTATGTTAGTCAGCCTGGGTCAATCTCACCCGAAGTGACTCTGTTTAGGCATCTAAGGGTTGAATCTAACACTTTTTTGGTGCTAAAGTATAATCATCAAACTTCGGGGCGCTTTCCAAAGAAACGTTAATGATTTTGATAACACTGTATTGGACTTAAAGGCCGTCCCAAAATTAAAAACGCCTAAGAAATTTTCACGGAGGGGAGGGGTCTAGCTCAGTGTTACGGAGCGTCATAGGGGGGTAGGGGGGTTTCAAAAAACCGATAATTCACCATTACATAATTTAGGAACGACTCTTTGATTCCTTTCTGTTAAAAGCTGTCTATTTCATATTTCTTTTGCCGTAACATTTGTAAGTGCCTATTTATCAAATTAGAATAAAAAAATGTGTATTTCACCTTTCTTTTGCCACAAATTGTGTAAGTGCCTATCCATCAAATTAGAATTGAAATGAAGATAAAAATCTGGGTACTATACATTTTATTACATGATATTTACTCCCATCGCTGAAAGCTTTTTCAGCTCACTTGGAGCCATCATCAGAGCTTCGACGCAATACACAAAATTACCATAAACTACTTTAGAACTATACATAATGAAAAGCAAACTACACAATTACATTGCAAAATATTTAACGCAATTACACCGTATATTCTTTTTCTCAGTTTAATAAACATGTCTATCAGAAGGGCAACAAGGGGTATCACAACGATAACTAATTTTTGACAAAACATGAACAGAAGCAAAAAGGCAGCTGTCTTCCCGTACCCCGTGGGAAATCTAAGGCAATTAAACGTTTTCGCCAATGTTAATCAGCCGCATTGCCGATAATTGTCCGGGCTCAAGGTCGGTAACGGAACGATCTAAGCGTTTTGCCGCCAAAAGAAATTTACAGCTATAAGAAAACAGGAAACAAGCAAAAGATGTTAAGGAAAACAATCGAAAAATGAATGAATAATGACAGTTGAATCAGTGAGAACGAAAACACACCAACTCAAAAAAATGAAATTAATCAAGACACACACAAAACTGCACAGTGGGTGAAGAACATAGTCTGTAAAGAAGATTTTCGGTTCCGAAGGACCACAACTCAGGGATTCTTCAAAGGTCCAAACTGGAGCAGATGCGCTAACTTCAATGACCTTGGTGGATATTGAATTTCTCCAATGAAAATTAAGCATTCTCGAGTAACAGAGTCGGTGTGTCTTCGTTCTCATTGATTCATCGGTGGAATCAAATCAAATTTTAAAGTTTCCCGCGCATATTATTTCAAAATTTCTTAAAAATTTAAAAGTTAAATTGTTCACTCACTTCCACGTTTTTTAATTATTTTTCCGCAGACGCGTTTCGGTCAGTACGAACCATTTTCGATACTCGATCGCGACTCACAAGTGACTTTTTAATCGTTTTCTTTTGCGGTAAAGCTCCCCCGAAAGTATTTCGTGGCTGAATTTCTTACTCCTGATTAGCTCATCCTGATTCTTTAGCCAGTCTTAATGAGCAACACTCTCCTTTTCGCTTCAGCCTAAGTTTACGACAAAGCCGTCATCCGGCCACGGGAGATTTTGTCACTAAGCGACAACGGCGTCATCAAAGATGCAGAATGAATTTTGCGGATTCGAAGAGCGACCCCCGAAGGACCCGCCAACTCGGCCGTGATATAAAAGGAAAACAATGGCGTGAAGTAATTTAATTATTATGTAACCGGAGAAGTGGAGGGAACTTGGTGCAGCTACGCTGAAATGTCTTTAAACTTTAAGCTCCGCACACGGGCCCGGTGAAAGCTCGCTTTTTCCCTCGCGCGGCTTAGGCATTTATCCGCGTTGCCGGATCCGCACTTAAACCTAATCCAGGTGTCTTAGACACCCGGAATTGACAGTTTTCTGATACAATTCTCATCTCCAGTAGAATTTTTCAACGGTTAAATCGCGATATTTCAAAATGTTCTCTTGTTTTGTCTCCTGACTCTACAAAAACATCCGCTCTCTTGAAAGTATCCTACGGTGGGCTGACAATCAGTTCCTATGAAAGGTCATTAATAAATGAAATATTCAGCTCATCTCTTGTGGTGTGATCAAAACAGAATTTCAGTTGGTCAGGATTCCTCCAGACACTCTTTGTTTCACTATCACAAATGTTGGAAACAAGTTGTAAAATAGATTCCAGTTGCTCATGTTTCATTTTCTTAAATACTTTCTAAATTGAATTATACGAATCACTTCCACCTTGTTTCTTGGAAATTCTGAATAACAACAAAATAATACGATTAAGGAAAATTAAAAATAGTGTAAGAATGTCCAAATTACTGAACAAATGTCAAATAAACCTGCACTACAAAACTAAACTTCCACCTATCCTTCGCCTGAAGTTGCCGTTGAATGTTCATGTGATACACTCATCGCCCCATATTGCCAGTGGATTCATTGATCGACCAGTGACGGTCACATGAGAAACCATATTATAATGCATGTCACTCCGCATGAGTCCGCACTCTACGATACATCTTACTAGAAGCATGCATTGGGTCCTTATTTATGATACTGTGGGATGAGTTGTGTCATTCTTCTCAACTCATATGGAGTTAATTGCAAACAAATGAGTATGAGGGTATAGTGGGTCCGTAACAAAAGCCCCATCATGTATGTGTCACTGTGTCAGGAACTTCAATTGTTTCCTGATAATTATCTGAATGTTCCTCTAACTGATGATAATTCTCTACAAAAGGATGATCTCTGTAGAGTTTACAATTTACATACTCAACTATTCATAGATTATTTTTACTTCACACAACCCTAACCGTTATCTAAACAAAACTTCTGGAAAGCCCTTGTTGATCAGGGAATAAGCTAGTGTTACCACACATTTATTAGTGTGATTAAGGACTGAAATAATGCAAATTGATCACTAAATGAACCTTGAGCGTGTTATTTTCAACTCAGAGCCACTCTTAAGGCTTATTTAATAGGTATGTACTTACAAGTTCCTTTTAATCAGATCACAGATAGTCAGACAAGGCGGACATAGAACACAGAATGAGCTCTATTCCATATTGTCCCATGGTCCATGTGACAGGATGGAGCGGGACCGGATGGAAATAAGCATTATTTTAAGCTTTTCTTGGTATTTAAGATAAATATGATGCTTATGACACAAAATGTCTGGCTGGCCCGCCCAACCTCAATAATCATAAAAATGTAAGGTTTTCATGAATTGACACTAGGAAGGTATTTTAATAGCTGATACAAATGTGAACGTATATGCTTGACGAGCTACTACTTACCGTGGTTCACACTTGGTTTAGCAGCTTTTTCTCGCCTTTAAGGGCACAAAACTTCACATTTCTTATTCAAAAGAAGGCAATTTGCACATTCAAAATTCTCCTAAATTTTTATTTTGGTCCAAATAAACTAATAAAGTAGAAAATAGCATATAATAGTCAACAATAGTGTGGAAAATGAGAAAAACAGTTGATCTGCTCATGGTTCTCACATTATGGCGATGGAAACAGCTCGGGACACTAGATTAGCCGCTTATTTTAATTCACCCTGGTGTCTCATCCATTATTTCTTCCTCAACTATTCTGCCTGCATTCTCAAAGGTTGCAAAAACTACATTTTTCTGGGAAAAAGGTCATCTGATGCCTCTTTCTCTCTTCCTGTTATAATGAAACCACAACACACTAAATGATGAAATTTTGACCTTGACTCCAAAAACTGATGTATCTCGATAACGATGTTCCTAAATTCCAGCATCACTTTCTCAGACAAATTATACTAGACATTTTTTTCAAAATTTCCCAACAGAGTTTCAGAATCCTTTTTGCTGTAATCTATCTAAGGAGGGCAAACCTACACTGTTGCTTGAAATTTTCTCAGAATATCCTATACGTAGAAAAAGAATATCAGGGAAGAATTTAAGAAGTGTCATCATTCTATTCTGAAAATTGAGTATGAATAGGAAGCCTGCAGTGTCTCAAGCCGAGATGAGCATTTTTTCAGTCTCATCGTCGATATGTCAGGTCGGACAGTTTTTAGTTGAGAGACCTGACAGTGCAGTCTCACCGAGGAAAGTAGTAATTAGCAGCCAGAGACGGAAAGTTTCCATGCAATATCTGAATAATCGTAGGATCAACTTTTGGCGCGACGCCCCTATTGCTGCCCAATTTGCATTTTGTTTTGGTGGTCCCCTTCGCGAGGTTACAAGATCTCCTCACGATGGGATTCTGCACCACACACCACAGGGACCGCAGGATCAGCAAACCTTATAAGTTCAACGATTTTACTGAAGACGGAGTGCACGAAATTCCCGAAAACAGGCATGAAACCGGAATAAGTTGAAGTATTAATTGTAGTTTTCAACAACTCGGACATTTACACAAGGTCTTTTTTGTCCTCATATTAAAGCAGAAGGAGAATTTGCTCGACGCGCTTGTATCAAGAGGAAGCTGACACAAACTTTATACCAAGTTCAACTTTGACCAGAAATCGGAGAAAAATTTACAAGGAGGAACGTTTGAAATACATATATTACCGCACTTCAGCAGTTTTGTCCGAGCCAGCCTCACCTAACCAGGAAGAAGGAGAGAACCGGTCCAAGGATACGTAGCATTACGTAGATGTACAATTTGCAGAAGGAGTACGATAATTCCGGAATGGTTCCCATCATAATCCATAAAAGTTGCGCGTTCTCACGATTTTTGACGGACAATACCACCCGCGCTATTGACCCACCAAACCGGCGCACAGAGGATCGAGTCAATAGGAGAGGTTGGCCAAAATTTGGAAACTTTAAACGCTTGTAACTCGGTTCATACAAAATTTTGATGTTCTGAAAGTGGTTCCACTGGTTTCCTCGTGATTTTCTCCTCTCTTAGCGCCCTTAGAACTTTAAAATGTGACGAAATAAACATCATTATTCGCAGTCTTTGTCAAAAATTGCATGTCCGACCTTTTAACATTTTCTCGATCCACTATGCGGCGTGTGTGACGTTGAGTAGCGTGGCGTGTTTTGCGATATATCGATTGCTATGCCTTTTAAACGTATGGAAAAGGATCGATAATCAGGGTGTTCGCAGCGAACACCTTATAATAATCGATTCTTTACCATAGGTTTAAATGGTAGAACGATCGATATATCGCAAAGCACGCCACGCCACTGTAGACGTTCTTGCTATTTTGTCCTGAAATGGAATCCTACGACTTTCATAATTCCTTGAGAAACGCCACAAAGACCCTCTAACCTATTCGAGGAGCTGTACGTATCACCTGAAAGGTATGTTCGCTTGGCTTTTTTACTTCCTTATTCTCAGTGTAAGACCATTTTGTGTTTTCCAGAAGAAATTCTTGAATATGCTATCGTAGTTTCATGACGTTTTATATATTCTTCCCTTATAATTCATCAGACTTGACAAATTATTTCAGACGAAACAGGAGCTCAATTAGGATTTGTCATCTCGACCATGAACTTAATTGCGCTCAAAGATGAAGTTAAACCACAGTTACGCTCTACTCTCCTCTAAACAGAGATTTTATTTCATAATCCGTTTAATTTTTACGATTCCAACTTCAGTTCTTTTCTTGCGCAAGTCTTCGCTGTGAAATGTCTACCGACGAGCGGTCTCTTCACTTCAAGAGATTTTCTTCCTCAATTAACTGCTTTGTGAACAGACGTAATGAACAACTGAACGCATTTATCCGAAAAGGAACCATGTTCCTCGCAAACCCTGTGCACATAGTACCTTTTAGCATAAATACGTCCAATTCTTGAGTGGATGAATTACTTTTTATAAGCTTCCCGTGATTATAATTGTTTTTTCTGCTCTCCGTTCTATTCGCCGTTGGCTCGGCTTACCGAACTTATCTCCTTTGTTTCTGCGGAGTTATGAAGTGTTGAAGTTATGAAGCAACGCAAACAGCAATAACTCCAACTCTAAAATGAGTAAATTAGAGGAGACTACTTAAATGGAGGGATCAAGATCTATTTGCCTCCCGGCAAAAGTTGCGCTCGCGTTGAAATGCGATGCTTCCTCCAAAGTTATTCAGTTATTCCTCAATGTTGGGCAGAGTTGGGAAAATTCCGCCTCATTATATGCCTGTTTGGTGAGTCAACGTCAATGTGGTTGCCGTATGTCAAAGCTTTCTTAGCAACCAAATCAAGACAGTGGCAGTGCGCGCGATTCGTTTTACTTCGACGCAAACATTCCTAAAGTGTGGAATCAATTTTCGAAAACTCGAAGTATGGAAAAACAGACTTTAAATCGCCCGGGCCGTGCTAGTACGAGTCTACCATACGCCAGACATTTATTCAATGTTTCTGGAGCTATATGGGACTATGGGACCCATAAGTGACCATAGTTCCACGACTTTTACGCTTTTCCCATACCCATAACTACCCGCTACCCGCTACCTCATTAGTTTGAAATCCTCACTGAAATTTTGTGGCGAGTATCTTTCTGTGCTGCAGCTTTTCCTCAGAAGAAGTTTGTGTTTTATTTTGTGTTTCGGGTAATTAAGTTATTTATTATTCCAATTATCAATTTGAAAAGAGATAAAAAAATGTCTTATGTTATGGAATGGAACGATTTATACTTATTTTGTGTTTCGGGTTATTAAGTTTTTTATCGTTCCAATTATTAATTTAAGGAAAAGATCAAGAATGTCCTATCACAATGGAACAATTGGACGTATTTCTGTCAAACGGAACTAAGCGCCATAGGGGGAGAAGGGTAGAGGGGGGCTTCGATTGGCGGTTGAACCGAGCGTCGGGCTCATTCCGTCCTATACTCGCAATGCTTTTCCATGGCACTTAGTTCCGTTTGACAGAACGCGCTATCCGGCATTCTAAATTCCTCAAAAGGAACTCATGTAGACCGTATTCGATAACGGTTCGATGTATCGTTTGGTTCAAAACAATAGAACATAACCTCAAACCAAACTCCAAGGATATTAATTGGAAAAGCTGAAAATGAGAAATTTCCTGAAAATTTCACTTTGCATTGGCATTTGGTACTCAAAAGAATAAAAAATCTGCTTTAAAAGATCCGTTCTCTCAGATTTCTGAATTTACTTTTGAGGCTATGTTTATGTTTTGAACCAATCGATATCGATAGAATCTCACCCGTTTGATATATCGAATACGATCTATTGGCGCTTAGTTCCGTTTGACTAATCGGAACGCTCCATTTATACGGTTACGATTCAGTAACTCAGTGGAGAACGTTCCTCTCATTTCAGGGAAGCATGCGGTCACTTTCCGCGGGCCAAGTCTAGCAACGCCTCGCACTTGCACAGGAACTTTTAATTTGTACGGTACGGAACATGAAGTGGGATAGCGGGCAGATATGAAGAAACAGAATGATTTGATTTCATATCGCGTGGTCTGGTGTAATTTTCGGCCGGACCCTTCGTTGCCGGACCGGGCGGCGACCGGACTCGCCGGTGTCTCCGCCCGTTCCCCGTCGAGGCCTGTGTCTCTGGCAACCCTCGGGACCCGGCGCGGCGCACAGACTACGGAAGATAAGTAGTTAATCACTCTTTCGCATGTCGGCCGACTTGCCGGTCCTGGGTCTAATGAGACATTCCTCGTTGCAAATTCGGACCCAACGTTGTCGATCCTGACATGGAATACTGTTCTCGCGTGCAACGAGGATTTTCAACCTAACCCTTTTCGTGAGTGAAGGTTCACCGAAGGCACAATGTCACCTCTCGTCCACCCTGAAATTAACTCTTATCTCCAGGAAAAGCTAATCAAGCCGAGGCTCTACCGGAGCCGGGTCTTCTTTTTCAGATATGAATCAGCTCCATGTGTGAAAGTGTGCACAAGATATGATGTTGTCTCATGTGTTCTCGGAAATTAAGATGAGCCTGTACTCCTATCTTTCCCCATGTTATTATAGTTGAACCTAGGTGGTCTAAAATTTGAAATGGGGGAAATTTCAGCGTGAAAAAAGTCGAATAATCAAGTTTATCATTTCCCCTGGAAGTTGTGGTTTCTTAATTCTGGACGATTTCTGGGATCTGAAAACGTAGACGGTCCCAATGTTATCGGAAATTTTCTTCTGAACTGTTTTTCCTATTTAAATGTCAGCTATTTGTGACGGTCGTGAGTTACGCATCAAAAACGTAGCACGTGCTGTCATCTTTGGAAACGAACAAATGAGCACCAGATTTCTGGTTCGTATCCATCCAACAAATGGCATGGATGAAAAACATGGAAAGTGGTCAAACGAAGAACCGATGAATTTAGACTGCAATGATGAAGCAGATGAGAGGATAGAAGGCCTCGAGGGAAATCTTACTATCTCAGAGAAACACAACCAAGAGCAATAAATATTTAGTGTGCAACGATTTGGTTTGAAGTGAATATATATGTACATTCATACATTGAGCCTTGCGTGTGAAATCGTTAGTTCTAGAGACTCCGCTCAGTTCAAACACATTTTTAAAGTCAATGGGCCTGTTGCAAACTTTTGCTAGAGCAAAAATAAGAGTTCTCTCTCATAGAAAATGTCTCAAAAATTACGATGAGCGCATCTGCATACTCTGAAATGCACTCCTAACTTTACAATCTGCGTAAGAAATTTGCGTTTTCTAAAGCTTCGCCCGCTTCAAGAAGGATACTACAGCACAGGTGAACTTTGTGTTAGAGGAGTCGTTCCATTCAATCCCTCCTCAACATGGCCGACGCTTCCGCGCGCAAGTTGAGGAGAGCACGAGGTCAATCAAAGTGGATATCTATCATCGCGAGAAAAATGTGAGTGTATAAACACGCCGATTGTTATCAGGTGGTTAGAGTCATCGTCCCGTCACATGTGTTCAGGCGGATTGGCGTCGGTTTTGTTGAATATTGCGTGGTATCCTTGTAAGCAGGGATTGGATGGAATGACTCCTCTAACGAAATGTTCACCTGTGCCGTGGTATCGTTTTTGAAGCGGAAAGCTCGAAAAAACGCTAATTTCTCATGCAAGTTGTGAAGTAAGAAGTGCA
This sequence comes from Bemisia tabaci, assembly GCF_001854935.1. Taxonomy (NCBI): domain Eukaryota; kingdom Metazoa; phylum Arthropoda; class Insecta; order Hemiptera; family Aleyrodidae; genus Bemisia; species Bemisia tabaci. Next base: position 662,885 of record NW_017547112.1, on the reverse strand, counting down.
TTTCAGACTTTGCTGATGAACTCATCGTGATTCACTCGTCGAACGTGACTCGTCGTCGTTCGTGATGAACTCGTCGTGAGACACTTTCCGTCGGTAATCTCTTATTTTTGCTCTAGCAAAAGTTTGCAACAGGCCCACCATAACTTTGGAGGCCATCGTGAAATTCCGCTAGATCTTACATAAATCGCTACATCGCGCTTCAGAGCGTCTTATCTTCATCCTTGCGGTGTGTGCTATGTAGAACAGCAGAGAACGATTGTTGGAAATAACTCGTTATTACGTATTTAATTTGACTTTTGCTTGTTTCTCGTTACTAAACGAAACATGTATCTTCACCGCGCAAAGAAAGGTTGAACTGCTCCGAAATATAATGATGTTTTCATAATATAACTCTCCAGTTTGTTCAGGCCCCGGCCCCCCTCCCCCGGTCCGCGCGGAATAATTCTCTCGGAAAAAGAAGTACAATGTTTGACTACTTAAGTGTAATTGCATAAAGCTGATTGCTAAAACACTCCGGAAACACGAAATTCACCCGAAAAAGCTAAGTGTGGATGATTCTCGAATTAAAGCTTCCAACATTTAATATACCCCTACAGCGGGTTGACTATTGAAATTGGTAGACAAAGCTGTTGACAGAGATGGCATCGAGGCAAATAAGGCGATCCTATTGGTCGAAGGGAATGGTTTCAATGGACAACTAACGCCAACCGACAAGAGAACTTTAGTCAGTCTATCATTTTCTCTCGAAGTCTATCACGACCATCCGTTCTAACCAATAGAACCGCTCCATATCACCTTTGTCTTCTTTGTCCATCGCTATGTCTATCAATTTCAATTATCAGCTCGTAGATTTCAACATTTCGTCGCAGTTCTGACGTATAGACGTATCTCTATTTCCAAATGAGTCCCAGAAAGCATTGAGTTGTACGGATCATAAGGCTCACATAGGATTCCAGGTACGCCCGTACGTTAGAGGAGCCACAATTTAGGTCGAATTCAATTTTCACTTCTCCCAATGGTTGTTGTTCGTTTTTTATCACTCAAGCGAAGAGGACCCTAACTGAATGTCCTTATATAATGATTTACCGTTTGCATAACCGTTGAATGCGCCAGTATTTTAATAATAATGCAATTACTCACGAACATTCTGGCTTCCTTTTTGAAAATTCATATGGCAGATGCGCGTTTCGCCCCCCCTCCCCCCCTCAATATGGGGCTTCTAGTACATAGACTAACGCTAAAATCCTAAAAACACAAAAAATCCATTGATTGTTCTCGCGAAATGGGGCATATTTCAATTATAGCTCGTATCACATTTTTAAAATGAATGATTAGAATAAATAAAAATCGACCGATTTGCAAGTTCGCACCGCACTTACTGAATGTAATGAAAACGCCCTTTTGAAATATGCCCAATTTCGCGAGGACAATCGCTTGATTTTTTAGTGTTTTTAGTTTTAGCGTTAGTTTCGGCACTGAAGGAGCCCCATGTATGGGGTATGTATGGGAACGCGCGTCTGCCATGAATTTTTGAAAAGAAAGCCAGAATGCTCGTGAGTAATTGCATTATTGTCGTATACATTTAGTTTCATTTCGGGGTTTTAAATGTGTTAAAGAAAACTTTCTGTGCAAGTTCTTTCCAACTTTTACAGGTTATTTACAAGTGTACCCTCTATAAATAGGGGAGATGAGGACGTCAACCCATCGACGGGAAAGCTCGTTGACAGCAGTATTTGTTATTGACCTCAATTCGGGAAAGTTCACCTTCCGGTTTGGCTCGATCCCGCTACAGTGGGATGATAGAGTTTACCAGAATAGTGTGAGTACTAAGATTGTTAAATTATGTATGTATGGCAGGATATCGAGTAGTCGTTCATCGATTTCTAACAGTAAACAAATTATTTGATTAACCTAAACTTTTTTGAAAACCGATTATATGTATAGCACTTACTTCCTTATTATTCTCTACGCACAATGGCCATTTAGAGCGGGCAGGCCGCCCATCTTCAGGTGACAGCAAATATATAGCAGTGTGTGCGTATATATAGCCAAAGTGTGCAATATGCAACAGCATAGTGATTTCTGACAGTGTTCACCTAACGTCTAGTGGAGCGATTCGACGTTTGATTAACACTGCTAGAAGTTAAATCCTGATTTCGCTAGGCTCCCCGGGGAATTCAGTAGAAAAACGTAACTCGGTCGCTGAAGTATTTGCATTTTCCGGCAAAATTCCCTCTTCAATCAAGGATGGAGATGTTCTTGTCAGGAGACTATGATGCTTACATTATATTCTTTTGTTGTGAAAATTGCACAGCGCAGGCATTGCGTTAGGTAATGTATTTATGTAATTACTCACTATAAGTAAAAGCTTTTCGGGACATCGTATCCCATCTTCAGCACTTACATTATTATTTTTATGGATTACTACATAAACTAGTCGGATAAACATTCGATAAAAACATAATATGCGTAAATGTAATAAGATGCAGTTTAAATCTATATGCCTAGAATAGTCTTTAAATTAAAATAAAAAGTGTAGCACACTATTAAAAACATAAAATAAGTAAACAACTATTAGTAATTATATATTCTTGATTGAACAGGAAATTTCCTTCACCGCAAGTTTATTAATATTTTCACTAATATCAAACCACTGATCTTCTTCATTGACTCATACAGATATTTCGTAGAGATTTTTACAAGATGATGAGAGAGAGTAGATGTCGAGATGTTAGTAGATTTTTCGTACCCTCTACTAAGTATTCTTTTTCACCAGTTCAGTTTATAGCTTAAGACCTGAACAGACTTTGCCTCTTACGTAAGTGAGGTGCTCGACTTTGCAATGAACTTATTTATAACTATGTTATCAATCATGAGTAGAATTGGTACAATTCTCCATTCGTGCGGATCCAGAAAATTCGCGACATTGTCTTTCCCCATTTAAACCCATGGAAATGTATCGAATCTTTGAAGGGCCAGGTGCTCTGACAAGAATCCACCATCTAACATAGGTTAAAATAGAGGAAACCCCGGTGTTGCCAAATTGATGGATCCGCCTCTGAATACAATTCCTTCTCGGCTCGACAACTCTGTTCCAACATTGCAGTGGCGTCGAAAGCTCCACTTTCATTACAGCTCTCAGTCGGGTGACCATTAATGTTATTAATTTTTTACTCTTGTTTCTCCACTTGATCGTCATTTCGGAGATTGATGTTCTCCTCCATTTTTTATGGCTTTGACCTTCGCTTGACTGCCCTTCTGCCCAGCTCCGGCTTGTTTCTTCGCTCCTCCACCTCTAACCCGTCACTCCGAGGAACAATGCCAATGAAGAAGCACTTGTGAAATGACCGATTTGCTGCGACTCTCTTTTAATTATTTTCATGTCCACTTGAAGACCGAGTCCTGACACGAGGTCTCTTATAATCGGGAATTCGTAAACACGGCCATGTTTCGATTAGAAATCCCTATCCCGTTCCAAATGGCCTCCTTCAACGGCAGAAGCTCAGTCAGGAGTAAAAGGCGGAAGTTACCTTCTGCAATTGTTTTGGCGTGATTATTTGCATGTAGTCGATTTACCTTTCACGCAGAGCACCTAAATTTTTCGGATTTGACGTTAAATTTCGGCAATAAATTTTTTTGCTTTACTTTTTGAACTACTCACCAATTTCACCTGAAGCTTTTCTCCAGTAGACGCGTCTTTAAGGCGCACAGTGGATCGAGTTGATAGGAGAGGTCGGACACAATGAGCCTGTTGCAAACTTTTGCTAGAGCAAAAATAAGAGTTGTTTCTTATAGATAATGCCTCAAAAATCACGATGAGCGCATCAGCAAAGTCTGAAATGCACTCATAACTTCACAATCTGCGTAGGAAATTTGCGTTATTTTAAGCTTCCCGCTTCAAAAACGATACTACGGCATAGGTGAACATTTTGTTAGAGGAGTCGCTCCATCGTCGGCGATATTCATCATGGCCGACGCTTGCATGCAGTTCCGCGCGTAATTCAAGGAGATTTCAAGGTCAATCAATTCGGGCGTGGAAAATATGAACGTTAACACACCGATTGTTATCTGGTCTAATCCAGTTCAGGTGTTATCTCGTCCCATCAAACGTGTTTTGGCGGATTGGCGTCGGCTATGATGATTATTGCCGACGATGGAACGACTCCTCCTACAAAATGTTCACCTGTGTCGTAGTATCGTTTTTGAAGCGGGAAGATCAAAAAATCGCAAATTTCTTACGCAGTTTGTGAAGTTATGAGTGCATTTCAGAGTTTGCCGATGCGCTCATCGTGATTTTTGAGGCATTATCTATAAGAAACAACTCTTAGTTTTGCTCTAGCAAAAGTTTGCAACAGGCCCATTTGGAAACTTTGAAAGCTTATAACTTCGTCCGTACAAAACTCTGAGGTTCTCATAGCGGCTCCATTGGCTTCCTCGTGAAATTTTCCTTTAGAGGCTCCGCTTAAAATTTAAAATGTGCCGGAGTAATAATCAAAATTTGCAGTTTTCGCAAAAAAAATTCATGTCCGACCTCGACTCTGACTGACTCGATCCACTGTGAGGCGTATCGCGACTGTGACCGCCAGCCGCTGTTGTGATTGGTTGATCCACTATTTTCCGCCTGTTTCTCGCGTTGAAAATGTCCCTGGTATTCCTCTGAATTACGTTGAAAATGTCCCTGGTCGTCCTCTGAATTACGTCAAAAATTGAATTTTCAATACTGTCAACATCAAAATGTATTAAAATACATTTTTCTCTATGAAGAAACCACCTCTTTTTTTTCTCGAAACAAATTCTATTTCTCTATGAACGAAACCCCTTTTTTTCTCGAAACGCGTCGGCTGGATATCGCCGTATGAATATTTTTTCGTAGGATCATTTAAAGGGTTCTCGTTTTCTACCCGTTTCTTATTCATTTTTCCTTCGTTTCACGTGAATACATTCAATTTCAATGTAATTTTCGGACTAAATTTTCAATGGCACAGATGAGATATCAAGAATTTCGGGGCGTCTAGTTCACTGTTTAAATGCCGATTCAAGTGGTCCATACTGCCGTCGCTATAATGTAGGATATGCGATCACAATTTTTCCCTTAAAGACGATACTGTGCACTGGAAAAAAAAAAAAACACATTGGATCTATAGTCCAGACTCTTACAAACATCGACATGAAAAATTACTCTTGATTCAATCAGAATCTAGCTTAAATCAAGAACCTAGTCTCTTGATTTAAGTGTATTTCGTTTTGATTCAAGCAAAAATCCGATTGAATCAAGAGTAATTTTTCGTGTCAATGTTTTCAAGAGTCTAGACTCATGATCCAATAAATTTTTTTTTCCAGTGTGGTTTTTTTTAGAAAAACAATTGTTAAAGAAACATTCATCTTATCTCGACTTATCGAGCACTCCTCCCTTGTCTGTCCTTTCAACCCCGGGGCACCTATCGTATCCCTAGTCCCACGCCAAGATTCGTTATCTGTTACTCTGAGATCTTCATGTTTAATCTCTCGTAAACCTCCACCATTTGCTCCGGAACTACGCGGTGCATTACTGTCAACATTGTTGGTCCAAGTTGCAATGTGAACTCGTGACGAGCTGCAAACTGTAAGGATCGAAGAATAGACCAGCATCATGCTTTGGTTCGCCGCCGTGTAACTCGCGTAAATATTTTACGATCCCGTCGGGCCCTAACAACGGCCGATAGTTAATTATTGAAAAGCGCCGAATTTTAACGCGCTGCGCGACAAGCAACGTTGCGGGCCGGTTGTCTCGCTCTTGCGTAAAATATTGATGCGCCTCAGCATCAATGAAACTTCTTGCCGCTCTTGCCAGCTCGGCAAGAGTGTCCAAGTCCCTCTTTTACCGCAATGGGCCTGTTGCAAACTTTCGATAGAGCAAAAATAAGAGATTCCCTATCCGTAAATGTCTCATAAATGACGACGAGCGCATTGGCAAAGTTTGAAATGCACTACTAACTTCACAATCTGCGTAAGGAATTTCCGTTTTTTTGAGCTTTCCGCTTCAATAACGAGATTACGGCACAGGTGAACTCAAATGTGTTGTTCTATACATTATGATACGACACAATATTCAACATGGCTGACACAAGTCCGCCAGAGCACATATGCCTTGACGAGATTCCAACCATTTGTTAACAACTCAGCGTGTTTACATTCACGATTTCTTCGCGTTGATAAAGAGCCGCTTTGGTTGACCTTGTGCTCCCGATTTCGATTTGCGCGCGGAAGCGTCGGCTGGGTTGGGTATCGCCATTGCGAAAGTGTTGAATGGAACTGTTCGGGCCTTAGTCCCTACTTTTTCTTAACTGAATTGAAAACAGTGGCGTGGCGTGAATTGCGATATATCGATTGTTATGCCATTTAAACCTATGGAAAAGAATCGATTATTAAGGTATTCGCAGCGAACACCCTGTTTATCGATCCTTTTACATACATTTAAATGGCATAACAATCGATATATCGCAATTCACGCCACGCCACTGATTGAAAACTACCGAGAGCGCGCGGGCCTGGCTTCAGCTACCTTGAGCTGGGGTTCCTAACTGCGATTATGGGCGTTTTGGGCTAAACGGAGGAAAAAAGAGCCGTTTTGGGCCAAAAACAGTGGACGGTTTGGGCGGGCCCTTTTAGGGGAATATGAGATTATTTTGTTATTATTCTGCACAACGTGGCAAACAATTTCGCTTCACACTTGAGGAATCGTCTATGAAGCGATTCCAATAGGCTCAGGACTATCCACAGAAGGTACGCTCTTCTGCGGGAGTGTTACAGGGAGCAAGATGGAAATTACAAAACAATAAAATACAGTCGGGAAACGTTTTAATGGTGGCTAAATGCGCTGCTACTTCAAAATCTGAGTTATCTATTCAAATTGCATATATGAATTTTTTAAATAAGGTCCATTTTAAACTTAGACCGTGAATATCTCCGAAACGGAAAATCGACAACACTTTTTCTTTTCGCCAGAATTGTATTCCTTCAATCCTCTTTTAAACGGTGTATCAAAAAATGGGGGTTACCATTTGAAATTTTTTTTTAGGGTCCGCGCAGGCGCCTGGGGGCGGACCCCCGAAATTTTGCATACGCAAAAATTTAGCTTACAATGACCTAGGAACATTCTCAAAATTTCATTTTTCTACGAGCAGCCGTTTAAAAGTTAGCCGGCCGTCTTGGAACTTCTGGGCCACCCTGTATTGTCTGATTTGAGCTGGTTCCTATCTACCTATCTGCACAAAATACAACGCGTGGAATGCGTGCTGTGTTGCCAAGCATTGAAACTCACTTTCCCAAAAAGCCCATAACTACCCGCCGAAAAGGGTTCCGATTTTGTGGTCGTCCTAAAGTTAATTAGCCCAAAAAGGATTGGACCCCTAACTGCACCGGGCTCTAGCCGGGGTCCCTATTCTGATGTTCACCGGGCTAGCCGGGGTCCCTACTCTACTCTCCGGGCGAACTGGGGTCCCTAACTAAACCTCCGAGCTAACCGGAGCTTAATACTATACGCCGGGTGAACCGGGGATTACCTGACCATACACCGGATGTACCGGGAATACCTAACCTTCAGTTGATGTGTGACGCCAGACGAACCGGGGAGTCGTAACCTTGATACCTCGAATGCTTCGTGAGTTGCCATAAATTGCGAATAAAGGAGCGCGGACTCTGGGACGTAGGTGAAGTGATATAGTGCGCCCGGCATAGGACGCAAAGGAACAGAATAAAATACCAACGAAAAGAACTAAAACAGATGACCTTGGAGATTTTCCTTGACATATTTACAAATTTACACATATCCGGGGACCAGACAAATCATAACTTTCCTTACATAAATGAAACTAAAAGGACCTTAACAAACATAAAGTTATCGGAGTGACGCGAGCGCCCTCTCGTGGAGCGTCGCGGTCGGCGTCGCGACGCGATCGACGCGATCAGCCGTGCACCAGACGGAGCGGCGCGGCAGTAGAACTTGGTTGAAAACACGCGGTAGAGGCGCGTACAAATGGGCTCATCGTGATTTTTGAGACTTTTACTGATGGAAACAACTCATATCTTCGCTCTAGCAAAAGTTGTATGCTGCGTACATGATCATAAACATTTTTGATTTTGTACATTCTACCACCAGGTTGTAGTAATTGTAATTCAATGGCAGAAAATGGTGGAATCGCAGAGCAGCATAAAATCTATTTCGCGACATAACTTTTAAGAAAATGGGTACTTGCATTATAGGTCTTGTTGACCACCTATCAGCTAATCTGTTAAGACGCATATTGCATGCTGAAACCTCACACCAACAAAAAGATTAAGTTCACTCATGTTGATGTCAGTCCATAAAGCGCAGGAAGAATATTCCCCAACTCTATACCGGAGGGAGCACTTTCAGCGGCAAATTCTACATAATTGTTAGTCTTGCAGACAATCTGCTGCATTAAATCTAGAGAAATTATCTCCTTAAAAAAGTCTATTTCCTTGCTATTTTCAGTGAGAGTTGATCGGTAACCAGGGTTTTGCCTCTATGAATGGGTGAGATTTCGGTTGAAACTTACCCATTGTCCATTTCAGAGTCTTCGGGTCAAAAGACAAAAGTGGGGTTTGTCCATCATAGATTACATATCATCAACACCTATCATCGATAACATCAATAACATTATTATCACCATCACTATTTTGGATATTACTAACTTGGTTTGAATCAATATCTCTAATCTGTCGCAACAAGTAAATACTACTATAAAATAATACATAAATAATAATTATAATTTCATAAATAATTACCAAACCAAGCAACAGATAAAGAATAAGAGAAAATGAAAATATATTAAAAGGAAACAGCATGAATTTAAAAATGAAATAAAATTCATAGAAATTAATGTTAAAAGTTGCAATTAAGATAGAAAAATAAATAAAATCAAATTTAATAATTTGAGTAAATAAACTAAACAAAACTAAAATTCAAATAAAAGCCCCAATTACCAGCCTCGGTTACTGTTTTATATGAGAACAAAGTCAACATCAATCCTCAAAATTTCTTCAGAATTTGTTTCGTTGAATA
>NW_017547112.1:614332-653812 GCF_001854935.1 Bemisia tabaci | reverse complement strand
AAAACAGCTGATAAAAAGACAGCAAACAGTAAAGTAAGATGCGTAGCAACAAAACTTTTCCGAAAAACAAAAAACAAAAAACCCCCACTTCCCCTCATCCAATTTATGAGTTTTTAGGGATTTAAAAATCGGGGACGAACCCCAGAAAATAATTTATAGTTTTCCCGAAGCATTGAGAACAACACCTTTCAAATGAACCAACGCCCCTCGCAATAAGTACAGTGGTTGATTCACAATTTCATTCTATTTTTCAAATTAGATATTAAGATATGTATTGTATATGAAAAATTACTGATCATTTTGCGTTCGATGTATGCAGCGTCAACAGGCGTCATCATCGACTCATCAAGATTCGAATCTCCGTAGGTCGCGGTGGGACCAATATAAAACGCCTTCAATTGCGTTTGATACTGTGCAACACACCAAGGTCGAAATATTTGTATTCTTAGGTTGGAACCTAACTCAAGTGACTTGCTCTGCCAAAGAGGCCATGTCGACCTGCCAACCACTATATATTTCAAGTTACCTCGCATACGTTGGAGTACATATTATCGCTCGTTAAAAAAAATATAAACCTCAATCTTCAGAAAGAATTATCATTAGTGCGGCTAGCGGAAAAGGCTCACCTGAAAGGAAACCTATTCTTGAAACTACATCAGTTCTTCAGCGCCCCTTCGGTACCGGAGGGTATTTTTTGACATGGAACTCAAATTTTCAGTCAAATTTCTTACATGCGTAATCAAAGATAGAGGACGTGGCCTGTAATGCTGTCTCGAATATGTTCGTTCGATTTTTGTGAATCTTAGTCTTTTTGCGGTATGTCAAAATCTCCGCCCCCATCTGTGGGAGCCCCCACAGTCCCATACAGTTGTAAATGAGATCAAATCAATATCATTTCTCGAAATTTCTTCGGCTATTTTTTTGCATGGAGGGTCTTCACGTGGTCTTCTAAGATTTGACGTCGAGCAGTTCTCCAATTAAACAGTAATGTATAACAGGGAGTCAGCATTGTCGCAAAGCGAGATACGTAGTCTGGTATAGCTTCACTGTCGATATGTTATACATCGTGACTATGGAAGGTCTCCGGACCCCTTTAACTCCTTGAGGAGTACTAAAGGAGTTTAAAAAGTGGGAGTTTTATACAACCATAACGAGAACATTTTGACACGAATACAACAAATAAGAGGGCTGCCGTGCAATGCGAAAACGCCGTAAACGCCATTTTATTTTTCTTTAAACATTAAAAATAATGTGATTCTGAGTAATTGATTTCCTGTCTCTCCAATCTTATTTTTGAGCAACCATAACGAGAAAATTTAACACGAATACAACAAATAAGAGGGCTGACATGCAATCCAAAAACGCCGTAAAAGCCATTTTAATTGGTTTTTTTTTTAATAATTAAAAATAATCCGAGTCTGAATCATTGATTTTCTGTTTTTCCAATCTTATTTTTGGGTATCACAGAATTATAGAGTATCAGATCTTATATTTGGGTATCACAGAATTTTAGAGCGTAAAGTCTTTCTCATCCTAAGGTTAAGTAAGCGTAGCGGAAGAAACCGTTGTCCAGAGGCGGAGGGCACTCGAACACGGCGCTTTTCGCGAGGTGCAGGAGCACCGCGAAACTGAACAGAGGCACCGCTGAAAAGAATATAGAGCAGTGGAAATTCCATTCAACCCGGGGAAATTGCTTTATATCTTTTCAGCGCTCCTGATAACGTTACCCCTCCGCGGAGAACCCTGCTCACTTCTTTATGTTCTTTTCCCCTTTAATTAAAGCATTGTTGGTGCGAATAGTGCAACTCTTTGCGAAACAATTAGATTAAAATGTTCAACTCGACGCACCGCTCGGCGTTTGATTCAATTCACCTGGTAACGTATTCAGCAACTTCCCGCCGATTACCGCACCTGCTTTTCTCAGCTCCGCGGCCACTTTCCCCGCTTCCCCGGGCGGGGCGCTTACGTTACGGACCGCAAGTGTATACTCGCCTCTTACGTTCCTTCTAAATTTTAAACAACGCGCTCTATAGAATTGAATTATCAATTACGTGTTGAGCATTCAACAGGCAACACGGATGTCGGTGTGGTTTGCACCAACTTCAATTTTTTAAGCGCTCGGGCCAAGATTGCCGTGCACGGTGCGCTTGAACTCACTTATTAACAACTTTTAATGCACATCAAAATTCAAGTTGGAGGTTGTAGTGAGGTACTCCCCGGTGGGTTTTTGGGCAACTTCGAAATAGGTTGTCGGAGCTCTCGGAAAAGTAATCGCATTTTTGTGGTTTTTTAGGGGTAAAATAACTAAATTGCCTTGGGGCGACAAATTAAACCCCTTCTCCCTCATCCTTGCCTTGGCCCCTGTCCCTGGAGTCCCTAGTTACCCGTTATTCGAAGCGTCATGCGTCATCCCATTGCTGACTAAGCAAATCACCAGTGACCAATCTGTTTCATGAAAAGCCTTTGAATCGAGCATATTTCTTTCGCCCTTCATATTGAGCCCCCGGCGATGTGTGCCTGCATCCGGCCACCGGAGCATTGTTTTGGGTGTATGCATACCTTTCAGGCCAAATAATATGCTTATGATACGCCCATTTACAATTTTCAATTAATGACAGCCGTATCTAATGATAAGGCCATCAGCAATTTTCAAGTATTATCAGCCCTATTTAGTCTGGGTACCAACATAATTAGGTTGGCGAAAGTCCGATAATTTTCTCAATTGGAGACTAATACTGAGCGCATAACTCATCTTTCCAAAAATAGTTGTAGGTCTTTTCTTTTACAACTAAGGGGGGAGGGGGCTTGAATAATTTTGATTTTTGAGTCGGTCGCCACACCGCACCGTTAAACTCCTAGCCTGTTCGATCGAAATGTGAAACTATGTGTTCAAGTTATATAAGGTGGAATGGAAAGATTTTTCTTGACAGAGAGTGTCCTTGACGTGGAAGAGGAACTCTTCAGCATAAAATATTCAGACTTTCAGCATTTTTATTTCAATCTAGAAATGTCATTGTAACATTCATACCTATATAGAAATTGCTCATCGTTTTGCATTCATCCACGTATCCAGCCGAAACAGGTGAAAAAGTAAACACATCAAGATTCAAATCTCCGTAATTTGCGGGCGGACCAATAAAACGCCTTCAATTTCGTTTGATACTTTGCAACACACCAAAGTCGAAATATTTGTATTCTTAGGTTGGAACCTAACTCAAGTAAATGGCTCTGCCGAGTAATGCATGTCGGCTTGTTAACCGCTGTATTCCAAGCTACCTTGCATGTGTCATACACATTATTAAGCCTATCAATTGATTTTTCTCTCAAGAATTATCATTAAGAGGCTCACCTGTTAGGAAACCTGTTCTTAAAACAACGGTATAGTTTTTGAGCGCGCCGGCTTATGCACTGGGTTAGAATTTAACTGAAATTTCCAGTTAAATTTTCTTCAATATTTAAATCAGGAAATGGTACCTGGAATTCTAACTAGGTTTCTATTCGATCGATTTTTGTGAAACTCGGTATCAAAAGCCTTGGAATAAATATAGTAATTTGTCAGGAAACGCGAATTTTAGTCCCATTTTAAAAATCTAAGATGACAGACGTGGCATAAAGTGACATTTTTGCTACTCTAAAAGTGTCTAACATTGCAATTAAGATATGTATTTACCTCCGTTCATTTTCAAAATCAATTTACCCTCAGCTAATATGGATTTTGATATGGTGCGCTCTTCAAGACTGACGCGTTGAAAGTTGAAACTGCTCGTTTTGGTGCACAGGTGATCAGAGAAGGTATGCCGATACATGTTTCTAAACCGAAATTTCACGTAAAACACGATACACGCAACAAAAATTACTGAAAGCAATTCGGAGCCAAAATATTTTCTGTTTTTTGACGCGTAAAGTAAAACCTCCCGCTCATGAAAACGAAACGGTCGACGTGAGTCAAATCGCTCGCTAAACGTTGCCGCAACAGTCTCAGCAGTATAAAAATGTGTCAACTTTTTAAACAACCCAAGGTGTGAAAGGAAAAATAATAATAAAAAAACACAGAATTTAAAAAGCGGGTAACAAAGCTAAAAATTCCGCAAAATGTGCACAGTGGATCGAGTCAATCAAAGAGGTCAGACATGAACGTTCTGACTAAAATTGCAACATCTTATATTTATTCCGTTACATTTAATGTTCTAAGGGGTGTTTTCAGCAGGAAATTGGATGAAAAAACCACTGGAACCACTTTCAGAACCTCTAAGTGTTGTATAAACGGAGTTAAATGCGTTGAAAGTTTCCAAATTTTGTCCGACCTCTCTTATTGACTCGATCCACTGTGGTGCGATCCAAATAGCGATGCACACTTCCATTCCGGCCGACGACTCACGAACAGCGGGTAGTAAATGTCCGACGAGCTTCATCAACATAAACTTCCTGCTCTTTTATTGTGCGCGGCAACAGTGATGCAGATGCAGACAAGCCAAAATTTCCGGCAACACACACGCGAGTGGCACACCTGTCAGCTTGGGCCAATACCACGCTCGGGTGGTTGGTAGCGGATGTGGCTCCGGCCCCGAGTTCGGCAGCGCCGAGCAGTCTGAAACACTGTGCATACCTGTGCTTACATTCGCCAATGCGGGCGGAATTGATATATTTTATCTCTCCTTTATTATTATTCCCTGCTTTTTTACGGAAGCTTTCAGTCACATTGCCATGTTTTAGGAAGCGAGTACGTTTTTATCTATTGTTTTCCCTTCACCGCTCTGCAGTCTTACAGGCAGGGCTATTCATTTTCGCAAAGGCTCACTGCTTGCTTAAAATCTTCGCATTTCCCTCTGTCAGGGGGTCACTAGACAAGGGCTGCGAACTGATTATTGAAATTGATAGACAAACTAATAGACAAAGAAGATAAAAAGGATTTGGAGGGATCCTATTGGTAGATGCGGGTGGTCGCAATGGACAAAGGAGGTAGGTAATAGACTAACTACCGGCAACCCACGAGAGACCCGACGGTTATAGTCTATCATTTTCCCCCTTAGTCTATGAGAACCACTCATTTCAACCAATAGGATTGCTTTATACCCCCTATGTCTTCTTTGTTTATAGCTTTGTCTATCAATTTCAATAATCGGCCCGCTGATGTGGAAGGAAACGTCACCACGTTTTCTCTTCAAAATGTCAAATAAGAAACAATTCAAACCACGGGAAGTTCTGATTTCAACTCCTCGTCAAGATTGGCGGTGGTCACCCCCGGTCGAGAAAAATGACGTCCCGATAGCAAAGTGGTTGTCGAGACTTTTAGTCACACCTAACTCCCTCAATCTGAAAATTGATTCGGTTTGGACTCGATAAGGTACTAACAAGTATCTTAAACACCGTTTAAATGGAAGTTCGATTATACAAGTGACGTCATTTGTATTTCTGTCGTAAGGTTATTCGATGGACGTCATATTTTGTGTCAGAACGGCATGCGATATATCGCAGCAATTGGTTCCATTTTTTCAGCTACTCGTCATTTTTATCCAATTTTGAGATCGCAATTCTCTTGTTAGGAGACTAAAGCACTCACTTACCAATTTTAACAAATCAATTCAACGTAAGAAAGGCGTGGTTTTTTCAGAGGGAAAACATCGCATTCGATATTGATATCGAAATTGCACTCGAATGCGATATTTTCTCTCTGAAAAAACCTTTTCTTACGTTGAATTTTTTTGTTAAAATTGGTGAGTGAGTGCTTTGGTCTCCTGACCACAGAATTGCGATCTCAAAATTGGAGAAAAATGACGAGTGGCTGAAAAAAGGAACCAATGGAAGCGATATATCGCATGCCGTTCTGACACAAAATATGGCGTCCATCGAATCACCTTGAAACATTGTTCGACGGGATGTTGGAGTGTTATATGTGGTTTGTGTAAAACATTGTCATTAGAAATTGCTTGTATCTTGCTCAGGAGTTGATTTTAAGACTTGCCGCTGTATGATTCGCTTTCCTCGGAAATTTTAAACAGAGTTCACGCAGCGTTGTGATTTTAATACCAACATTGTCCAAAGGTCCATTACCAAAACTGAAGATTCAAGCAGGCTGTGTAGCGGATCCATCCCTCAGTTTTGTTTTTCCATTGCAGTCCGGATGCATTTCACTAGTGGAATTAATTGTTTTTGATGATGTCAGGTGGCTAACCGTCCTTTTCCTGAGGTTCCAAATTTTAGGGGAAAAATCATGTATTCGACCGAATCCTTTAAGTACTCCGAAGACCTTTGTTAATTAGTCCTAATTTTTAAAAAAGAAACACCCTATTCCATGTCGTGTTTCTCCCTACCTTCCACAAAAATCCTCACGCCCTCAGAAAGTCTTGTACAATTAAAAACGGGTACTGGCTTTCTTCTGAATTAATAAAGCACCATAGGAAACTCGCAATGGAGTTAGAATGCCTCTGATAGTCGTCTATTTGTACTTCCTTTCAATTCCTCACAACTTCAAGGATCGTGCTTTCGCTCCATACTCAAAGAACTGAACGTTATGAAGGCGTAGTTGGAGTCTAAACTCTGCTTGTTTCTTGAAGTTGCACGCAGAAGGTGACCTACTTATGAAGGAAAATTCGATGCGGGGTATTTTTTTCCTCGAACTCAATTTTTGCCGACAGGTCATGGTTTTCAACGCGCGCCTCAAAGATGCAGCTATCCCGTATCGGGCTATGCCCGATCCCTTAACGTCATTTTCGGAGATGCGTCGTTGCCGTTTTAGAAGACAACCTATCTCCTAGAACTCGAGAGTCACGTTAGTAAAAATGATGTCCTTATGGTTGCATACTCACTGAAAAAAAATTCTCGGCGTTTTTACCAAGGTCCGTTGGTACCTTTACCATCTCACTTTTTTTACCAATTGTTGGTAATTTTACCAAGACAAACCGGTAAGCTTACGTAAAAACTGGTATTTTTACTGGTTTTTCAGGTATGAATACCACTTGTATTGGGAATCAATTGCCGGTAACTTTGCCATTTTATCTCGGTAATTCTACCACAGTCGATAACAAATTTTGGCGTTTTTCCCATGGTCCAGTAAAATTACCGAGAAAGTTCAATAATTTTACCGATATTTTAATATTTTACCAAATCATATCACGTTTTGCGCAAGATTGTACCGATCCAAAAACGCAGCAAATTTTTTTGCAGGCTTTATTCGTTGCTGCCGACTGCGAAGGGCAGCTCACAGTGCACTGGAAAAAAAACACATTGAATCTAGAGTCCAGACTCTTGAAAACATTGACAAGAATAAATACACTCTTGATTCAATCGGATTTTCGCTTGAATCCAAACGAAATCTGCTTGAATTAAGAGGCTTGGTTCTTGATTTAAGCTAGATTCTGATTGAATCAAGAGTACTTTTTCCTGTCGATGTTTTTAAGAGTCCGGACTCTAGATCCAATGCGTTTTTTTCCCAGTGTAGAACGAGTCTTTCGTGGAAGTCGGACATGAAATATTTATCCAAAATTGTAAAATTTTACGTCTCTCTCGTCACAATTTTGATTTTAAGGGGTGCTGCTCAAAGAAAATTTGACGAGGAAACCAATGAAACTACTTTTAAAACATCAAAATTTCATATTAAGGTGATTTGATGGACGCCATATTTCGTGTCGGAACGGAATGCGATATATCGCATCAATTGGTTCCATTTATTCAGCTACTCGTCATTTTCTCCAATTTTGAGATCGCAATTCTGTTGTCAGGAGGCTAAAGCACTCACTTACCAATTTTAACGAAGACATTCAACGTAATTAAGGCGTGGTTTTTTTAGAGAGAAAACATCGCATACGATACTGATACGGAAACTGCACTCGAATGCGATATTTTCTCTCTGAAAAAACCTTTTCTAACGTTGAATTTCTTCCATATCAATATCGAATGCGATGTTTTCTCTCTATAAAAACCACGCCTTTATTACGTTGAATTTCTTTGTTAAAATTGGCAAGTGAGTGCTTTGGTCTCCTGGCAACAGAATTGCGATCTCAAATTTGGAGAAAAATTACGAGTAACTGAAAAAATGGAACCGGTATACACTTCTAATGTTTTTAAATAATGTCCGACCTTTCTGATCTACTCGATCCACCGTGCGGCATTCGAATCGGACCGAAAAGGAGCGAAACGCGCCTAGCTTCCGGGTCCCAATTCCTCTTTCACTTCATCACAGGAACAATTGAACGAGGAGTAGATCATCCGAAACAGCGGCATTTTCACCAAGATACCGACGCGAAAACATCGGAACTCTTTTGTTTGTTCGCCAGTTGCAGCCTCCCTCGAAGAAAAGCTCAACGCGGGGCAGAGCGGGCAGGAGAGAGGCTGGAGAGATCCTCCACAAATAAACGTATTAGCTTGATTTAGAGGTTACCCCGTTCATTTATTTTCATTCCAACCTCTGCATCTCTTTTGTTCCTCTTCCGCCCATCGGACCGCAATTTCGACGAATAGTAGGTACGGTTCGATGCGTGTCTGATTAGTTCTTTTGGTGAAAGTAGCTTTTTCGCCCCCGCCCCCTCCACACCGGTATAATTTCTAGGCCGGAGGGGTCGCAGGCACCCCAGCCTATTAAAGCTGCAGCGCGTTTGTTCGGAACGTAGCACTCACGATTCACACTGAATTCTTTTCGGGAAGGCCTTTTCTTCTTATTCACTGGAAAAAAAAATACATTGGATCTAGAGTCCAGACTCTTGAAAACATTGACAAGAAAGAATACTCTTGATTCAATCAGATTTTTGCTTAAATCGAAAGGAAACCCGCTCAAATTAAGAGGCTTGGTTCTTGATTTAAGTACAAATCCGATTGAATCAAGAGTATGTTTCTTTGTCGATGTTTTTAAGAGTCTGGACTCTCGATCCAATGTGTTTTTTTCCCAGTGTTTCTGTGAAAATGAAAGCTGGTGTGGTTATGGTTTTCAGCCGTACGCTATTTTGTCTATAACTGTAGTGTACGTTGTCTTCTTTTAAGCGCTCAGCCGATAGGCAGCGCTTTTTGATTTCGACTTGCCTCTGAGTACTAGTATACTAGTGCGAATGCGTTTAAATGGCGCACCAGCTCATCGATGTGTAGGTTTTTTGGGGGGGGGTCCAGTTTTAAAATAAATGAAGCTGTGAAAACCGTATTTTACGCTTTTAACGTAATGCGCAGGTAGTTTCGATCGTTTGTCTATAACAAAATTTCTTAGCGGTAAAGTAATTCTTATCGAAATTGATCGTTGAACTTAAATGAAGCCTAAAAAAACGCGCCTGATGAGCTCAACAGTGACTTTTATTTTTGGGAAACGAAAAAACGCGTTTACGGTTTCCTTGGTAACCTTTGTTTGCTATCAGCTGATGTTTTATTTCCATGTCCCAGCCAAGTCGACGGAGTTTATACTTCCTTTCTTCACTAAATACATTGACTAACACCTGAGCGCTTTTCTAATACGACAGTATTAGAACTTTCCCGCTTGTTTTTATAAATGATCGAATCTATTAATGAGAATTTTTTTCACCAAAAGTATGTTCAAAGCCTCTAATTCTCTATTGCCAGCACACAAATATTTGCATTCAGTATTCTTTGGAGTTCATGGTGAAGTAATAGCTAGTCAACTGTTAAGTTCGAGCTACAGATGTTACAGGACTAGTCTAGCAGCGCATGACAAGTGTGGCCTTAAAATGTATATACAATTCGTTGATTGCCCATTGAAAATTTCCAAAATCAGTTTACATCCGAGATACCACGATGGTTTTCTTTCAAATTCATAAAATGGAACCCTCCTATCATGAAAAGATCTACAACAAATAATTGCAAGTCGGCCGCAAAAAAAATTAAAACTCACTGTTCAGTGAGGAACGAGCGTTTAGTTCGTATCAAAGAGTATTTTCAAAGAGTAAGTAAATCCGGAGACTGAGGGAATGATCTCATTTTTTAGTGCCCCAAATTTATTTTCGGACCCAATTTAATTGAAATTTCCCTATAATTTTGTTGTTTCCGGACTGTTTGATAAGCGTGAAAAACTGTGTTAACCTTTATCTGAAATTTTTAATTTCGCCCACTATGCTCTCCATCAAGTTTTAAGAAAGAGCAGAACTGTGATGTTTGGCTCCTAATCTTATTCGATGGTCCACATCTTTCCGGGTCATTACATCACATTAAGTGATCTTTGTTCTTTATTTGCAGCCTTTTCCGCAAATTAAGTTGTTCTTTTATCAAGTGATTTATTTGTTTGCCAAGAAAGTACTTTCGCATTGTACCTCCGTAGCTATACGAGATACTGAACGGGAGAGCAGGTCGGTAAAATGTAGTTAAAACAAAAGCTTATGTGAACACGAATTCTCTGGAAAACTTTCACCTTGGGGTAGCGCCTTTATCAGCCTATTCAGAGTTGCCAAATTCTTATTTTATCATTCCCGAATCATTGATATTTTCGAACTTTCGCCTCGAAAATTTCGTTGTTGCCTTCGGAAGCGAAACGGAAAGTTGAAATTTTATCTGAATGTTTGCCGCATCTTTGAATTTTATTTCGAGCCGTCGAGAATCTTCTTTGGTTCAAAGTAACTTGATAAAGTGAGTATGGACATTTAATCCACTTTCCGTGGAAGTCTTATGACCCAAAAATGGCGGCGCTTTGTATTGGTTTTTGAGGACGGGAGGGTGATATCATTGCCAGCTTCTGACGGTTATCAACAACCGCTCTTGCTGTCAGTCTTACTGTGTTCAATGCCTTTCGACTCATTTTGTATTTACATTCACATTCAGTGTCCGCCATTTTAGGTCCCTAGGAGCTCCATAAAGCTCACAATGGAGGAGCCAATCAAACTCGGCCAATCAAATCAATAATTCGAAGTGTTCGTATCATCCGACAATCCCTAGCTCTTTCTTCCCGTGAAGTCATACCCACATGACTCTATTCTATCTATACTCTCTCTACTATACTCTCTCTTTCAAGTTTCTGTACGTTTGTCTCGGAAGAGGGACGTGAAAACGCCCATTTCGTCACCTTCCGGGCAAAGTATCACAAGCGCCATGCGACGTTTAAAAATTTCCGCCGCCATTTTATTTTTTTACAGAGAAATGTTTGGTTGAATTTGTTTGAAAATTTCACTGAATTTAATTGGCAGCCCAAAGAAAATTCAGTGAAATTTTTGGACAGCTTCGTTGAACAATTTCTCTATGAAAAAATAAAATGACGGCGGAAATTTTTAAACGTCGCATGGCGCTTGCGATACTTTGCCCGGAAGGTGACGATTTCTACTTAGGCGGTTGTAGAATTTCACACAAATATAACTGCTGCGTAATGACTCTCACCTGGGAATACATTAAACTAAGTGGAAGACTCATGGCGATGGAGAGGAGCCAGACAAAGACGATCTTGAGCGTGACTCGTCTACGGGTTTTGTTGCGCCCAAATTTGATGGGGTAGCGGAGACTCAGGTACCGATCCACACTGATTGTGCACAGGTGCATTATCGACGCCGTGCAGAAAAGTACGTCCAAACAAATCCAGATCAAGCAATACACCGGCGCGAGGGGAAAAAAACCTGCCAACAGAAATGAAAAAAACATTGTAACAATACCAATTCAGTTGATGTTATGAACCGGGTTGCCGCCACTGAATAATTTATATATCAGCGTGACGCAACCAGTAAATACGATCAAAGAAGAGAAGATAACATACCACAAAATGAAAATACAGAATCATACATGGAATTCCAACCCGGATGGGGAAGTATCAGGTTGTATAATGGATGGTCAATATGAACATAGGGCCGAGGCCATGGTCGGCGATTCTGTGGATGACGTCATGTGTCACCATCTCATTCATAAAGTACCGGTGACACTATCTTGTAAATTGAGCATGTACTACAGCACCTCTTAAATTCGACGATCTGAATTAATTGCCGCGTTGTAGGAGACAATCTGAGAGATGGCAGTCATGTTTCTGAGCATTACCCCATTCTAGGACAGACATCGCAGGATTCCTTATCCTCATCTCTCAATATCGTTCGTTTTGTGGCCAGCCCAGGCCAGCTGATAATCGAGATGTCTTAACTCTGGGTATAAATGGACTCTAGCACTTCTTTTTATCGGGCTGCATTATGTTTGATGAAATTACCTTTCTCCCGATCACTTTTTATCCGGTTTTTAGACGATAGCTATTTCGATGTCAATCATCATCATCAGGTCACTTCGACTTCGATTTGGTAAACACTAACAGTCACATCTTATATTATTAAAATTTACTAAAAAACACTTTTAAAAGCTCTCTAGCTTGTCTAGAGGTCCATTGTGCGCTCCCGAAGCAACAGGTCACGAACAAAGAACGCGTTTGCGTCGGAGAGAAACGTAACTAGTTCGTTACCACAATCGTATTTCTAACTTATTCCGGGGAGTGCGAGTGTGCCGATTCCGCGGTCCCCACCGGAAGCCAAGTAATAAGTTGGAAAGAGAGAAAAATAAATAAATTAATTTCCGGCTTTGCCCCGCGGTGACTTGCCGGATCTACGAGCGAAGGTGGAAGGGGAACCGCCAACCGCTGAGGTTTATCGCGGAAGCGTTGGGGGAACTTTAAATCAGGAACTACTTCCCGGCGCCGAGGGATTTCTTCTCCGTTTCCGGGTTACTCGTGTTCGTGCTTGCGGATCCAGCAATTTGGTAACATTGCTTTTCTCCATCTAAACCCATGGAAATGAATCGATTCTTGGATGGGCCAGGTGCTCCGTCAAGAATCGATTCTTTTGTATGGATTTAAACGGAGGAAATCCGATTTTGCCAAAATGCTGGATCCGCCTACGTGCTCGGGCTTTAGATTTTATCCAATGAATGACCAAATTTTTAATGTATCAAATAGAGGGTTGCCATAGAATTTTGATAACAAATTACCTCTCTGACATTCCTTGGCGGAATACTTTGAACCAGAGGACGAACCGTACGATTTAAATGGGATGAGAATCGTCACATTTCTTCGAGGAAATTGATTTCTTCGTCCCCCATTTTCCCTGTTTCACAATTTTTGTTTTGAGTAATTACTTAATGAACTAAAGCTATGTTAAATTGTTGCATTAAGGATTTTCGACTTGTCAGGCACCATCAGAGCATTATTACACACGGAACGTTACACGGAAAAAAAAGAGGTAGGGGCTAAGTCCCATATGTTTGATGATATGGACATTCCCAGTTAATTGTGGTAATACCCCGATTAAGTATGGTAGTATCCCCATAAACTAGGTTACTAGCCCTAATGTTGCGGCACTACCCCACTCGATTTGCGATGCTACCAAAATTAATTGGAAAAGTCCGCATATCATCCAACAAATTTGGGCAGTAGAACAATTTTGGGGGAGAACCTCTGACACTTTTTTTCCGTGAATTGAAACAAGATGTATCAATACTTTCTTCAACACTATATAATCATAATCATCGTAAGTATCATCAAGGAGGCCATTGTAAACAAGAATTGCACGAAGCCTTTCGTTAGCTTGTTAGAACTGGGTCAGTGAATTATTACTGTCCGGATAATAATGCAATGTATTACTTTTTTTTTTTACAATTTAATCACCGATTTGACAATCTTGCACCCCGTTATCATTGATTGTTTTTAAGAGGACTTCTTTGTCCCGAAATTACGTATTCATATTTTCATTACCGTAATGAAGCGGGGGATTTGAATCCTCAAACTCACGAACCGAGAGTGGCAATCCTCTGCTTTCATTCACTCATCATTTTTATCTGGTCAGAATGTAAGTAACAAAAACCATTTAACACGGAAAAAACAAGACTAGTGTTGAGCACTACTGGCCGTTTAGTGGGGAGTAGTTGGGGGCTGGCGTCTAAGCGCTGTACAGCTCAACACCGGAAGGCAGTACAGGTGGGCACTGAACATGAGTAGTGCTAATCAGATGCCGCGAGACGTAGTTGCGCTTAACAGGTGTAAATTCACCCATGAGATGTCGGAGTCACCATAGCCTGGTGGTAACGCGCTGGTCTTCCACCGGCGCGATCCGAGTTCGATCTCAGGCGGAGGCGTTTCATATTTTACGCTCGCTCCAAAGTCACTTTAGGGCTTGACACTACTTCTTCCTTAGTGACCCAGCCTCGAGCTGTTTAGTGCCCAGCACTCCTCTGACTTGGTGGCTCCATTTGACCTAACCCTCGTTAGTGTCCAGCACTAACATGTAGGTCCCAACCCTAAGCTCGTTTTTTCCGTGAACATTAGGATTATTCAATGGATAATGAAAAAATGAGCAACCAAGTTCGCTCTGTTAGGCATTTCAAAGTTGTTCGTGGTATCTCTTTGCGAGATGGAGCTATGTATGTTGTTGGCGCATCGATGTTTTTGGTACCCGAAGTCACTGACCGAACGAAACTTCCGGAGTGTCGAAATCGAACTGCGGTGACCCAAATGGACTGCATTTTGCAATTTGGAACTATAAATTCTGGCTCTCCTGGAAAAACACTTATGTGCACAGGGAAACTAATGGCACATGCGTTGTTTTTAAACCGGGCTAGAATTTATAGTTCCAAATTGCAAAATGTGGTACAAATCATCCTCCTGCTTCTCGATTTCTTCCCAACGGTTACCAACTTACTCAATTGAAAGATCGACGGAGATGTTGGTATGATGTAAGACCATATCTAAAGATACCATTCTAAAGTCATTCGGAATGACTAGGCCATTAATTTCCGAAAAAATTGAATTGAAATTTTTTACGTGAAATTCGGCGTNGGGGATTCGGCCGGTTTCTGATTTATTATTCAGAGTATGGAAAGTTTGGCAACAATGCACAGAACAAACATGAATAAAACGTGGTATACAAGAAATGAGCTATTTAACGTAGTGTACTTACTTTATACTCAACGCTGAGACCCAATTCCTGAACTTTCCTCCAAATTGACTGGTTAAAATGAAAGTTATACCCGTGCAATTTTGCGTCAGGATATAAATTTAACAAAACGGATATGACAGCAATCTCAAAATCTAAACAAAAACTTTCTGGCTTCCACGTTGGAAATTTTTCGTTTAACAAATGAAATAAGCGTTGATAAGTACGTTTCTGCTTGTTCGGAAGTAAAGCGTAAAAAATAGGAATGCAGCAAACAGAATGGTGGGTGCTTCTGTACTTTGCATGAATTGTATACAATTGAGCAAATTGTTTTGGACATGCATAAAATGTCCCGTCAATAAAAAAGTCTTGTTTAACAGATAGTACTTCTTGGATTAATTTTGTCCATCCAAACACTAAAATTCGGTCTTTTTGACCGTCGTCACAAATTAAAAAATTTCATCCGTCCGACTGTCAGTTCACGACCCCGATAAGCATGATTTCAATCTCGAGATGTCACCAACATGATAAGAGTATTCCTCTGCTTCGCATTAGTACATTGTTGCCAAACTTTCCACACTCTGGATAATAAATCGGAAACCGGCCGAATCCCCACGAAAAATCCAACCGGCCGAATCCCCACGCGACCGCTGGGAACATCTCGAAAATCGATTCTTTACCATAGCTTCAAATGGGGGGAAATATCGAAAATCGATCATGCACGCCTTGCCACTGCCGACGAGGTTGTATTCAAGAGCGAAACGTGGCGTTTTAGTTTACTTAAGATGCCATTGGAGGAAATGGGGAATCGGAGTACAGCGTCAAGGTTAATAGACGCCTCAAAAAGTTTCCCGCCTGGTTGCCAAGCGAGCGTTCGTTCGATTCTCGGAGTCTCTGTCTAAGACCGATCGATAGATAAAAGAATTCGTCGACAGGCGTGCGGTCGTTTATCTATGGAAAATTCCGAATTATAATCTCCAAACGCGGCGCTGGAGTATTAGCGGTAGTTTCAGGGGAATTAATTTTCTCACGTCAATCAAGAGGAAACGTCAAAACACCGTTTACTCATTACTTCGTTTTAACCCCCATTCCACCCCCACTTTGCGGCCCCCTCTCGCATAACCTTTTCTACGCTTCTTCGAATTATTTGCGTTCACCGTAAGTGTAAGGATCTCCAGGTGTGGAGACCTCGCTTAGGTCCGTCCAATTGATCCCGATTAAAGGTTGAAATGAAACAATTTTCCCCCGCCGTCTTTCTCAGTCGAATATACTACCATGTTACCGAAGTGGGTAGTAATTGCACGAATAGCGTTTTGAGAAAGCGGACTGAGGAGCCTCTAAATGGTAAATCGCATCGAAAATATCCCCCCCTCCTAGTTGCATTGTCAACGATCGTTTTAAAGACTCGTACGTTTATTTTTCATGATTGAAAACCGATTGATTTGACCCTTGACTTCATGCGTCGCTCCTCTTACTCACGGGCGAATCTCGATTTTTGATTCTTTCCAGGAGAGCAAAAATAAGATTTTTGGTATTTTCTTTTGAGTGTCTTCACCCAGCTTTTTAACCTACCTATATAAGGATCAATCCTTCAGTAGCTCATAGAAAAACAGCTCAGAATTCATACAAGTATTTCCTTTTCAATTAATTATAAAAGACTTTCAAGACGAGTTATTGAAATAAGTGTACCAAAATACCCGATTACATCAAACCCGCTCGCGGCAACCAGCTACGCCCCTATCTCTTGATGGTGGAGAGCTCAAAGTTAACAGTGGATATTATTTCCGACTCGTTTTCGCATTTAGAGCCTCTTCGCTTCGCCAAAGAGCCTGTAATGCAGCTTCGATCGATAGGTATTCGTGGCACTGATAACAAAATACATCAAATGAACCTAAAAACACCTAAGAATACATGCACCGGTACATTCAGGACCCAAGTTTTTTGCTCTTACTATCTTCCCATGTCCGGACTTACGTATTCTTCCTCACAATCTCTTTTCTTTTCTACCATCTTTTTTACGGGCGTGGATTTTCTTTTTGTGGATGTGTCTCCTGCTTAGGGGTGGTTCCACGACAAATGGAATAGTTTTGTCGCCGTGACAGACAACACATTTTTCGGCCATATTTTTAGTAGAAATGATAATCACCTAAATTTTTTCGCATTAATCTTGAAAGGGTTGCGTATTATAACGCTTTCTAATGATTTATTGCTCTGCTTCTCGATTAATATTATGTAAATTCCGAAAATGTGCTGTCTGTTACGCAGTAAAAAGTCAGCGCAACAGACAGCACATTTTCGGCCGTTTATATATATATTGAAATTAAAAAGTAGAGCGACAAATCTTTGAAAAGCGTTGTAACACGTAACCTTGTATAGATTAATGCAAAAAATTAGAGTGATTATCATTACTTTTAAAAATATGACCGAAAAATGTGTTGCCTGTTACGGCGACAAAGCTATTCCACTTATCGTGAAACCACCCTTAGGATCCCTCAACCGTGAAATTCGGAGAAGCTTGAATTGGTTTGGGGGTGAAGAGCACTCTGACATCATTCATACCCTATGAAGTACCATACCACTTTATACTTAATTTGAATGAATGATTGCCAAACTAAAATGCGCACTCAAGTACGATCCACATTTTCCTCAAAGAAATGATCGAAAAACAATACTGGAGAGCGATCAATGCACGCGGCAAACATTTCTTTGTCACGCATAACTCATGGGCTCTATTAATAAGTAATATGAAGTAATTATTTTCCTCAATACCGAGCCTGGCACTATACTGTGACTGCTGGAGGGGGAATGAAATAAGGTATTGACTTCAGAACTCCCTTAATTGGATACCTTTAAAGCATTTTTAGCCTACACAGTGCGTGTGCTTATTTCTTAAGCCTCACTTTATACAAGTTTACTGTAATGTATTCGTTTCAAAGAATTTTATTCCCTAGCTTAAGATTTTTAATG
The DNA here is from genome assembly GCF_001854935.1 of Bemisia tabaci. Lineage (NCBI taxonomy): Eukaryota > Metazoa > Arthropoda > Insecta > Hemiptera > Aleyrodidae > Bemisia > Bemisia tabaci. The sequence continues at coordinate 636,035 of NW_017547112.1, read as the reverse complement.
GTGGAGGGATGCAAATCACACAACGCGGGGAAGCGTCAATAACTGCTTACGGAATACATTTAAAATGTATCATTCGTGCGGTGCATAACGTTTGCGCACACTTTTTACCGATAACGTTTGCGCACACTGCACTATTTGGCAACGCTGCAATGATGCTCCAGTAGTATCGCTTCGTGATAAGACAATTCAACGGACGGATAGTTTATAAACGGACGAGGGGAAATTTTCATTTAAATAAATTCCAATAAGCAATCAATAAGTAAATGAATAAGTAAGTTAATAAGTAAAAAATAGATAATGAAGAAAGTTAAGAAAATAAGGTATATGGTTACTCACAGATTTTTCGCTGTTACTTCAGCTAAAAATGCTGTCATTGTCTTCACCGGAATCATCTTCAGTGCAAGGACGGGTTTTAGGGCAGTTCATAAAATGCAGTGGGAACATCATCGGGGGGCAAAAAAGATAAGGAAAAAAATAAACGTAGCCACTGTTGAACTTCCAGTTGCTCTGCTTTTTTTCCTTCCGAGTGAATGCGTAGCGTAGCCTTGGATATTTTTGAATATGCCGTCACCAACTTTGACCAAGATGAAATCTACAGCCCCTTATTTTAACGGTTGAAAAAACACGTTTAGCGGAATTGTGAGCTGCAGATTCAAAATCAAGAAGGAGAAGCTTAATATTTAATTCCGTATTGGTGTAGTCGAGACACATTTTTTTAAGTAAATCCCACATTGATGCGTAAGTAGAGGCCTTTTTGTCCGGAAGGAGAAACGTTGCAACATGCACGTAAAACCCATTTCGAAACACATGCAATGTGTAGCTCTGCTTGAAATGCTTTGGAGAATATGTAAATGCCCCATCTCCCAAGACGACGTCACTAAAATCAACTATAAACTGCAGACTTTCTTTGCATGTCACTGCTACAATTTTATTGTTTTTATCAATTCTTATGATTTTATCATCCCCCGGATAACCTCATCGGCCAATCCATCTATGGCTGCGTCAATGTTTTAAGGTATGGGTTTTTTAAACTTTTTCCGAGATCGCCACGGATCAAAACAAACTCCGGTTTTCGGGTGACACGCGTAGCATCATTGCAGCGTTGCCAAATAGTGCAGTGTGCGCAAACGTTATCGGTAAAAAGTGTGCGCAAATGATATTCGTGAAAAGTGTGCGCAAACGTTATCGGTAAGAATAGTGTGCGCAAACGTTATGCAGCCCATTCGTGTAAGAAAACATGTGTGAATCAGGCAAGAGTAGTTTCTTGTGCCTACGGAACATCAGCTGCGGTGTCAACGTAGATAGGGATGATATAGTAGAACTGCCTTTAGCACTGCAGCTTACAAATGGAGAGGCGCTGGCAGGGGAGGGAATTTACTTTACTTTACTTTACTTTACTTTACTTTACTTTACTTTACTTTACTTTACTTTACTTTACTTTACTAACGGCGCTACAGCCCTAGGTGGGCTTTGGCCTCCATAACGATTCTCCTCCACATCCTTTTATTTGCATTTTCTTCAGGTTGCTTCAGGATGACAACAAGAGTGAAGTATTCGATTTTAACATAGGTGTAAAACAGGGAGATGGACTATCAGGCACCCTTTTCCTAGTGACATTGCATCTAGCTGTAAAACATATCGATCAAAGAGGGAAAATATTCAGGCAGGGGAGGGAATGATGGAGCAATAATAACCTTCTCTAATGGAGCTGCTTCGGCCAAAGGTTTCTCTACTTAATTCCATCGGCCGCTTATCCTGAGCTCGCGGACTCTGAATTGAGTATTGGCCCGGGTTAACATTATCTTCTCGGCCCTCTATGACTTCAAATGTACCTTATAGCTGGAAGAACACGATACGAAGTCAGAAGAAAAGCCTTGCAACCTTAACTCGTGTGGCTGGTACGGCAAGCTGCTCGTACAATCTGGGAAAGCGGGCACTCGTACAACTCTGGTCATTTCAGAATGTTTTCGGTGGTCCATCATTTTAAAATTTTGGCATCCAGGTTTTCGATCGATTTGACATCGTGCCTGTAGCTAAGGAGCTACTTGTCGATTGATTCTCTTTTAGAGGTTAGCGAGGACATGTTTCTCTGCCTATTCAGCTCCTGAATTTGTTCTCTCAACAAATTGCATGAGTAAAAATTCTGCGCAGCGAGAAAATGTTCACGAGCAAAACGACCTCGGCAAATTTCCGAGCGTCCCGCGCGAAGAGCTTAATGCCACTTCTAAAGGAGACACAGTTAGAACTCAAAAGTTCACAGAAAGCCAATTTTTAAATTCATAATCCAGATTCACGAAATTCACAAGTCACACAATTCAACTCGTTAAATGTTCAAGAGATTCAGGATACTAAAAAAAAAGTTGAGGTAAGGTTTCACGATCGCCGTGTTATCATGTGGTGACGAGAAAAAATCAGGAAAAACGAAAGGATCAGTTTAGCACCCTACATTCCAGTAAGCTATACATCGATAACTGACCTCGGCCTAACACGGGCACTGAGAGGAGACACGAGACAGACGCGAGCCACGCCAGAACAGCGTCTGATAACACGTCAGTGATTAGATCTATAGCACCGGGCACGGCAAGGATGAAAAAATACAACTTTTTCTAAAAGCGATTAAACCATTTAGCTAAGCATCTAAGCTTACGCTTAGATTTCTCTAGAATATAAATAGTTAGTAAAACAGAAAAAAACAAAAGCTGGAATAAAACAAACAAACAAACAATTCCAAAAGAAATAAACCTACTTGAATTAGGAGTACATAGAACCCACTAATTCCCAACAGAATTATAAATAAATGACCAGAAATTATGTCAGATATAACCCGAATACTTAAAGACCATGCAAGTCCAAACCAAACCTCTAATAGCTTCAATTGATACTATATAGGAAATTTGAACTACTGGAATTCTCATGTAACTAAATGAGAATATGATTCATTACTAAAATTAAAGCAAGATAGAACAATAAAAGCCAACCAAATAGGGAACCCTAAACTAATAGAGAAGACAAAATGAGCCGAACAAGAGAAAACAAAAGGAACCAACCCCAAAATATTGATAAGCAAAATAAAAAAGAATATACTGATAAATAAAATTATTCCAATTTTCATACTGTTATAGAAATGAAAATTAGTAAATTCTTTCGTCAAGAGCCGCAGTAAAAAAAAAAAGACGAACATAAAGAACCTCATCTCAAATTATTTTTAAACACGATGTCCATTTCGGGCTTAGGTACCCATCGTCAGATAAATAAAAACGAAATAAAAATTAGTAAATTCTTTCGTCAAGAGCCGCAGTAAAAAAAAAACGAAAATGAAGAACCTTATCTCAAATTATTTTTAAACACGATGTCCATTTCGGGCTTAGGTGCCCATCGTCAGATAAATAAAATCGACATTTTGCTGCCCATCCTATAGAGGCCGTGGCCTAAGGATACCGTAATCACGACGTTACCAAATTCGCTGACCAATCAATCCACAGTCTTTTTAACTATAGGCCCGAAAACGCCGTTTTACTCTTGTAGAACCAAATATACTGGTAATAAATCACCCGACGATGTAAAGGAATAGTCCGCGGTGTATCGGCGCGTCACTTTATTATGGTTACCGAGATAAACCTCTGTGCTCTTTTCGCCTTTAAAGGAGAGGATCCTACTGACATCCGCTCTATATTCGATGCCGGTCTGATCACAATTAATCACAAGCAATTGATCAAACGCCTTAACTTTTTCGGACGAATTTCTGAAATTTATCGGCCTCCTCGAGAAGTTGTTCAAAATTTAGTGCATTTTTCGATTTGATGTAGCACACTACTTTTCGCCTCCTGATCCCGTACACTTTTTTAATTGTCTGACCTTATCACATCTCATTATGTGCCCATCGTCCGATGAATAAAAACGAAATTTTGCTGTCGATCCTGAAGAGGCAGTAAAATAATGTGGGCCAATAAAAGGGGCTGCACTTGCCAAACCAAACTCTCGTAGATCACGCGTAGTTACGGGTTGCTTCTTGGAACGAGCTTCCTTGAACAGTGCGTACGTTAGGTCGTTCAGTTTCTGACACTTAAAGGGATAAGTCTGACTTGGAGGTTTAGTCGCGACGCGGTTGGTAGCACGATTTAGTCGTCGGGCCTGTCTTTTAGCGGGGAAGGACCCTTCTAAAGAGATGCATTTTACACCTCCTTTCATTCACCAACCTCCAGAATGTACCGCTTATTGCAATTAATTTGGACTAGGTCGTTTACGTGCAATTCTGTTGAACTTTGCTGATAATCAGTCAGTGCTATCCCACCAGTATTGAACACTCGTTCAGCAGGTTTACGGTAGCCTGGACAGTTAGATATTTTTTTGCCTCTATTGCCAGCCGAGGGCATTCCTTCTGGTGGACCTGCTACCATTCAGCAATGTTTTCTGTCACATCAACCCGCACCATCTGCTTGTATCGCCGAATTTCAGACATTGCCTGATCTTCGGGCGGTGCATGTGCGTGGTAATATATACACTTCATTTAAATTCATGGGTATGTGTATGATGGATCCTTTTAGGAATAACTGTGAGTTAATGGAATGGGGCATAAGTTCTTTAGCTTGTCAAAATGAAATTATTGGACTAACCATTCTGTCTTCAGCATTAGACAAATTGTATAGACTGTCTGAAAGTTCGGGGAACATACACTTAACAAACATAACTTAACACAACTACACAACTTAACAACACGTTACATAACTTAATACAATTGAAGACAATTGATTTTTCTTCAAGTAACCTATACATCTAAGACACAAAAGCTGTGTGCCATTTAAAAATCTTTACTTCTCTCCGTTTACAGTGCATACGCTTAAATCTAATGATGAAATATTCTCTACTTAATGTGGAAAATTTAAACCGCCGCAACATTGCATGTTTTTGTTGGACCTTTAAACATCTCGCAGTGAATTTTGTTTACTACTTTTTTTTTCTCCTTGACCAAAATTCGGGGATCTTTAAAATTAAAACTATGCCCACACTCCTGACAGTGTTTTTTAAGCGCTGTCAGTTCATTCTTATCATACTTATGTGATTTTATCCGTTCTTTGAGGTACCTTTTACTCTGACCCACATAAGAGCCCTCACAATCATTGCACTGCAGTTGGTAAACTATATGTTTGATACTCTTTCATCAGGGTGTTTACTCTTTAGTCTAGTCAACGATGATTTGTTATTAAACCGGTTTTCATAAACAGCTTGAAAATCTGCAGCTCTGAAATCTCGATTTAACTTTTCAGAGAGATCAGGCACACACGGCATTTTTACAATCTTACTGACATCAAACTTATTTTTGACTGACACAACCTTTTCACAAAACTTCGACCTTTGACTCAACTTTCTGACCAAATTAATCGGATATGCGTTTTCGATTAACAGTCGTTCAGCTTTTTGAATGATTTCATTTATGTAGATCTTATCAGTTAACGTATGTACCCGATGGAACACATTTTTGGCCACATTTAACTTTTGGTGATACGGTACATAAGACAAGAAATTTAAGTAACGGCTCGAATGTGTTGGCTTTTGATACCACCTTGTACTAATTTTATTGTCAGGACCCCGGATACCTCTTGCGCTAAGGCTCCTACCCCAAGGCTCTGAAGTGCCGCCATCGCGCTTTGGGGTTGAACGATTTAGGATCATTCTCGAAATCCGCGGAAAAATCTGGGTATCTCTCCGAAGCCAAATGTGGGGACTTGGCTAAAGTGGAGTTAGGACTCATAGTCTCCATAAACGTGCCCAATCTGCCCAAGATCTGATCCGCGTCAGAGTCGTTGTAATTGGATCTGGGTGCCCTTGTAAGGTAAGCGGCGCCAACATAAAAACTCGCACGGTATGCTCTTATAGAAGTAACTATCGGTGGGATCGCGACAAAGTCACGTGGGGATGGGCAAATTGCCATCAGGCTAGACTTCATTAGCCTAAAGGCTGCCTCAAATGCAACGCCTATCGTGTGGGTTCCGGCGGGCAATCCAGTGAAGCGTAGTAAGGCATCGGTGCTCAGGATGAAATTCGACGCTGTTGCATACATATAAGGTTCGACGGGACGCACCCCAGGAATTTGCGCGACGTTAAGTGTGTGGAGTGTACTGACCCAATGTCCGAAGGTGTATGCTGCATTGGTCATCTGTTCGAGGTCAGCAATTGGATATTTTATACTCCGTACCTTTGCTACGTACCCACTTACGACTCCTTGTCCTGTATGGTGGTTTGTTAACCACCAGTTTGCCTTCGTGGCTATGCACACTGTCAAGGCTGAACGCAACGCGTCGACAGTGTAAGTATTTGCAGGTGCCGGTCCCCAATTTTCAGTTTCTGCTACGTACCCACTTACGACTCCCTGTCCTGTATGGTGGTTTGTTAACCACCAGTTTGCTTTCGTGACTATGGCCACTGTCAAGGCTGAACGCAACGCTTCGACAGTGTAAGTATTTGCAGGTGCCGGTCCCCAATTTTCAGTTTCTGCTACGTACCCACTTACACGACTCCCTGTCCTGTGTGGTGGTTTGTTAACCACCAGTTTGCTTTCGTGGCTATGGCCACTGTCAAGGCTGAACGCAACGCTTCGACAGTGTAAGCATTTGCAGGTGCCGGTCCCCAATTTTCAGCTTCATTACGAAATGCCATAATTGGTACCGAGTACCCACCGGGCATACCATTTGTTTTTCTGCAATGACCAAACATTGTAGCAGCCCATCGCACCCGATGTCAGGAGGTCCAATGCTGCTGGGCTTTGGGCCACAAAGGTTTGTCTTGCCCAGATACCGGCTAGGGACACAGCTGTGGTCAAGTTGGAGCCTATCAATACACGGAGCTTCAAGTCATCTGAAAGGAAACTGTTCACCCCAACTGCTATACCGGCTTCTAGAGACCTGTTAATTCGGGGAAGGGTTATCATAAAGGACTGCTGTGGCACCTCCATATCATCTGCCATTAGCTACTAAGTATTTACGCTCAAAATCGAATTAAACACAACGACCAGGAAAATAAAAAATATAAATTGAAACGAAACCTACACACGATAAACAGCTTTATCAGTAAGACGGACTATAAGATTATGCACGAGTAAGGTCAACGCCCAATCTTCGTGTACGCGACTGGTTGTATTATACCAATTTATTCAAAGAATATATGGTTGGTTATAATGGAAATCAACTACTTTAAGTGTCTAAATACAATCTACTACCTATTCTAGCAAGTAAGATATGTCAATACATAATGCAATAGGAAAACTTATAAACATTAATAAAAAAACCGAACAAAACGTCCTATACGCATTTTCTTAAAATGAATTAATGTTCATTATACAATACATGTTGCAAATAAGCAAATTGAGCAGTAAATAGGAACCAAACAGTCAGTCAGGTATGAACCTCTATTTTGTAAAATTTGATAAGTTCCCTTATAAAATGATCTATTAAATTGATTCCATATTTTTGCTGCGAAACATGGACATGCTGAGAGAGCCTGTGGATATATAAGCTGAATATAGATAAAAAGAGAATCAATGTTTTTTTCATGAAGCATGCATGTCAAAGTTACGAAATTTCCAATGTGAAAACGAACCTGTTAAGCAACTACATGAGTGGTGCTTTGTCCACCGTTACCCATTTTTTGCTTGGTCAAATTGTTCTGTAGCTTTATGATATTTGCCAAATACTGTTTTGTATAATTGAATTCTTATGAAACATCGTATTATTCAATGAAATAAACAAAACGTTGAATAAGGATACATCAATGAATTTATCTTAATAATTCAACGAGGCCACTACTTGTGGTGTTCACTGATCGCCTTTGGTTGAAATCACGAGTGTGAGCATCAAGTATTTTTACAGTTTTACGAACATCTTTTTCATTGATTAAGGAACATGAATCATTCCACAGATCAACATCTATCTCATTACCGTCGTTTTCAGAAACTACTATTTTCTTTTTGTCATATGACTGGCCATCCTCTTCTGAATAGATACGTTCAACACCATACATATACTCTACGAATGCCACCTTTAACATTGACGATTGTTTTTTTCTGGGGATAAATAAACTCCTGGAATGTTATTCTACTGAATGCCTGTTGTTTAATTGGAGTTTTCATCCCCTACGATTTTTTTGATAATGGTTCTTCTGTTCAGTGTTATTTCATACTTATGATTTCCCGTATTCCATCGTTTGATGGCTTCCTTCACTGTACCATTTTCAACGCTAAACGTTGAATTTGGTTTCACTATTCTATCAACATCAGTTGCCGTCTCGTTGAATGCAGTCAGTAATGTTTCAGCAGATACATCTTTAATCGAGAATTTAATTAATTTCCCTTTTTTAAACATAGTCTCGGTGACGTTCCCATGAGCAGAAAAGAAAGTAGCTATGCCGAGCATTACCGTTCAGCTGGGGGTAGGCTCCTACACGTATAACATAACTAAAACACTTAACACAACAACACTAAAAACGTTCAACTGAGTTTACACTTAAAATCAAGAATACACTGAAGAGACATTTACATATAACTTAATTTTTTTTTTTTTTTTTTTTTTTTTTTTTTTTTTCAAACAATATACCGGTACTCTTACGATCGGTCATTTTGCTACCATAGCCCCAAAATACTTAAGAATCAACTGCATTTTCCAGGAGCTGGACAGAATTGTTTCATGTTTGGCCTAAATGACTCAGTAGACACTCTACTTCAATAATCTATAAAGTTTGTGATTCAATTCGTCAAAAAATTTAAACTTGCTCTGTCAAATCGTCTACGGAGTCCTAAGCACCGTATTTTATACTTGGTTGGTGATCCGTGAAGAACGGCGCGCTAGAAACAGCTACGAATTAAAAAGGGTGGGCTCCAGTTGCGTGGCGTGAATTGCGATATATCGATTGTTATGCCATATCAACCTATGGAAAAGGATCGATAAACATGAGGGTGCTCGCAGCGAACACCTTAATAATCGATTCTTTACCATAGGTTTAAATGGCATAACAACCGATATATCGCAATTCACGCCACGCCACTGGTTGGCTCTGGCAACTCGGTCCGTGTTAAGTACCACTGTCGCGAACTATACTGCCGTATTAAGGGAGAGAGCAGTAACTCTAGTATGGATTGGGCCGCCAGACGCATAAGAGCACGTGCTAATTGTGGCGCATGTCCAAATGGAGTTACCGTTGTCTTCGGTCACACAACAGTATACTGCCGTGCTAAGGAAGAACGCCGTATGAACCTTAAGGCGTTGCCAAATTTCCTTTTGAAAAAAAACACGAATTTCCTGGTAAACTCATGAATATTTTCCTTCCAGTTTTTCTGATAATTTTGTTTGCAATTTCACCCGAAGTCCCTGAAAATTTCAAGGAAAAATATCCATAGCTTCTCTTGAAAATACACATTATATCCGAAGAAATTTGGCAACTCTCGAATGATCATACGGCGTTTTTCCTTAGTATGGCAGAGTATACCGCAGCTCTTTAAAGCCGAGTGACACGGGTTCCGCGCTCTCGGAGCATTAATAATGTACACGTTAAGAGAGCAACACTCATCGATGCCTACTCCACCGTGCCAAGTGGAAACGTCTCATGAGCATTCATATATTGCCAACAGCTTCAAATAAACTTTGTACCAAAGAATCCAGTTTATGAGCATTTTATTGTTTTTTGGATCTGAGAACACATCGGATTACATCATGATCGCAATCCCGCGTGAACTCTAAGGATAATGTTCATGAATTATAGTGAAAATCTGGCTTTTATCGGGCTACAGTTGGCAACATCTAGATGATGATACCACGTTTTGCCTGAGCGTTGCAGCACTACTCATCTCCGCTCAATCCACGCGATTTACCAATCTACTTTTCCATGAATTAAGTATGATGTAAATGGGCGGCGAATTTCATTGGGCTCCCGGGAGTTAACTCAACTCTCCCGTTTAATTCTTGACGAGCGAGCTACAATGGGGAAGTCGATTTTTTTTCCAACCGTCCCCACGGCGTTCGATCGTCGTATTATCTCATTTCCTGTGAGACTTTTTTTTTTATTTCAAAATGCAAGTTTTACAATGAGAACTTAGCTGGAAGGAGCGGTTGCTATTTCAACTCATCTAAATGCATACTCAATCCTCTGAATCCTTCCTTGTTCTTATAGACGCTACAGTACAATGAACACTTAAAAATAGAATACACGGAAAAGATAGTGTAAGGGGTTATCCCCTAAAATTGTGCTACTGCCCCAATTTGATGGATGATAGGGACATTTCAAATTCATTGTTGTAGTACCGCAACTCAAGTTGAGGTTGTACCGCAACATTTGGGTTTGTAACCTAATTTATTGGAGTACTACCACGATCAATTAGGGCACTACCGCAAGTAATAGGGGCTCTACCATAATTAATTGGAAATGTCCATATCCTTCAGCAACCTCGCGCTTTTTTTTATCCGTGTATTTTTGTCGACGATTTTCTTTCGGATTCTATCAAAGTCGCGTAGAAATGTGGTTTAGAGGGTAAGGTACACGCGTTGGCTTATTTTGTGACTTCTGCAGGTGATTTACAAAGGTCCAAAGCGCTCAGCAAAAGCCAAAGGTCGGGCCCGGTTCTCAACGGCGCGACACGCGGCAAGTCTCCACAGAAAACGGATCCAATCAAATCGATGACCGAAAGAGAACCGGNGGGGGGGGGGGGGATGGGGGGACTAGGCGGTTCACGGTTCAATTGAAACATGATAAATTGCCAAACTTGCCTATTCCTATAACGAGGAGGGATCCTGGCCGCACGCTCAGGAGGTAATTAATCGATATTCGGGAGGGGGTGGCATGCGCCATTGCAGAAGTGGTGCGAACACGTCTTTTTGCGAACCGTTCGAAAAACCGTCTCCTGCCTGAATTAATTTCCAGTTCTCCATTCCGATGAGAAGAGCATGTGTTGAGGAGAAAGGGTAGTGAAGAAACACTTCTATGGGGATTGCCACGTTATCATTAAAAGTATAAAATGCAGACGTGGCCATATGTGGACTTATCTGCAACAATAGCGGATGTGAAAAATTAACCTTTTCGAAACACGCTTAAAAAACTGTTTTGTTCACACAAAAATTTAATATGTTTGGCTCTGGCGTAATGTACAGATCTCGAAGATCACATCTCAAGTATTTTCTCAAAATTTTTTCGATGCCAAAACGGTTTTTTTAATGTGTTTCGAAAAGGTAATTTTTCACATCCGCTATTGTTACAGATAAGACCTCATAGGTTTTTATTTATTTTTATTTTTATTTTTATTTTTTGTGAATCGAAACACAAAGTGTCTACAAAATTTCTGACATGCTTTTTCAAACTTTCGAACGCATATATCTGCTACGGGCAGACTCCGTCGTGTGGGCAGAGCTAGATGTGCCCGGGCCGATCCTCAATCTACCCGGTTGTACTTAGTTGTGCCCGATTTTTCCGGGCTTATCTAGGAGTGCCCGGGCAAATCTAGTTCAACCCGAAAAAGATGAGCCAAAATCGGGCGGACCTAATTCTGCCTGTGCGGAAGTAGGTGTGCCCCAAAAAATAATAAAAAAGAAAAAAAGGAAAAGTTCGCATCAAAAACACCAATTGTCAGATCACGATTGTCAGTGGACTCGTCACATTAAAAAATAAATGAAAATAATGCATCTTACATTAATCCCGAATCACGGTCCAAAACAAGGAAACCACGCATTCTTTTATTTTTTTGAATGATACTCAATTTGAACCAGAAGTTGGCTACTTTTCCTTGTGAGATTTTTAATGAACTGAAGAAAATTTTCAAATGGAAATGTGCTACACTCTTCCAAATTTTTAAAAAAATTAAAATTGTCACAAACATGCAGCAGGCCATGTAGACTATGGGTTACAAAATCAATGCCATACTCAGACCTATATTTCTGAACAAAATACCGTAACAAAAAACGCGCATAAGACGCGCATCCTTATTTATTTAATAATCTTAGTATTAAAATACCATTCAATTTAAAACGCTTAGTACTAAAACGCAAGAAAAATTTCAAAAGCGAAGTATGAAAATTCACGTAAAAACTTAGATATGAAATATTCAAATGCACACAAAAAACACGAAGTATTAGAACACTGCAAGCACCGGAAACTCCGTTACCAGCCGCCAGTGATAGCAAACTGATCAAAACAAATCTCGAAGAAACTCGCGCACTCAACAACAATTTTCTTTTGTCCATCATCAGTACCATCTGATGTACAGCCAGATTCTGTCAACCTGATTATCTGCCAAAATCTCATGAGCAAAGTTTCATTCTTGACTTTAAATACAGTGGATCGGCCCGGTGAAATGTTGCGTCTACTCAGATATGCCAGTTTCCATTCTGACTTGACGCATTTAGACATGCTTAAAAAAGATAGGCATGATATAGATGAGCCCAGCAAAAATTGGGCGGGTTAGTTGCGCCCGGGCGCAACAGAATTTTTGGGTAACTATACGATACTCTTCCGTGATCAGAACCTTCACTGAAAAAAAAACTCCGGCCGTGGAAGCCGTACTTACGGGCTATATAGAGATACCGTCCGTGCTCCGGGCTCAGAGGCCGAGAGTTCCGAGCGGAGCACCCGGAGCAGTCGAAGTGCTCTAGGTGCTACGCCCGGAACATGGACTATATAGCCCGTAACTACGGCTCCCACGGCCGGAGTGTTTTTTTCAGTGTTAAGTTGACTCGTATTATTGACGTATTTCGTTGTATTTTTCAATTTCGCACATTTTAACCGAACAAATTGACTGTATATACAAATCATGAAGATAATTTTTAACGTGACGTACATCGAAATCAATTTTGAGACGATCGACTCTACTAAACTAGGCTTTACTTTTTCTGCCAGTGGGAAGTTTGAATGGACCATATAGAAAACGCTGCTCGCTTGCGCATTATGGGGTCACGTAACTTTTTGATCGTATCCTAAGTAAAATGTCAACCAGAAAACCAGTACCGCGGTGTTTAATGTCTTACCCTGTGGAGAAAGTTATCATTGCCTCTTTTCCTTCGCAAATATTTTTGGTCTTCATCGTATTTTTCAGTCATCTGTAACCCTTACCTCCCTTTTCCCTTCCCTTTTTTCCAGTTTGACAGGTTTACAATACATTCGGTCTCTTGTTTTTTTTTATTCGTTTTTTTGTCTCTTTTTTTTTCGAACCTAAAATTGGCCTGTGCACTTTAAACGTATAAGTGCACCATTCCCAAGTGAATTCGGTGTCGTGGATATGAGAAAAACTTTCCCACATGCAGCGGAAATTTGACCGGGAAGTTTACTTATTGCGGATAGTTAGCTCCCTGCATCACGGGAAAAATATCGCAGAAAAAAATTCCCTCGTATTTAACAAACTTTTTGCGCTATTGGAGGAAAATTGGCATCGTACGAATGTTCATACGGTGTTCTTTCCAAGCACGTCAGCACAGAGATTAATTTTTAACTCGTGGACGTGTTCGAACTATCGATGAATTAGAAAGACCTCGGTTGCAGTCAGCAGGTTCCACGCTGTCTATGTTATCTCTGGCGCCCTGTCTAAAAAACCGCACATCTGTACACAGTGTCCATTCGAGTTGAGTGGTTCTCGGAGCCGGTGTCCTGACATCAGTGCTCACGCGAGGAGTTATTGCGCCAGGCATTGTGAAGAGCCGCCCCCTTCAGCCCCCGTCCATTTTCAGCGGCCCCCGTTTAATTTTTGTCGACTTGATGAAGCTGTGTCCCCTCATTTGCGTCGCATCTCCAGTCGGAATACAGCAGCAAGTTTCTCAATTTACGCTCCCACTCAGTGGCGCGGCATGCTTTGCTACATATCGATCGGTCTGCCGTTTAAACCTATGGAGAAGGATCGATAAACAGGGTGTTCGCAGCGAACACCTTAATAATCGATTCTTTACCATAGCTTCAAGTGAGGAAGTATCGATAATCAATCGTGCTCCCACTGTTACACGCCCCAAGGGAGAGCAACTTATCCTATCCGCACCTTTTGTCGTCCGTGCTGCTGCTCTCTATTCAACAATGAATTCAATGTCATTACTATTTGGCCAGGGCTCGATTTTTGGCAATCGAATGCAATTTGCGTTAAGTGAGCCACACTAGTCGGTTTAAAGATACGCAAGGATACCCAAGAAATTGAGTTTTGTGTCCACTTATACTAAGAAAGGAGTAGTTTTTCATGTATAATGTCTCTGCCAATTTATAACTCAAAACATGTTTTGGAACGTTCCTGTTAAATGACAGTGACAAGGAAAAACAAGTGGTCGGGGTTATCTCCTGAAATTGTGGTACTACCTCAATTTGTTGGATAACATTTCCTATTAATTTTAGTAGCACCGCAACTCAAGTTGGAGTAGTACCGCAACATTTTGATGAGTAAACTAATTTATTGGTTGACTATCACATTGAGTTTGAAATGTCCATATCATCCAACAGTTGGACTTATTGTTATCCCCTACCTTTTTTTCCGAGGAATAAAGTTTCTTGTCACGGGTTGGATGTAAACGAATCGACAATAAGTTAGATGAACTGCTTGTATTTTGAACAGGGAGGACAATCTGGTTATGCCTGCTATCATTATTTTTATTCATTCGCCTGAAGCTGAGGGTCATCAATGGCATGGTCCATGTGGTAATGTGTAAAAAATCAAATTCATCGTCTCAAGATCGCTAAAAGTAGTGGCTGAATGGAAGTGTTCGCACATTGGGATTTCGGAAAGATGCGAACGACGATAATGGGTTCAAATGCTTGTGTCATCGAATTTCTCGTAAATGGTGTTGTTCTCTGGAAAAGAGTCGTTCTCAAGAAGTGTTTAAAGTTATATTTTGTATCGAAATACCGGCCAAAATATCAGAAGCGACATGCGACGTTTGAAAATTTGCGCCGCAATTTTTTTTACAGAGAAATTGATCAACGAAGCTGTCCGAAATTTTAACTGAATTTTTTTTGTGCCGCCGATAAAATTCAGTGAAATTTTAAAAACAGATTCAACCAAACAGGCGGAAATTTTTAAACGTCGTATGGCGCTTGTGATACTTAGGCCGGAAAGTGACGATATATCAGAAGAATGGACTTTATTCATCCCTAGAATTTCGAATTTTGCATGAATATTTACGCCGTTTCGTATCAATCCATGTACGTCTCGGTGTAAACAAATCCAAAACTACCAACATCTCATTTCATATTTTGTCTCCACCACGCTGAAGAGGCGTTCCAATATGTACGTAAACAGTAGTCGACGCAAGGACAGGTTACCAAAGGCAATGTAGGTGAATTAAGGGGGAGGGGGGCGGTTGCCTTGTAGGAAATATTTCTTTTTCCGACCGGACTCGAGCGCATTGGTTGCGTTCAAGGCGGAAATCCGCCCCGAATTCAATTTGCCCGTTAATTCCGCGCCAAACCCGCGCTAAAATGCAATTTTTACGATCTAATGAAAAGCGGCGGAGGCGAAATTGAAAATTGAGTTTCCACACTCGTTTTTAATTCAACAGGCATTCCGGCCCCGAAATAATCACCGGGGTCACGCCCGCCGTTTAAATGACGAGAGCGGCGTTGCCAAGCTTCGTCGAAAATTCCCAGTATCCAGTATGTGGAGTCGTGGAATTTCGTCAACTCCGGCAACGGTGTTCAACTCACTTCCACCGAGCGTTTACGAATCGAGCGTATCAAGCGAAACATGGTATACAGGAGGAATTGGATTTCAGGCCCGAGTTTGGCTACGTTGTGTTGCTGTTATCCTATGCGCACGTTTTGCATTCCCACCTCGTAAAGTACATTTATTCGCCGCCAAACGCTAGCTGTAGCAGCAACAATTGGACGTATTCCTGCCAAACGGAACTATGTGCATTAAGACATGGGTCCTGAGACCCAAAAGAATATATGCGTAACAGGGCTCACGTCATAATGCACTTAGTTCGGTTTGGCAGAAATACGTCCAATTCGCCTCCGATGAGCCTTCATTTCTGTAGCTTGTTGGCCTTCGCCGCTCGCCGGTTGTAATTTCGATGGGAGCAGTCAAATTCCTATTGCGTCCTCTTCCGCCGTGCTAAGGAAGAACGCCTTATGAACATTTGAGAGTGGCCAAATTTCCTTCGATAAAATGTTCATTTTGGAGGAAAATTATGAATATTTTTCCTTTAAATTTGCAGGTACCTCAGGTGAAATTGCAAGCACAATTATCTGAAAAATTGGTGAGAAAATATTCATAGGTTTACCAGGTTATTCGTGTTTTATCAAAATAAATTTGGCATCATCTGGAGGTTCGCACGCCGTTTTTTCTTGCACGGCTCTTGAAGTGCCCTTTCTACGGCTTTACCACTGATCGAACCTCATCCGATTACAAAGTCCTTGTTAAAAATGAGTATAATCGTAAAGGTTGCCTACGGTGCCTAAATTTTAAACGTATGAGAATATCCGTCGTATGGGTCTTTCATGATAAACAACGGGAAATACAGTTGTCTCGATTATCCGCGATAATTGGGACCGGAGATACCACGGATAGTCCGAATCTACGCAAGACGGCCGGAAAAAGTCATCGGAAAGACTGTATTTTAAAGGAATCAGTAAAGACACCATGCATTAAAAAAGAATATAATTATAAACTAAGAATCATTACCTGTCAAACAAATTAAACTTTATTTCTTGAAGAATTTCTTGATGGAAGATTGAGTCATGGATTTGTACCTTGTTTCGGCTGCCGTCAAGATTCTTCTTCTTCGTATGTCGCACTCGGACCGACATAAAACGCCTTCAATTAAGCGTGATACTGTGCAACACATCAAGGTTAAAATAGTTGTATCCTTAGGTTGTAACCTAACTCAAGTGACTTGCTCCATTAACTAAGGCATGTTAACCTTTTAAATGTCGTATTTCAAGTTACCTGATATATTTTATATTGCTGTCTACTAAAATATAAGCCTCGATCGATTTTAAAAGGAAGGATATAATAATATGTTACCGCGGTTCCTGCTCAATCGATTCCTGTGATACTCGGTATCAAATAGTATTTTTTTACGAGAAGAACTTAAATGTTGTTTAACACGGTTCCTGCGACTTTAATTAAACGTTTTTCTCCTATTCGTTCATTATAAATGTGAGAAGGTCGTGCTTATCTCCATAATCAAATTGAATTGAATCTTGTTCACGCTTTCAGTACTTAGTAGACAAATCACAATTCCACGTGAAAATGCGTTTGTTTTTAACAATTACCTCTGGAGAATGAGAGGAGATGGCAAATTGACTGATTTTACCGCGATCTTGATTTCGCCATTCAGGCGCGTCTTAATTCCTCGTAGATTTTGAAATTTTCTATTGTAATTTGTTCCGGAGAATTTAAATTGTTCTAAAAATACACACTGGAAAGAAAAACACCTTGGATCTAGAGTCCAGACTCTTAAAAACATCAAAATAAAAGTACTCTTGATTCAATTAGAATGCAGCTTAAATCAAGAACCAAGCCTCTTAATGTAAGCTGATTTCGTTTTGATTCAAGCAAAAATCCGATTGGATCAAGAATAATTTTTCTTGTCAATGTTTTCAAGAGTCTGGACTCTAGATCCAATGTGTTTTTTTTTCCAGTGTTTCCATGCGTCTACTTGTGGATACTCGACACGAAAGAAGGTTCTCCCCAAGAGTTGAAGGCGCTCCGACCCTTCTTTACCTTCGTTTTTAACACTCGGGAAACAATGGAGGCCTGCACGTGCGCTTGCAAATGCAAGTAGAATTTGAGATAAGTATCATTATTTTGAACGGCACAATCTGGTAATGGTGGAACTTTGGAGCCGGCGTTGCATCCGCGTGAACTTCTATTCGGTGACTGAGAATCAATTAACGCGGGTGCGGTACGCTCTGCCCCTTCTCCTCCGTCGATTCTTTTAAATTGGACACGGTTGAATGCACCGCTCCATTTCCCCGAGGTTCGGTCTATGCAAAGGAGCTAAAAATAATACGATTCAATCGAGACCTTGCAGCCTGCAGATTCAGGTTCCACCCATATATTCGACGCATTCGCTCTGTGCAGAAAGTGTCTGCGAATGATGCACCAGCTCACCGTTACCGTCCAAAACCTTCGAGTCCTCCTAATGTTGAGTTCATTTAACTCGATACTGCGATCCCACAATGAGTTCATCCGACTCCGGGGAGAATTGCAGCAACTTCACTCAGGAGGAGCATAATCATCACGAGGCCCGAACCGAATTTTCTTAAGCTACACTGGACAAAAAACACAACGGATTTAGAGTCCAGACTCTTAGAAACTTTGACAAGAAAAAATACTCTTGATTCAATCGAATTTCTGCTTGAACCGAAACAAAATCCGCTTAAATTAAGAGGCTTGGTTCTTGATTTAAGCTAGATTCTGATTGAATCAAGAGTACTTTTTCTTGTCGATGTTTTTAAGAGACTGGACTCTAGATCCAATGTGTTTTTTTTCAGTGAAGATACAGGCGTATTTATGCAACAAGGAACTGTGTTACTCGTAATCCCCATACTGATAGTTCCTTTATATATACGTCTGTATGTATAAAACGAGCGTTTAGTAGTAGGTGAGATTCACAGAGGTATGAAGCCTGGGAATAGTCAACAAGTACAAATGACCCATTTCGCAAATTCCTTGCATATTTTCATTAGACATTCACTTAACCGCACACATTTTAATGATAACGTAGCATAAATGATCTGATTCATTATTATTTTACTCATATTTTGCTGGTAATTAACCAAACAGAGTAATCGTCATAGGAGTCATATGCCGAACAAGTTCATTCTTGAAGTCATATGAATTCAAATTTTTGTCTCTTTCGCACGGTTCTTAAAACGTTTCACGAGCGTTATATTCGTAAGGATCGCAGTTGTTTTTGCGTTTCAATTCGAATTCTTTCCTTTCATTCCGTCGCTTGGCCGACGAAAAGGCGTAACTGCAATTCGAGGTGAGCCCGGGAAAGCATCGCGTTATACGGACAACAGGGTTCATCGTCAAGTGTAGCCGCGTCCTTTCGTCAGGAAGGCGACGATTCGATCGCTAATCACGGCGTTTCTTTGAAGCGCAAAAATTTCATTCTGCTCGGTGGAATTCAATTATGACAATCTTTACTTTTGTTATTTTTCAACTGTGACTTTTGACCCTTATCGCAGCATTGCCCCTGTTACGCAGGAACCCCGCTCCGACCTTTGAAAGTGAAAATTCCGAGAGGTGCGGCAGCGGCGCTCTTCAATAGCTTGTCGAAGATAACTGCGGGACAAAAACGAGCGGAGATTGCGGGGGAACCGAGTTTTGCCCCCCCCCTCCCCCCGCCTCTCGCCCCTTCGCATAACGAAGCATTCCTTTTCAAGTGCGGGGAGAAAAAGCCGCTCCAGTAATAGGTTTACGGGGTCACGAGGAACTTCTTTTTCCTGCCAAACGATTCTTGTCTTGAGTAACCGAGTGTTTGGTCCTGCAGTCATAAGCCGCTAACACACGTACACTCCGAATGTACATTCTAGCCTATTGCGCGTGCGCGGGCATCGAGAATGTTCCTCATTTTGTTCTCTTGAACAACTATAAGTTACAGGAATGAGTAAAAGATCGTCGCGGGTATCTTCTTCTTCTCGTCAAACTGTACATTCTTTTCCAAGAGAATGATGAGTGTACATTCGCGATGCCCGCGCATGCGCAGTAGGCCAGAGTGTACATTCGGAGTGTACGTGTGTTAGCGGCTATAGGGGCAGGCCCATGCCGCCGTGCTAAGAGGAAACGCCGTATGAACTTTCAGACGTTGCTACATTTTCTTCAATAAAACCTTGATTTACTAGGAAAATCGTGAATTTTTTCTTCAATTTTTTTCCGACCCTTTTGTTCGCAATTTAGTCTAAAATGCCTGGAAAATCGATGGAAGAATACGCATAACGTTTCTCAAAAATACGTGTTTCATTCGGGGCAATTTGGCAACTCTCGAAAGTTTATGTGGCGTTTTTCTTCAGCACGGTAGCATGGTCCCTCGTGTCTGAGTTTCACCTGAGGCAGGTGGATAGGGCGCAAACTTTTTGAAATTCTTTCAAATGTCTGCAGGAGTTAAGTGGATAAGATGAAGGGTTGATTATACCAATTTTCGTATTTCTTTTTTTGTTCTGGTAAAAAGAAGAGAATAAACTTTAAATTCCTGGGCCACGAGGCAATGCATTGAGGTTTAGCTTGAGGGCTCACAGTCTCATGAGAATTAAGCCTCCTCGACCTGTAAATAAATACAATAATAGCCCAGGCCCGGTTATTCGATGCAATGACCATTCTTACATCATTGAGGTTAAGCCGCAACCATTTGTCGCCCAAAATGAAAAGGAAATTATACAATAAGTTGAAAGGACTTAGCGAAAACAAAGATGCAACCACTACGAATTTCTCCTCTAAAATCTCCCAAGATTCGGTGATTTAAGCAAAAATCCGATTGAATCAAGAGTATTTTTTCTTGTCGATGTTTTTAAAGAGTCTGGACTCTAGATCCTATGTTTTTTTTTTTTCAGTGTGCTGTCTTGAATTTCAGTTTTTCGGGTGTAAAATAGAAACTGTTTGCTGATGATCAGGTGTTTCTTTTAAGACGAAGGAAGTTGCACAATCTTAGCGACATGGCATTGCTCTTGGTTCCTCTTTGCAAAATTCAATCCATTTGGTTGTTGCAGTTTTGCAATTGGACTCGACACCGGCAACGTAGAAGGAGTGCGAGCGGCTCTTAAAATTAATTAAACGCATGTTAAGCGAAATTTCAGCGGCTCTGCTCACACGGGTTAATCTTGCGAGGGCTCAAATGTGCAGGCGACAAAGCGCAGCGCCGTGCCCGCGCCACGCTTCGCGGCCTTTTTCCGCCTTTCGCCCTTTAATGCCGTCGCATGCATATTTTAATTCGGAAATTCAGCCGGAGCTCACGTACCGGGAGTCAACCCTGTCCCGCGGCCCGCCTTTGTCGGATTCGCCGTGCTAAGGAAAAACGCCGTATGAACCTTCAGGCGTTGCGAAATTTCCTTCGATAAAACGCGAATCCCCTGGTAAACTTATGAATATTTTTCCTCCAATTTTTCATGCAATTTTCTTTGTATTTTGATCCGAAGTTACTGAAAATGTCAAGGAAAATTATTCATGATTTTCCTCATAATTTAACATTTTATCAAAAGAAATTTGGCAACTCTCGAATGTTCATACGGCGTTTTTCCTTAGCTTGGCAGAGATCCACCCCGTGTCTCCTACTTGGCCGTGACAAATTAAAAATAGGTTCCTCCACATTCCGCTACCCTTATTGGATATGATTCATCTTTTCGGAGGGATACGGTTCCATGCCCCCCCCCCTCCCCGGGCGAAGGGTCAAAGGCTAAATGTATCGCCTGAAGCCAAAAGGAAACAGCGCAATTGCAGTGTTGTACAGATTTTGCTCCTTAAATCTCCGAGAATATAAAATTGTTTTTGCTTCCCTACCAAACTTCGGAAATTCTGGTTTAGAGATAAGGTGACTTTAAGTTCTGGCCATCAAAAATACTCAAGTTCGTGAAATGTTGTAAAAGTTGAGTGAATTGAAAATTTGAAGAGCTGTAACAAATGTTATATTAATTGAGCATTTGGAAGCAAAATTTTGAATTTTGAAATCCCGCCTCAGGAAACTACGCTGCAATCGCGTTAGTATTTGAAAATACTAAAAAAAAAAAAAAAAAAAAAAAAAAAAAAAAAAAAAAAAAAATT
>NW_017547112.1:566011-605463 GCF_001854935.1 Bemisia tabaci | reverse complement strand
CGGGCATAATAGGAAATATTCCGTTCATACCACAAACTGTTGAAAACCACCAAATTGTGCCGGGCGCCTGCAAGAACTGGTGAGTTCAGTTCGTTTCAGAAGCGTAAGCCCTGTGAATTCAACCAGGAATTTAATAAAACCCTCCCGAAACCTAAAATCTCGAATATCCTGCCTCATAATTTCATTAATAATGTCGGGTTGATTCAATATTAAGCATTTTATTGTGGCCCTCGGCACGTCGTAAAGAGAAAACAGTATAGTTGAGCACGGCAAGCACTGCTGCCGGACTGCTCAAATTAAAGTGTTAATCCGTCTTCAATCTTGCGATCCATTTGGGTAGTTTGGCAACACATGCGTAAGCGCAGGAAGGAACAATTGTCGCAACCGTTCGTAAACCAAAACAGCGTTTTAATTACTCTCAGTAGCAGAGCGTGTGAGGCTCACTTATTATCTGTCAATTTACATTGAGCTGGCTGGTGTTACATCCCCGGGGAGAGATTTTCCACAGTTGTCGGCTTGCTCAATGACTGAACTCCCGCCAAATTTCGCTGTATCATTTCCATCAGGCGTCTTGGCCTATTCCTTCATTCAAATATCTTATCACGGTTTCACCTGTGGTCAAACGATGGCGAATTCGTCAACCGCTCTTAATTTTAAGAATACTTTGTATTAAAGTAGGACATTTTCTAAATCCTCTCTAAGAAAACAAAGTACGTTCTGTGTGTTATGATGAATAAATGAAAACATTAAAATAATGGTTTCGACACTTAAAATGATAACCAACTGAATTTCATCATTTCATCGGACATAGTATACTTACCTTCCATGCTTCATTTTTTTTTAAAGCAGAAGTGGATTCTTCCTTAGCCCTCAGCCTATTCTATACGCTCATTACGGAGCCTTCAGTTTGACACACTGAACGTGCAACCTCGCATCGTAGAAGAATGAGGGTTCCTTTGCGATGGTTTAATTACCTATTAGCACCAATCGGAATGCAACATCTGCTATGATTCGATCTGAGCCCTGCCCGTTGGTAATGGTACGTCATGCAGCGTCGGGTGCGATCTGTGTCACAGTCATCCAATTTAATAGTCGGGCGGCTGCCGGCTGACGTGCTTCATTCCGTCCCACAATTAAATTCGAAAATTGCTCGTTCACTTCGTATAAATACTCACGTTAAATGACAATTTGTCTCTGCGCGGGTTTACATTTGTTTAGTTTCGGCACACTGAAAAAAAAAACACACATTGGATCTAGAGTCCACACTCTTGAAAACATCGACAAGAAAAAATACTCTTGATTCAATCGGATTTTTGCCTGAATCAAAACGAAATCCCCTTGAATTAAGAGGCTTGGATCTTGATTTAAGCTAGATCCTGATTGAATCAAGAGTACTTTTTCTTGTCGATGTTTTTAAGAGTCTGGACTCTAGATCCAATGTGTTTTTTTTCCAGTGCAGTTATAATAGGTATTATCAGTTTTTCTTTGCATGAGTCACATAATCGTGTTTTGATGCTTGAATCTTGTTGATCAGCTAAAAATAATACGATCTGTACAAACAGCAACTTCCTATGTTCAATTTTAACTGAGATATCCCGATTTGATACAGACTGCTTTTAACGTCATCCTCCGCGGTAGTGGCACTACCCTTGGTTTCTTCCACGTTGCCTCCACCCGAGTTTCACGTTGAGTAACCAGCGCAAATGCTTCTCTCTCCGGCTGATGAAACCATCACTGGAAAAAAAAAACACATTGGATCTAGAGTTCAGACTCTTAAAAACATCGACAAGAAAAAGTACTCGTGATTGAATCAGAGTCTAGCTTAAATCAAGAAACAAGCCTCATAATTTAAGCGGATTTCGTTTTGATTCAAGCAAAAATCCGATTGAATCAAGAGTATTTTTTTTGTCAATGTTTTCAAGAGTCTGGACTCTAGATCAAATGTTGTTTGTTTTTTTTCCAGTGCAAGGATGTTACTACCGCGGTGGATTGCATCATGTACAGAATATTTCTCAAGGCGCGACATCCTTGATAATATTGAACGTAGAGAACGACCGTTTGGGCGGTTCTCTTATTTTTTTTGACTAATTCACACGAATAAAGCAGCAATAGATGCTACTGACCCATTATATTTTCTTTTGCGATAAAAATAGCATAGCATTCTAATCCTAAGTGTATCTCCGCCGTAAGGAGACGCCCTTGGAAAAATTTAATCCCGTGTATTTTCTTGCAGAAGACACAGAAACCATGCGGCTTCTCTCAAAAGTCTTGTGCAAAGTTTAAAATAGTTTTGGGAGTCCTTCAGTCGCCAGGTTGGTATGTGCAACTAGGAATTAAATTACCGAACCATGAAACCTCACTGTTTGAGCATTTGTATGTTGCCTTTCCTCCGTCCGTTGGTCTGTCCTCCATTTTGACCCTTGGAAGACATTAATATTTCCAGAGCAGCTTCGCACTTGGGCAGCATTTGGAAACTTAGAATGTATCATTTTTAAATTTAAATTTGCTACAGACGCTACATCACAGCTTCATCCTACTACTAACAAGTTGTATTTTTAACTCCGGCTAAGACATTGTCCACACTTTTTCCGATTAAATCCACCGGACAGGTGAGCCCCGCTTTCCTAACAGATTGTTAGGCTACCGAGGAAAATGATTCTTGCGTTTTCAAGGGCAGGACTTACTGCACCAAGTATAATTGTACAACATTTTCGTCGTTACAACCGTCAGAAAGAAACTTCCCTCTTTACGATGAAATGTTCTTATTTGTCACTACTTAATTCTTGTGATTTTCAGAATGAATCATTCCATCACCTCAATCTTAATTTCACGTAGCGCAGTAAATCACTCCCTTGACACATTGAAGGCAGTAATTCAGGACAACGTACAACGACACAAAAATGGATATCCTATTTCAACCATGAATTTTTTTGCAGCGTGGTAACCTAACTTCAACACCTATCCAGGTGTCCTAGTTCAGTCGAGAAGACTTCATGATCTATACTAGAGTCCCTTTATACTGAGAGTCAAGACAACACCCCCTCATGGAGTCACAAATGGGAATAAAGATTACAGAAATTGAACGTTTTTTGTAATCTTTGATCGGCTCATTCTCAAATTCCTTTCTCCGTTCCTTCTCTCATTCCGTTAGTTCCTTGCCAACCCCGTAATTCCCTGGTCCATTCCAGATTATAATCTTTGCAATCGGTGAAAATGTAATCTTTATTCCCGTTTGTGACACTGTGAAGGCCTAAAATACGGGAACCAATCAGAAACGGATTCACATTGTCTTGACTCTCAGTATAAAAGGGACTCTAATCTATACTACTTGAGAAGTCTTCCCTTGGACTGTTTCATCATTCATCGAGGACAGGAAGATCTGCGTGTATCTACTTAGGGGAGAGCCGTCATGTCACCAGGGACCAGATTTAGCACAGGTTTCGCAACCAAATGAGCTACGTGCTTCGCAACTTTCACGGCTGTGTGCTTTTGCAAGGTGCACGAAGTTCAGTGTTCCTGTCAGACTCGTGAAGAGATGCATTCGCCGAGTTCAGAAACCTCATTTTCATTTAGTTTTAAAGGAAATCAACAGTGAGATGTACTTCTTCCCAGGTTTACTTAATGTGCTTGAGTAAAAATGAGGGGCTTGGAGGACAAGGCGTAAAAGTGCAGTTTTTTTAAAAAAAAAAATTAAATATTCATGAATTTAACTAAAGCTAGTTTAAAAATATCGTCTGGGAAAAAGTCAAAACTATAATCCAGCCTTAAAACATCTAAAAGTTAATTAAAATTACCGTTCCGCCATAAGCCTCCATGTAATTTTGAAACTTTAAACACGGATATCTTGAAATAGCGAAAACTGCGCACCCATGCGCCTTCTCCTCCAAGCCCTTCAAATGTACGAGCGCATAAAAACATTATGATTTTAAAGGGGTCCTTATTATTATGGGTAGAACGCTCCTTCTCTGGAACATGGTTTTTTTTCTAGGGTGGTATTCAATATTTGGTATTATTCAAATTTATTTTTTTATTTAGGTATATTAGTGCCACAATATTTTCACATACATTCTTTGAAATCATCGAATCGTTACAAAGACACAATATTTGGATAGTAGTGACTTTTATGGATGATAAATACACAAGATTAATAATAAAACTTAAGTCTGGTAGCAATTAAATGTCCTAGAGACCGGAGCGTTATGAAGTTCGAATAATGAGAAAATCCTTAATCGGGCTCTCTCTTCATTTTTTCTAATCATTCAGTTCGCTTACTTTC
This sequence comes from Bemisia tabaci, assembly GCF_001854935.1. Classification (NCBI taxonomy): domain Eukaryota; kingdom Metazoa; phylum Arthropoda; class Insecta; order Hemiptera; family Aleyrodidae; genus Bemisia; species Bemisia tabaci. Next base: position 601,187 of record NW_017547112.1, on the reverse strand, counting down.
TTTTTAATTATCGCTCTCCTCTTCAATTTTCTTTCTTATTCGGTAATTATCGAAGTCATGATCCCAACACGATTTTGACAAAGGATGATTAGGATATTCTGTGTTTTATATACACATCACATCCTCTCTCGCTCCCAAAAAATTATCGTTTTTGGCGGTTTATACGGTCCGATCGATCTGAAATACCGTGCTGAGTTAGAGGAACAGAAATGTTCTGCAACTGAATGGTTTTCTCAATTGACTAGCGAAAATTTGTTCGACCGGACAACCGCTTGAGAGATGGGTACAACGCTGGCTCTCTTCTCCTGCGGATCATTGAAGATTTTATTCTTGTTTTCATCAAATTGACGAGTCCCTTTTTTCAAATGATTTTCAGATTTTTTAATTTTTTGATATACATACGATTTATTGTCAGTGTTCGAAACTCACCTTTGAGTTTTACGAGCTAAGTGGCGCATCAAGCCCGATTTTTAGGCGCCATTGATGATTTTCTAGGGGCCAAATTTAATTTTTGCCTATATATTACGGCGCATTTAGTGAAAAGTTAGATGCAAGATGTCTTCGTAACAGAACTAGTAAGTAGCTGTAACTTGGGGAAGACAAAAACACAAAGGATGAAATCGTGAAGAATAGAAAAAGCTTTCAATTGTAGTGCTGAAAATTTCGAATAATCACCTGATATGAAAATTCAGATTTTTAGGGGGCAATTTCTATGGGCCACGTTGGCGCAGAGCCTTCATTTTTTAGGCGCATTTGGCGCGTTGGCGCCTGTGAGTTTCGAACACTGTTCATTGTGCTTGACACTGGATGGCTTGACAAACAGGGCTATGCCCTCGTCGTTCGTAGAATAGAAGAAGAAGTCCAAAAAACTGTGTAAAATATTGGAAGAAATAGATTCTCAATTTGCTCAGTAGATACTTTTTGTATTGAAGGAAATATTTTAAAGTGTGAAAGGTGATATGGCGTTTGTTCTTAGCATGGGAGTTTAGCGTTGCTCTGGCCAGAAAAAAGCGCGAGGCCCCCGCGGAAAGTCCCAGCGTGGATTCGGGGTGTCAATTTCTCTCGGTCTCGGGCGAGCCCTCATCCGGATCAATATCGAAGAATAGGTGCAACGAAATCATCGTGAATACATTGACGCGGAGTTTCCCCTCTCTCCGACCTCACAAATTGAAAAAGTTACGACTAATTGAATCCGGGAGCGCTCTTTTTTTTGTTTTTATTTTTTTGTTTTTCGTTCTGTTCTAAGTGAATCATGGGGAAACAACGTGAAAAGTTTTATTAATACCCGATGGGAAATGATAGAACGCTCCGGCGGGCTGAAAAGGAGCGCCGCGGCCGCGCGCGGTTGAAAAATAACTGTTTTTATTATTTTATTGAGCCCGGAGCTCGCTCCGCCCGTTGAAAGTTGTCGGGTCATCCTTTGTTGCGGGCGGACCTAGATAGGCAATATGGTTGAATCTCGATGCTCTGGAGGGAAGTGGAGGGAAGCGAGAGAAAATTTGACCTATCGAAAATTCGAGTTTATCGAGGTCTAAAACAGCGAAGCGGAGAGTTATTTTGGTCCATGAAAATTCAAGGTGGAAAATAAGAAAACTATTAGCGAGAACTTACCTACAGATACTTTGAGAGCACTCTTTCAGGCGTTGGTGATTGAACGAGGGATCACCGAATTGAATATTCTTTGGAGGAATGAAGTTTAGATGGGAAAATCAACCCTCTACTGCATCGAATTTTTTTTCCGACGCAAAGAGCCTCCCAAAAAAAGAGCCTTTTTTGGCCCCTTTTCTGAAACTCGGGGATTTCATTCAAATGTGGCCTAAACGAAACCTTATGACGACCTAAGACTCCAGTAAAAATTTTAGCTTGAGTATACGTCTGGTTGCGGAGATACAGCGTTGCAAAGTTTGCATATTCAAGCTTTAAAAATCTTCATAGTTTCAAATATTATCTTCCTAAAACCAACATCAGAGTGAACTTTACAATCTAAAACAAATCGTAAATGAAGCATAATGATAAAAAAAAAGCCTCCATCAAAAGTTTTAGCTCATGCATGACCCCTGTTTTGGTAGTGCAACGTTGCAAGTTTACCTTTCTGAGCTTTAAAGATGCTGATATTTTTAAGTTTCTTGTTTAAAAACCAATTTTAGTGAATATCAAACTGCGTTTTGAGGGATAAAATTAACCCCTAGTGATACTTTTGGATGCATAGTTGCATTGATAAAAGGCTACAATGATTTCAAGTATAACACAGCGTTGCACAGTTTACATCCTAAATCTCTGAAAATGTCTTTTCTCTTGTTTTCTTATGAGAGACAACTCCGATCAAACATGTTTCGATATTGTAAAGTGAAATACAAAGAATCTTGTTAGTTCTAAGTGACAGTTGGTGTACAAAATGACACTGTTGCCTATTTATCTTTTTTTTATCTCAACATTTAATCATAAAATAAAATTAAAATTAGGATACTTCCAATAATTATCTAATTTCAAAATCAAATTCAAGAGACTTTGCCATGCTCGATGAAATGCTCGCAGCACCAGCATTGCTTTCAAAATCCAACAAATTATGCCTCGCCATAGTTGCCAATTTAACCGTTTTTAAAGTAAAATGAAAAAAATAAACATAGAATACAGAATTTGCCGAGTTTTTTTAAGTACAAATAAATATTGATCTAGAGAATACATTTATTATGCCTTGCAAAATAGAGTACCTCCACTGTTTTTTTTAAAAAAAATGAAAAAATGAAAAATATTGAAAAAACTTGAGAAAATTAAAAATATTGTAAAAAATTGAAAAAATAAAAAAAAATCAAATAAAAATTAAAAATATTGTTAAAAATTGAAAAAATAAAAAAATCAAATAAAAATTAAAAATATTGTTAAAAATTGAAAAAATTGATAAAATCAAATAAAAATTAGAAACAGTAAAATAATATTAAAAAAACAAAATTAAGTATCAATTATTGGAGGCATCTTTATTTTAAACTAATTTTATTATTAATTGTTTGAAAATAAGTATTAATAAACTTAGCATAAGTATTTTTGCGAATACCAATCGTCACTTGGAACTGACATCAGCCCTCGACATTTTTCCTTGATATAAGGCCTGACACCCATTGACGTCCTCTTTAACTAGCATAAATAATAATTTCGAGAGTTTAAAGTTGTTAACTTGGCAACGCTGTATCACCACCAATTAAAGTATCCCTATTTAAATACAAACATAGAGCTACAAATGACACATTTGGTAGATTTCATGCTTCAAATTCTACAGAAGATCCACGAAAGTAGCTGTTTAAACGCGGGACTTAGAAATATAAACATTTTTAAAGCTCAAATGTATAAACTTAGCAACGCTGTATCATTAAATCTGTACTTACACTTGCGGTAAGGCCTATACAAAAGACTTATCATATTATAAAGTTACATCTGAACACCATACACAGATCTTTTGGTGATCAATAAGTTCGTTTTTTCTTTCAGAAACTTACAAAAATGAGCAATTTTTATAGGTCTTTGGTGTCAACTTTGCAACGTTGTATCAAGAGAATCAGCAGTATCACCGTATCAATAGGAATAAAGATTTAAAGATCAGACTGACTGTAGGTAAAATGTCACAAAATGACAGATTATATCTGATGGAGTTGTTTTTTAAAGTAAGATATTTGAAAATATGCAAATGTTTAAAGCTTAAATATGCAAACTTTGCAACGCTGTATCTTGGAAACCAAACGTATACTCAAGCTAAAATTTTTACTGGAGGCTTGTCTCATCATAAGGTTTAATTTAAGCCGCATACGAATGAAATCCCCGAGTTTCAAAAAAGGGGCCACTTTTTGGGAGGCTCTTTTGATGACAAACATATATGTTGTAGTAAAATGAAATTTAAAAAAAAAAAAAAAAAAAGTTTAGAGCTTTTTTCGAAAGAATTTGTCTTTAACTTTTGAAGCCTAAAAAAGTGGTGTTACCGAACCGTATTATTTCGTTCATTTTACTTAGTTGCAAAAAAAATTCAACAACGAACAAAATATGTTTACATTATTTGAAGGATCGCGTGGATTATTCACAGCCGTGAATCTCTTTTGGATGTGAGCGCAACCAACAACCACGATCTACTTTGGAGGATCCAATTCATAGAATCCACGCAATTTGTCGGGTCAAAATCGTGTATTTTTAGTGGCGTCAAACCCTTTATCCTTAATGATTCAATTGTGCCTTGTAGTGGTCGACTCCTCGTCCTAGTATGTGGGCGTTTGATTTAATCGTGGTATCGCAGACTTGGGAGTCGTACGCCGGGCATAACGTCTCCTCTCTGACGTGAGGGCGTATCTCGATTGCCACGTGAGCCCTGCCCTTCATAAAACTGTATGCCTTCCACGGCTCACGTGTCAATAGGTGCACGCCCTTACGCCTAAAAGGTCGACGACAAGGGAATTTCTCGATGTCGCAAACGGTTTTGTCGGAACGACTCTGTTAATGCCTCAACAGACGGTGTAATGGCATTAGGCGTCATAATGCCTCGGCGGAAGCCAGCGCCAGCGCGTGTCGGGGCGACCGCGACCTTTGTCAGGACAGGATGACACGCCGAGTGTAAATACGCTAACATTACCCGCTACTACGGCGTCGTCCGCTCAAATTGCTAGCTTAATTTGTTTGAAAGTCCATTAACGGAATGTTGCCAATTGGACGAATTCCACCAGAATCTGCCTGGATGCAATTTTACTTTGTCTGGTCCCTCTCGTTTTGTACTGTTTTAATATAAGCCCGCGTGGCAGAATGTTTCGAAAGGCTCCGTAGCAACCCCTAAGATCGTAATAAACACGTTCGTATAATAGTCGAGTGAAATATTGCTCAGTCTTTGGTAGAAAACAAGGGGAAAGGAGAAGTTGGCACGATTTTGAAAACACTGTAATCGCGCTGCGCTGGTTCCTTTTTTGCTGAACGGGGCCAAATAACGAAAGGAAAGAGGCAATGTGTTAGTTACACTGGGGGAAAGAAAAACACTTTGGATCTCGAGTCCAGACTCTTAAAAACATCGACAAGAAAAAATACTCTTGATTTAATCAGATTTTAGCTTAAATCAAGAACCAAGCCCCTTAATTTGAGCGGATTTCCTTTCGATTTAAGCTTGAATTTAATTGAATCAAGAGTCCTTTTTCTTGTCAATGTTTTCAAGAGTCTGGACTCTAAATCCAACTTTTTTTTTCCAGTGTTCCATATGAGCCATTAATTGGTTTATAAGCGAAAGCCTTTTCTCAGTGCAGTTTTCCACAAAATTAGAGGTGTCTCTCGCCCCTCGCAAATTAGATAACCGCGAGTATGGGTCGAATCCAAGCGCGATCTTGGCCTATTAGGAGTGGCGGAGGTGTCTTGGCCGCGCGAGGCATAAATCACCCGCCGGACTATTGTTGCCCCGCGGCATCGCATAGTGACAAAATAAACGATGGAAACACAAATCACGGGGGCAGGCGAAGTGGCCGCCCCGACTTTGCCCAGCGCCAGACGAAGACGTTACCTGACGGAATAAATTTGCGATCGGTGACCCGCGGCGGTGACGGATGAAGAGCGAGGGCCGAGTGCCGCTGACCTCGCCACCGTCGAGGCGTAAAGACTCCGACCCCCGAGTGAAGGAGGGATCCTGCCCCCCGACACCCCCCCCCCCCNGGGTCCCGTTCGTGGCCGCAGCCGAGCAAACAAACAGCCGGCTAATAAGTAGCATTAAACATTGATTGATGAGCTCACTTGCTCCTGCCGCGGCTTCAACTCCGAGGAAAAACCCCGTATGAGCCTCCCAATGCTGCCAAATTTCTTCTGCCAAAATCCTCAACAGGATTCTACTTTCCGGAAAAAACACATTGGATCTAGAGTCCAGACTCTTGAAAACATTGACAAGAAAAAATACTCTTGATTCAATCAGATTTTTGGTTAAATCAATTGGAAATCCGCTCAAATACTCCGCGAATACTGCCGAGCTGAGGAAAAACGTCGTATGATCCTTCAGGCGTTGCCAGATTCCCCTCGGAAAAAAACCGAACTAACGGGAAGTTCTTGGAGTCAACTATTTCAGACGATTTTGTTCGCAATTTGACCTAAAATACCTGACAAATTCAAGGAAGAATATGAGTAACTTTGCCTAGAAAATGCACACTGGAAAACAAAAACACATTGGATCTCGAGTCCAGACTCTTGAAAACTTTGACAAGAAAAAATACTCTTGATTCAATCGGATTTTTGCTTGAATCAAAACGAAATCCGCTGAAATTAAGAGGCTTGGTTCTTGATTCAAGCAAAAATCCGATTGAGTATTTTTTCTTGTCAATGTTTTCAAGAGTCTGGACTCAAGATCCGCAATGTGTTTTTTTTCTTTTTTTTTCAGTGTGATTAAGTAGAAGGTGTCCTCGGCAGGCCGGTTATTGAAATTGTTGGACAAAGCTGTACACATAGAAGACAAAAGGAATTCTATTGGTGGAACGAGGCAACGTTGGGATGCTTATACGGCGTCGAAACAAAACATGGGCCTTTTAAGCTATATTATTCGATGCCGCGATCCTTCTAACGCGAGTTCGGATAATTGCGCCAAACAAAGTGCGGCCAGCGTTAAACGTACATTAGCGCCTGCAAGACTTCAGGAATACTTCACGCATTGCGGTAATCGCGGTGCAGTCGGTCGGTTGGCATGAAACGCATATTAGTGCCTACAAGACCATAATTAAAAGGACCATATATATCCTCAACTCAAATGATATTTAATTTTTTTTTTTTTTTTTTTTTTTTTTTTTTTTTTTTTTTTTTTTTTTTTTTTTTGAATTACAAGAAAATAGTATAAACGAAAATATCGCGTCGAAATTTTTGATACTCTAATTTGAGATCATTTACGTAAAATCGCGGAAACTTTGTAGGAAAACCGTGTGTAGCTTTTTCAAAGCATTTATTAAAAATAAAATTTAAAAGTGGTGCATAACCACCAAGGTTGCCAGATTAACGCTTCTTCGTCGAATATTGAGTATTCGTGCAAACTTGTGAGTTTGCATTACCAGAATATTTCGCGCAATCCTATGCATCTCCGAAAAGGTAAAAAAGGGGGCATTCGCGCAAGCCTATCGCATCCGGGATCCTGACTTCTTAGAATCTGTAAAACTGAATCAATTAGGCTACGGGACACATTAGACTGAAGCAATTCAATTTTGAGCATGGTTTCCAACGATAGAATACGTTTTGTGACACTTCAAATTTTGTAATGGACCACTGGACAAGTCACGAATTTCAGAATTCTGCTTCAAGTTTCTCATCCAATATTGCACACTGAACACGATTAATGCATCGAAAAGTACTGAAATCAACTCCTTACTGAGATATTAACGTTTTTATTTTCCATCGGTTTCGGGACATCTTAATTTACCTGTCATAAAAAGCTCAATACTCCACGCGAGTTAACTCGCGCACTATACAACGATGAAGGCGGTCCTCTCAATCGACCGATGTTTCTTCCTCTTCGTGTGTGTGTTGTTCAAGACATAAACAACGTGCAATAGCTGAACCGAAGCGCCGAGATCAAGGTTCTTCTATACGATTATCCCCAGAAACTATCCGGATGATATCCGCGTGTCGTACGCGATTTGACTGAGGTAGATTATTGCCTTTAATGAGCAGGAAATTTGAATTCACTTGTTAAGAAACATTTAATACCTGGATTTTGATTTGAGCAATTTTCGTTCCGCAAATCGTGTTTTATGTGAAATTTTTTCTGAGAAACTTGTATCAGAATGCTTAACTTCGTATACCTTAGTGGTCCAGTATCCTTTCTATTCGAATGAAATCATTTCTAGGACGCTCGATGGACGGGGTGAGGAAGGAAAGTAAGACGGTCCCAAGGTCTAATTCCATAGAAGGAATCAAAATCCAGAGTGAGGAAAAAGTCCTTAAGAATAACATTCGGCGGGAAATTTATTTCTGAAACCTCGTTTTGCTATGTAAATTATTATTACATATTTGCACATTAAACACGGGCGATTTCGACGATTTCGCTGGCCTCGAAGCGGGCATTTGGGGCGCGCACGAAGTTAAGAAATTTCATGAAAGATTATTAAAAGAAATTTCATGAGGAAATTTCAAGAAATTTCATATAACACTCAGAATTCAGGATTAATCCCTAGAAACTTATGAATCTCCTAAAGTCCCTTTATACGCTGTGGTAAACTGTGATAGGCAAAACTCACATACTGCAATCCTACTCTTCGCGTTCGGATTTATTTTCACAGTAAAATTTTTGCGCGATCCGTTTAGTGGTTTACCCTTCCCAGGATTAAAGGCATTTTGAATAAGGTGAAATAACTGAATCAGTTTAGAGCAATAAAAAAGAACACTGAATCACATTTTATTTAGTAATTCGTCGAACTTAGCACCTTAGACGTCAGACCGGCATGGAATCAAAATTAACAGCATTAAGCAGAATTCGCTCGGCCTTAATCCGTGAAAATTTGTAAGCCCGAGCATGGATGTCTACTAAACTCCCTGATGTCTTCGGACAATAAATAGTGCCTATAGATGGCTGTAGATTCCTAAAGGAATATAAGCCACTAAACTCTCAATAAAAAAAAAAAAAAAAAAAANAAAAAAAAAAAAAAAAAAAAAAAAAAAAAAAAAAAAAAAAAAAAAAAAAAAATAAATAAATTTGAGGTTAGGATCTCCCTCCCCTTGATGAGCCAGAAGAGAAAGAGTTAGAGAAGACAAGAAGAGAAGAACTAAGAAAGAGATCGCGCTCCAATTGGTCTAATTGACGAATATTATTCGCTTTAAAAAGAAAAACAAATTCTGTTAGAAAAAACAAGCATTTTTAACATTTTGTCGGTCGAAAGAAATTTCATGAAATTTCTTGTGAAATTTATTTTAGCAACCCTCGCGCAGCGACCCGAGGGGTGGGCCCCGTAGTGTCCAGGGGCCTCCTAATTTGGTCAAAATATAATGTTTTAACTTTCCAAAACACACTCGACAAACGACTGGCGACTGGTACAGCACTTGGAAGAGACGCCTGTAGGTCGGCAACGCCCATTTGAGGTAATGGCCCCCGCACCCCCGCGCCACACAGTACACCCCCATCAATCCGAAAATTACAACACCGTTGTTATCATTCAATTAACTAAGGATAGCGGTCTGAGTGACATGAAAGCGCTACCGGTGCGCTCAGTGGTCAAGCTGAATTGCAATAGCAGGATGTTGAAATGTGGCGAGGTACTCCCGCCGCTCAGTGGATCGAGTCAATAGGAGAGGTCGGACAAAATTTGGAAACTTTAAACGCTTATAACTCCGTGTCCATGGAATTTTGAGGTTTTAAAAGTTATCCCCGGCGGTTTCTTCGTGAAATTGTCTGCTTTCAGCATGTCTTCAAACTCAAAATTTGACGAATTAATTATCAAAATGTGCAGTTTTAATCCAAAATTTCATGTCCGACATTGCGGAGATGTTTTATGTGTGAGGAATTTGCGATTTGACTGTTAATTCTTTTGTGAAAAGTCGCGAGAAACACGATGGTGCCACTGGTTTTCTCTGAAATCAACTCTCAAGCTCAAAAAAAGCTCTCAAGTTGAAGCCAAAACGGAGGGGATATCCCACGCTATCGTGAGAGTCCACCTCTACATCAAAACAAACCCTCCATGCAAAGGTAGGGAGCAAATACATTGACAGGGCTGCCACTTCATTTAGGGACTCTAACACTGAAAACGCGGCATCCCTGCTAATATATTTGCTCCCTATCTTTGCATGGAGAGTTTGTCTTGATGTAGATGGGGACTCACAGGATAGCGTGGGATATCCCCTCCATTTTCGCCTCAACTTGAGAGCTTTTTTTGAGCTTGGGAGTTGTTTTCAGAAAAAACCAGTGGCACCAGCGTGTTTCTCGCGAACTTTTACATTTGAATCAATAGTCAAAACGCAAATTTCTCACACATGCAACATCTCCATCCTAATTGACTTGATCCCCTGTGCGCCGTACCACACGAGCGGGAAACCAACGCCATCAACGGGAAGTCAGACAACGCCTGTTCGCCGCATTACGGTCAGTTGTTCAGGGGTGCGTATCGGCGGTCGCCGACTTTACCAATTGATGTTCCAGAAATCCAATTGCGCTTACTTCTCCGAAGTTGAGCATGCCCAGCCGATGCTTACAACCGCGAATGTTAGAATAGTGTGCGTAAACAGCGCCACGCACCTCTGTGAATTGACAATGGTGAGTCGATCGTGCGGATGAGAAAGTGAAATACGGTGAATGAATCTTTTCGTGTTTTAGACAATGAGACGCTGAAGAAATAAAATATATAGAGATACCGTACCCATATTAATGGAAATTCGATGCAATAGAGAATTTGCACAACACATTTCTCATTTCACCTGATGGGTGTGACCAATGGGCTGAGTTCGCAGTGTTTTTCTCAATTTTTTTCTGATATGCGGAATTGTAGGCAAATATCGTTGAAAAGAGAGCCGCATTGCGACATCGCGTCATCTGGCGACATATCAATTAAAACACATGTGCCTACTTTAGCAGATAAAGTTACTTCGTCATATTTCCTCCAATGATTGTTCAATTTAGAAGGGTATCCAAGTGGAGATCAGTTGGACTGCATTTTGCAATTTGGAACTATAAACTCTAGCTCTTCTGGAAAAACAGTTATGTGCATAAGGAAACTAATGGCACATACGTTGTTTTTTAACCGGGCTAGAATTCATAGTTCCAAATTGCAAAATGTTGTCCAGTCTCCTAGTGCTTTCATCGACTTCAAGTAAGCGGTTTATAATATTCAATACTTGTATACCATGTTTCAAATGTAATACCTTTGCAGCACTGTGAAAATGACAGTCTTTGCCTGTACTTCCACGTACAAAAAATATTTTTATTTAATTTTTTTATAAAATCCAGATTTAATCGCTATTAAATTCAAGTAAAAAGGCGACTCCAAGAAGATTTAATTGGAATGAAATCGAAATCTCATCTCAATAAAATCGCGATTAAATTCCTGCAAAATTTCCAGAAAATTGTAAAAAAAAATACATGCAAATGCTACTAGGGATTATACATGGAGCTTAACAAAATCCCAGACACCGGCAAATTCTCCATTGATAGCATTAAGAAATCATCGGCTCTATGTTTTCTATTTAACTCGTCTATTTTGGAATTTTTTCCTATTTGGAGATCACAATTTTGTTTAGGTTTTTTTTCTTTTTTTCTTGTCTTTGACACTCCTGGGAAAAGGCGCTGAACCAGGAGAGGAGTCAATCGTGGCAACGATGTCGGACCATGACCTATCTGTGGGTGCAGTAACAGGTGCTGAAAAACCGCAGCTATTTTTGAAGGAACTCGGGAGCATGAATAAGAACGCGGGCGAGATAATTGGTGGCCGACCGCTCTTCATTAGGTAATCTCAGCTCTGAGTGAACTCGGCGGATCCCTCACTTAGTTAGCTCCCGCGTTGCCTCCTCTCTTTACCACAGCTACACTCGAAAACATAACCTCCAATTTGCTTTTTTCGTGAGCACCTACAAAAGGCAAATGATGATTCCTAAAGGTGGCACTCGCAGTTGCTCATTGGAAAAAAAAAACACATTGGATCTAGAGTCCAGACTCTTGAAACCATTGACAAGAAAAAGGACTCTTGATTCAATCAGGTTTGAGCTTAAATCAAAAGGAAATCCACTCAAATTGAGAGGCTTCGTTCTTGATTTAAGCAAAAATCCGATTGAATCAAGAGTATTTTTTCTTGTCAATGTTTCCAAGAGTCTGGACTTTAGATCAAGCAACCCGGACGACCGCTCAAGAGATGGGCACAGAGCTGCCTTTCATCCCCAGAGAATTAATCCCCTCTCATCGCCATCATATTTTATTTGTCATATTTATGTACTAATTTAAAGGCTAGACAAACAGGGCAGGGTCACGGCCCTAGTCAGAAGGCAGAAGAAGAAGAAGGACTCTAGATCCAATGTGTTTTTTTTTCCAGTGCTGTCGAAACAACTGGTTTCCTCGTGGAGTCCCTTATGATCTAATCTGCGATTAAAAGAGGTCTCAAAAGACTTTTAATAGGACATCCTGAAAATTCAGGGCCGGATTAGACGAGGTGCTTTCTTTTTTGGACAAAATCAGTACTTTGCACGTTCGTTTTCACAGCTATCACTGAAATAAAAATCTTTAAGTCGTCGCCAAGAAGTACTTCTTCTTAAATCAAGAATTTTGCTGGTTAATATAAACTATTTTTTTTTCTTTTTCTTAAACCAAGCATTATTTTTCTTGTACAATGAAAAATTCAGCTGAAAGCAAGATAAATAATTCTTGGCGGCAAATTCAAGAACCATCATGCTTGCGAGCCAAGCTACTTTTTTTTTCAGTGAATGGGGAATTATCGATCATCGATATTGCACGCATTGCCACTGCTATCATTAGATCTTGGCGGCAAATTCAAGAATCATCAAGATTGAGCCAAACTATACTTTTTTTCAGCGATGAAGAGTTAAATAATTGACTACTGTAAGTTTTAATTTCAATGAACAGAAAGAAAACTAGATGACATGAAGCACTTCGCATAGTGTAAATAATGGTTATTTTATGAAAAAATTCAATCTTTTGGTACTAAATACGAGAATAGTATTTAAATCACTCAAATCAAAATGTGTCCCCTACGAAATGATAGGATTATTTTCCCTATCTTTTAGAATGAGCAGATCTCTTCTTTCAAAGGAAGTTAGTCCTATTTCGCCAAACGCCGATATTATACCTACGGATGATATTCTGCTCCATTTTCCAGCAAGCGAGTCGCCTCGGTAAAGAAGCGTTTACTTTCAGCTCAATGATAAGCTGCTCTTTCTTTCACCAAAATTCACCGTTTAGTATGTAAATATTCGTTTTTTATCGTAGCCGAGATTCGGAGTGATCTTACACGAGCCGTTTCTCCCCGGGCCCAAAGGAAAGAGGGAAATGATACAAACGAGGTTTGAATAGCGGCGGAAGGCCGAGTTTTTTCGCCGGAAATGGCGTTTGTAAAAAGTTCGCTCCAGGTAGAGCCTCCGCCAGGAAAGCGTGTTGCGTCGCGGCTTGGAGCTACTTTGACAATGACAGAACGCCCGCATCAGTCCTTCCTTTTTGTCCCGGAGAACAGGTTGCCGTTCTCTCCTTATCCGATAACACAGCGATGAAAAACCATGACTGATTCTATGGGTTTTAGGGTGGAATCTCACACCGTCGGAAAAGAAATCCAACATTTTGCTCCAGAGTCTAATCTATAGTATCATTGCGAGTGATAAGAACCGCAGGAGCAATCGGAATGTGTTGTCAAATCGAAAAGATATTCCACAAACTCCCCTTGAACGCTGTCCGTAGGAAGGTCAAATTATACACTGGAAAAAAAAAAAAAACCACTTTGGATCTAGAGTCCAGGCTCTTAAAAACATCAACAAGAAAAAGTACTCTTGATTCAATCAGAATTTAGCTTAAATCAAGAACCAAACCTCCTAATTTAAGCGGATTTCGTTTTGATTCAAGCCAAAATCCGATTGAATCAAGAGTATTTTTTCTTCTCAATGTTTTCAAGAGTCTGGACAAGATCCAATGTGTTTTTTTCTCCAGTGTACCAGAATATGGTAGCACGGTATCCATCGATATCATAGTGTTTCTGTCCAGGACCAGGAAAAGACTTGAAATAGATACCTATCAAGATTGTGCAGAAAGTGATGCCGAAGCGAAATGTGTGAGCATGTGTGAGAATTGAGAATGACGCCCTAGCTAGCGCCTCCTTTACACTTTCAACGGTTTCTCCGAAAGTGTGTCTGATTTTTCTTCACTTATTCTAAACAAATTTCAAGAGATTAATATTTCAAGAAAGTAACACATATGCGGAGATATTGAAACTGGTAATGGAAATCCGCATTTTTCGACATTAGCCATTGGTAAACATAAGTACCAAAGCGAAATCAAGTAATTAAATTTTATTTTCACTAGTTTTAAGAGTGTTCAAATGTTCTGACTCATTATTATACGGTAACATCAAATCTCGTAAATAAAAACAAGTACGACATTGGAAAACCTCGGGAGGTTTCCCAATTGTAGATAGGCCGCAACCTCAACGCGCGCGGCGAACTGGCCAAACCAGCCATGTTACAAGAAACAAATCCAGAGGCGGATCCAGTAATTTGGCAACACCGGCTTACCTCCATTTAAACCTATGCTGAATAATCGATTCCTGTCGGAGCACCTGGCCCCTCCAAGAATCGATACATTTCCATAGGTTGAAACGTAGAAAAGAAAATGTTGCCAATTTGCTGGTTCCGCCAATGAACAAACCTCCTCCTCCTGAAGGATCGCATCAAAAATATCCTCATCGCTAGCATTGCCAACTAGACTGCATTTTGCAATGTGGAACTATAAATTCTGGCTCATCTGAAAAAACACTTATGTGCATAGAGAAACTAATTGCACATACGTTGTTTTTAAATCGAGTCAGAGTTTATAGTTCCAAATAGCAAAATGCAGTCCAACTGTTCTACAGGCCACCGAGTAATCTCTTGTTGATGACGGCGCAGAGATACAACTATTCGTGCTTGATGGATAGCCGTGTTGCGTCTGCAAAAGTGAAGGCGATTTGGCGCGAGGCGTAGACTCGCAATGCTCCACTCTTCGCTGCCAACGCTCGAAGTGTATTTCAGATTCGAGAGCAACTTAAATGACAAGCTCCAATTGTGTCATTCCGACGCAGTCGGACACACTCCGTGTTTCAGCTATGTTGACACTCGATTCTTAACGTACTTTTAAAATTGGATATATAATGCTTTTTTGGGATGTATGTGTGGAGATTTCGTAAATGCACTGGCCCCATCGAACCTGCGAGGTACGTCCTTTTAGCATACCTCAGATCAATTTGAGCGGGCTTGGGCATCTAAGGGTAAACTGAATTAACTGTGAGGTTTTTAGGTACGTATGATTGGTTAGGAAGCCAAATATCAGCATGATTCTGAGTATAATATTATACTTGTTTAACTAGTTTTCGGTACCTATATTGTTTCGGAGCGTTCTTCGAAAATCACGTGGTGGGCTCACCTTGTTTTTTATCATTAATGCATCTGTTAATATTAATAATTTGTAATTTATTATGGTAAGTATTCAAATTTTGGGTCGGTACATGTGGTATAATAATAATTTGTAATTTATTATGATAAGTATTCAAATTTTGGGTCGGTACAACAAATGTGTTTGTGAATTTATTTTTTTTTTTTGGGGGGGGGGCTGGTTCGGCTCCTCTTCGATTCGTGGAAATATAATTTGCAGCTGTGTGAAATTGCGTACAGTGTTATAAATAGAAAATAAAATTGAGCCTATCCTTATGGTACCGTGCCAAGGAAGAACGCCGTATGGCGATTCGAGAATTGCCTAATTTACCAAATATACCATGTATTTTCGAGGAAAGTTATATTTGTTTTTCCCTGAAGTTCTCAGGTATTTTAGATCAATATAAGAACAAAATTTATCGAAAACTTTGAAGAAAATGAGTCACAATTTTCCCAGAAAATTCGTCTTATCCTAAAGGAAATTTGACAACGCAATGTGTTTTTTTTCCAGCGCATAGATAATACACACTTACTCTTGGCCTTTACTTGATCTGCTTGGTCTCTCAACCGCTTTGAATCACATAATTTAGACTTCAGAAAATAATAGGAATGATATGCCTCTGTCTGAATTGAGTAGTATCCTGCATAGTACTGTGTAAAAAGACTCCCTATGAAAATTAGAGGTGGGCAGAAATTTCATAAAATAGCCCTATTGTCCCTCTCCACAAAAGGGGCATACATCAAACAGGCATTACGATGTTAAACCAAATACTTAAATAGGTATGCAAAATTAAAGTCAAGGGTCAGAACTTATAATTACAAGAGTAATATGGCAAGTACAGCTAAGGGATCGTATAATACCAATGTTTTGCTGAATGAACAATAATCAGTGTCTACGAAACTTGGGATTGTTTTCCAGTGGTACTCAACTCCTGCAGAAGCATACTTCTCGGAGGCTCAAAGTTAACTACATCGGCCATGACGGCAAATTTAGTGGCCAGTAATGTTTTCAGAGTGCGATTTTGCAGTTGGTTTCTGTGGGGAGTTTTGATTAATTTAGTATGACTATGCAAACGCTCGACAAATGCATTGGATACAGATATAATGCGGAAAAAGTTAACCACTTTCAATAAGTTGGAGTATTTGAGCATACCACCTTCTTCAACTTTTGAAACCGTCTGCCAATGTTCGTCAACTTTCATTTTACTGGGCACAAGACCTGAACCCAAATAAGCTCGCCATTCATTATCAGCGGTCTGGGTGTTCTCAACTAAAGACTCAACTACGTTTTATCTCGATATAATACGCAATCAGACGCATGACGCGCAATGGAACGCAGGGTGTCATATAATACGCGCGGCGTCTTAAAATACGCCAAACGGAGACACTGGCATAAGGCTTAACTATAAATTCTTCTTTAGACAAAGTTAATGGTAAAGGGCAATTGAGAGATTCTGGACTTACAGGCACATGACTATTTGTTTTTTTTTACACGATATGAATGATAATGACGTACAAATGCAATTACTTTTAACTTTTTATACAGAAAATAAACTTGATTTGGATCAATTAGGAAAATTTTGAGAATTTCAGCAAAGCAGGGAATATCTTCATCTTCATCGTATCTTAAAATCATTGAAGGTTCTGGACTCTAGATCCGATGTGGTTTTTTTCCAGTGTTGCCACATCGCATCATTACGTCAGCCGGCTGTTAAATGGGCGTAACTACACTTCGAGATGAGCTCGGAGAAAAATTAATTCATATGGACAACAGGGTTCATTGCCAAGTTTAGTTATGCGCCCTCATGTCAGGACGGCGACGAATATTTTGGGATGGACTTCCGCGATCTTAATTGACGTTAACCGCCCCCGCCAGCCCCCGGAGGTCACCCGAAATAAGCGGCATGGGCGGTGATGCGAGTTCGCGAGAGAGCGCAGCGGCGCCCGATATTTCGGGTAGGCCCGGACGCCACTTGATCTCATCAGGATAAGACCACTGCTGGAATCGACGCGTCAGATCTGGAGCGATCATAATGCGCGGGGTCGGAGGGCGAAAATGCTGAGCAACTGTTTTTCCCGCGAGATCCGCTCGCCTCGCCGCACACTGGATCGAGTCAATGTAAGAGGTTGGACAACATCTGGAAACTTTGAAAGCTAAAACTTTCGAAAATATGAAACACAAAAGTTCAAGAGTGGCTTTACTGAATTTTTCGTGAAATTTCCTTCCAGAAATACTCCTTAAAATTGAAATTGTGATAATATAAACAGGGTGTCTACAAGTCCGGAAATGGCACTAAGTTTTTAAGGGCGGTCCGGAAGTACCGAAAAAGGGCGGAAATTCCGCTAGAAGGATCGGAATTTTTAATTTTTGTCGCAATTTGGAAGAGAAAATCAAAATGTTGCGATTTTTCTAATCTCGTCAAATAAAGTTACTGAAAAAGTACTGAGGTTTTCCGTTGAGGAGGTACTGAATTTCTCGGGAATTTACTGAATAAGTACTGATTTTTGGGCAGCCTGTTTTAATAGACTCCCCGTATAAACAACAAAATTTGAAATTTTAGGCAAAAAATGCATGTCCGACCTCTTCTTTTACCTCGATCGACTGTGCGCCGCACTATGGTCCACAGACTGGATTTAACGGAACTTTATTCGAAAATGCACTGCACCACCATAAAAGGTGTTGGATCTTATGATTTTTGGGTCGCTGATTTCATTTTACATCTTAGTTAAACAAAATATTAACATCCTGACCGAGAAACTTAACTTCAAATGTAATTTCTGGCGCTTTTAAGATTGAAGATTTTTTCCACCCTATTTTGACATGTATAAAAATAATAACAAAAATGTCTCTCGGTCGAGATTAGGTTTTTCTTGTGTATTTTTAGGCGGTAAATCCGAATATGACCTCCGTTTTTGTCCATTACCCTTCAATTTTCGGAAAAACCGATTTTACCCGGAAAAGCTCGTTCTCCAAGGAAAATTGAATTTTCCGGGATAATGAGGGGTGATAGGAAAAATTAAGGCCATATTCGGGTTTAGCAAGTTAGAATGCGTAAGAATCGATGTATCGCACATCGAAATCATTTTTAAAATGTATTTTTAACACACTTAGAGTCCGGAAAAGGTTTTACCCAAAAGGCTCGGGAAAATCGGCATTATCGGAGAACTGGAGGGTGATAAAAAAAACCTAGGTCATATTCGTATTTAGCAGCTTAAAATACATAACAGAATCTCTTTACCGCGTGTCCAGTATAATTTATCAACATGAATTGCAATTATGGCACAAATACGTCAAATTTGCTCATTTTCCCGGGAAAAAGTCGCTTTTTCGGAAAAATGAGAGGTTATAAGAAAAAACCAAGGTCATTTTCGGACTCAGTAGATCAAAATATATCGGAATACTTTCATTTTGTACCGATAAAAAATTTAACAGTCGCAAAAACGCCAAAAATGCATGGAATATTCCACATTTTGATGCACGGAGGTGCACTCCAAAAAAAATTCATCTCGACCATTAGGCGACAAAAGGCGACATTTAAATTGGCCTCATTTTAAACTTAAGGATATGTAGAACAAGATTTTTTAATCCGCAAAGCATTAACTAGAATTAAAAAAAAGTTGGAGCTTCCTAAAAATTACGAATTTCACTGATTTCTATCATTTTTTGGCGTATGTTTGCAGCGTTAAAAAGCATACAAATTTCAGTTCAAAATTAATGAAACTGGGTGAAAAGGAAGTCACTTGCCACCAGGTGGAACCATGTTGCCCAAAAATTTACATAGATGATGCGTAACTCGGTAAAATAAACACCTTGTAACGCACCACCGAATGCGGCCCACAATCAGCTAATGAAGACCTGTCGCGCGCTCTGTTGTTAGGGTCCGTCACAATCTTATAAATCATTATTAGTCGATGAAAACTTAGGTGACGATCCATGGGAGTATGGATAATAAAACTGTAGTGCCAAACTTTAATTTTTCCCACCTTCAAAATTTGACTAAAGTTCCGTTAAATAGGGTCTGTGGACCATAGTGCGCCGGTCGCCTCTTCCCAGCCTCCGTCCCCATTCAAAAACGTCAGCCATAGCGAGTAGGCTTTACGCTACCTACTCGCCGCAGATTACCGCCGATAGGAGGGTGGCAACCAGATTCTATTGAGAAATTAACCTATTTCCTCGGCGCCTCTTCACATTCCCTCCGCGAGACGAGACGTAGGAGGCGCGTCTCGCCCTTCCGCCTCCCATTCTTTCAGGAAATATTATTTGTGACCCCTATGACACGACGAACTTCTAAAGTCGAATTTTCTGAGTGCCGATGAAAATCGGGGCTGATATAGCGGCGTGACTCTCGAGTGTACAAGGATGTAATTCATTCCTCTATTTTAATCGACAAAATGAATGAATTGAAAAGTATCGTCCATAAATTACGTCGCTCAAGAAGGGGGTGGGGACGGGTCTAGCGGTGGATGACGTTCGGTAACGGGGGCCATATTTGTAACAGAGAAAATCCCTTTTTCCGTCCCATAACTACATGACTAGGTGGACACAGGATTTTTCGTAACTCAATATGAAAAATGAAAGAATAACTACCAGTGCGCTAACCTGTGTCTCCCACGCCTTCGGAAGCTCAGGCTGGGCTAGGGCAGATCCTAGATTCCCCAGAGGGAAGTGCACCCCAATAACATAAAACCATTCTAGTACCATACACAAAATTCCTTTAATTCAAAATTACCATGCGATAACCAAAATACTGAAGATTTTGGAAATATTAAATACAATAGAAGGTGAGGAATGTGGAGGAGGAGATGCAATCCTTGAAATGTCCAAGTTAGGATTCAACCTCGAGTGATTTTGAATCCAAATGGAGAATTTCTGTGCCATTCTTCTGCATTCCGCACTTGAGTGCGGCCATTTCCTCCACGTGATTTTCTGTAAATAAGTATGAGTTCCTAGACCGTAGTTCAATTCAAACTTCTTCTCATTCTTACTTTTTTTTTCGTCTTTAAGAACTAAAGCTCCAAGTGAATGATTATAAGTTTTCGCCTTCAATCGATCGTCTAGGCATCATGGGCTTTGATGAGCTGCGAGTCGCTCGTTGAATTTTCATCAAGTCACCTTGATCGATGAACTCCGCCCTAACAACGTTATTTATCAATCAGCGATTCAACATTAACAAATCTACCCGCTGAAATAATGGTATCAGATGACTGACTTCCGGCAAGTTGAAAGCAGTGAAGTGGAATCAGATTACTACAATAATTGAGATTCCTGCATGCCTCGCTGAGCCAGTTTGACTCTCTGCAAATGGGGGCTGGTCCGCTTTCAATGAAAATGGCACAAGTTATGACAGTCGTCACTGCGCCTTGAGCGCTCCCAGTGGTGGGTCCACGAACTACCGCACTCGGAATTTTGTCACGTTGCCGTTTTAATTTCAACGGTCCCATCGTAAAACAAACAAAAAGTGCCAATGCAGCCACATCAGAAGTTAATAATTTGTTTGTACTCAGTTATTTGTACGTGGAAATAGTTTTATTTCAGAGATGAATTGACTAAAATCCCTAACTCGGTTTGTTTGTTCCTTCGATATTGAAATGATCGGAATAGACAGAGCGTTCTCGTCGTATGCCGCGCCATTCTTCATTAATATGAAAAAATCACTGCTGCGCTACCTTTACTTAACATATACTCTGATACATAAAATTTACCGTGTTTCCCGCTTGCAGCCAAATACCTTTCGAGAACAACCTTTCGGGAATTTCAAATGTTCCGGGAAAAATTCAGGAAAATCTCCAAAGGTCCGAAATTTGGAACTAGTTCCGGGAAATAGAAAACATGAACTCTTGAAAAAAAATCTAAAAATAATTCCGGAACTTCTGACGGTCATGACGTGGGAGAAATTGAAACAAAAAATGTCCGAATTCCGGAACTTTTGACGGTCTTGA
Organism: Bemisia tabaci; assembly: GCF_001854935.1. NCBI lineage: Eukaryota > Metazoa > Arthropoda > Insecta > Hemiptera > Aleyrodidae > Bemisia > Bemisia tabaci. The sequence goes on along the minus strand of NW_017547112.1, from coordinate 580,166 downwards.
CATGGGAGAAATTGAAACAAAAAAGTTCCGAATTCCGAAACTTTTGACGGTCATGGATTGAGAGGACTTGAAGTTTTCGCGCGTGATGCAACCAAATCGAGGGAAGCATTTTTATTGATCATGAGAATTAGCTGATGATTGAAATATTAATCCGCGGGTTCTATTCCTTTGAGGCCAAGAGGAGCTGCGCCTTTGAGCAAGAGCCGGCGCCGCAGCGTGTGATCAATAAATTAAAACCTGGGCGGAGTGAATAATAGCGCATTGTCCTCGTCTAATAGTACTTTTTTCAATTAAGCGCCCGCGGAAGCGTAAATGGCTCCTTGAAAAAGAAAAAAATAACAAATAAATAGAGTAAGAAAAGAGGACAAAGATGGATGTGTAACAGTGGTGTTAACAGAAATGGACGTTGCCGGCTCATTTGCACCCTTGCAGAGTCCACAATTATTCATCCGATTTGACACCTCTTGCGAAAAAAAAAAAAATTATTTAATTCGTAAATCTTTTTAAACTAATTTACTTCTAAAAACAGTTTTGATTTTTTTTCCACCGGCTATTACTCGTTGATAATCGTTCTACCAAGACAAAAAGAACCAACTAACGCACTATGGAACTAGAGTGAGTGAAAGGACGCGCGTTGATGACGGCGCAGAGATACAACTATTCGTACTTAATGGATATGCGTGTTGCGTCTGAAAAATTGAAGGTGATATGCCGCGAGTCTTGAATTCGCTATGCTCTGCTCTTCGTTGCCGACGAATTTTTCAGTCAACAAATCTACTTTTTGTTTTTCCAAAACTTCAATTCTTTTGATAGCGTTTTTCCTCTTCAATTTCTCAATTTCAACTTCTTTTATCTCTTCATCATTCACTCTAGTTGCTACTTTGAACCTAGAATAGGCAAGTTCAAAGGAACTGATTAATGGTTTAGTTATAACTACATTGCCAATACCGCCTACGGTTGATACTTTTATCATAAAACATTCTCCTTGCTAGTAATAATTCTGCGAGTAAGTTACAATCTAGCACTGATTTGTTGATGGAAAAGCTTCTTTCAGCGAAGACATTCCCATGAAAAATGATCCGACACATTTGTACAATACCTTGGAATTCTTTGGTTTCAAAGTCAACAGTTTTCACAATATCCATCCAGAAAACATCAACCCTTACTTCCCGTTTTGAATACTTGTTCAGCTTCTCACAAACTCTACCTGACAACTGCAATTGCTTGTATTGCTTAAGAGCTGTCTCTCCTGTTTTAGCACTCATCTGCTCACTTTCTATTAAAGCAGTCATTAAGTTTTCAAAACTTGCTTTTCCTACATTTATTTTTGTTGCTACGATTGGATCAAGTGAGGATAGGGCTTTTGTAAACTTGAATTTTAGAGGACTTTTCTCCAATAATTTCAAACATAGTATCTGGAGGGATTTGCGTATGTCTCGACGGAAAATCAGTAAATTATTTTCTTTGTATTCTTTTTGGGGAATTTTTCTCAGGGTTGTCTTTACTCTGAGTGCTAAATCAACATTCTTAGCCAAAAGAAAATTACGAGTATCCGTTAAATCTATCTTGGTAACATCAGTGTTATTTACAAGAATGTTACTATCGTTTCGGGCTGCTTCGTAAATATTTGTATCCAAGGCGGAAATCATCTTTAATGAATATATGGACCGCTTTTAGCAGAAAAGAAGCAAGTCACATCAGCTATTCCCAAATTTAATTTCTTACAAGAGAACCTTTGTGCGGATTCCTTTGAAAATTTTAAGGAATTTGCTTCGTACTATATTGAAAATTCACCGAAATTTGCACACAAATCCGCACTGCCACTTTCATGTAAAAAATTAAACTGCTCTATCAAATTTGGCAATAGCTGATGTGACTTGGTTTCTTTCTGCTAAACGCGGTCCATACGCTATCGAGGATTATGGGTGGGTTGCTGATCTACATAGGAATTTTCTGTGTGTGTGGGGGGGGGGGGCACAGAAGGATATAGAACTTGGGCGAAGGGGGGTCCACAATTTTTGAAAATTGGAAAGTCTCGAGAGGAATTTAAAGCCATTCTCAATGACAAATTAAATGGAATTAAGTATTAAACTTTCCTGACTTGTTTTTAAATATATCATATCTTACTGTCAAGTTTAATTGATTTTATCTTAATTCAACTCTCATGAAAAGAAGTATTGCGCTAAAATGCGCGAAAAACCACAACCGGATACAGTCAAACTACATTCCACGTTCCTCACTCGGAGGAAGCTGCTCTCTTTGCGAGTAATTTTCATTTTGCTATGATATCATTGATCGATTACATTAGGATTAAGGTCACAATTATTACATTCCCTATGCCTTTTACCACAAAGTTAATAGAAGCTTGGGTCCTTGACATTTTTTGGAAGGGGCCGAGCAGCATTGTGGGGGGGCCGCCCCCCCCCTATTTCCGCCCATGTCTACATGTAAAAAATTTGACGCGACCGTATTATGCAACAGACCGTGGCCGTGCCGGTGGGTGTCGCGTTGGAAGCGGAGGAAAGTTGAGATATTTTTGTAATTACCCTGTTGCGCTCTAAGCACGACTTGTCAAAGTAGGAAGAGTGCAATGGCGAGGCGTGAATACTCGATTGTCGATATTTCCTCGTTTGAAGCTACTGTAAATAATCGATTTTTAAGGTGTTCCGCGCGAATACCCAATTTTTGATCATTTTCCATAGGTTTAAATGGCAGAGAAATCGATGTATCGCAAAGCGCGCCACGCCACTGGATGAGAGGACTTCCGTCCAACTTCGAGGTGTTTTGCACAACAGCCCGCGAGCCAGTCGCACAAGTTGCCGAGTGATTCTCACGGCCGCTTACGACGCGACGGAGTGAAAATTAAACGGAAAACTCATCGCCGACGGCACTCTCAGACATTTTTCAAATCGTAACTGCGCTTTTCCCGCTTAGCTGAGCTCAGCTTATTTTACCGGGGCTTTGCAATGACTCGACTGTCAGCCCGGGCGTCTGATAAAGCTAGCTGCTACGGGAGTTTCCCATTTCCGAATTAAAAGGGGGGTTGACTATTCCCGCACAAAACCGTTGCTCCCCATTTCTGCACAAAACCCTTAACGATCAATTCTTTTTTCCTCACAAATGCACTTGAAGAAAAAAAAAAAAAAACACATTGGATCTAGAGTCCAGACTCTTGAAAACATTGAAAAGTAAAAATACTCTTGATTCATTCGGATTTTTGCTTAAATCAAGACAAAAACCGCTTAAATTAAGAGGCTTGTTTCTTAATTTATGCTAGATTCTGATTGAATCAAGAGTCCTTTTTCTTGTCGATGTTTTTAAGAGTCTGGACTCTACATTCAATATGTTTTTCTTCCAGTGTGGATAATAGGCATAAGAAGAATGTCCATACCACGAGATTTAAGTGTTAGTTATACCCTCTCCTCCACTGTCGTAGCCCGCACTTAAGTCTCGAGGTTTACCTGTCTTATTTTTTAGTACGCCATTAATTGGCCGGAAGGAACTAAGCCACATCAGTTGTTGTCGAATTTGATTGGGCAGTCTAATTTTTTACATGGAAGCGGTCGTGTGGATCTGTGTGCAGACTTCAGTGAATTTTTTGCATTGTGCAAAGCAAATTCCTTAAAATTTTCAAAGGAATCCGCAAAAACGCTCTCTTGTCAAAAGTTAAATTGCCCAGTTAAACCCAGTTAAAATTGGCAGTAGTTTATGTGATTTTAGTCTTCTCCGCTAAACAACTGAGAATTCTGGCGACTGCATTTGGTTAGATTTCGGCACATGTATTACTCGGCGTTGTTCCCTAGGTACCGAGGAAACCTGGTGAAGGCACTGAACGAAAATATATCTTGTTTGCTTTAACCCCATAATTAGACCAAATTCAGCAAATATATACCTTCAGATGATCACGACTACATGGAAACACAGCACCCTCGAGCACGGGAATGTCATCGGCAGATATGTATTTTCTAGTAACTGAAACCTGGTGAAAGCACTGAACGAAAATAAATCTTGTATGCTTGAACCCCAGAATCAGACTAAGTTCAGCAAAAATATACCCTCAAATAATCACGACTACATGGAAACACAGCACCCTCAAGCACGGGAATGTCATCGGTAGATATGTATTTTCTAGTAACTGAAATAGAAATTGTGGGGGTGAATTGTATAAATGAAGGTTCCTTTCTGCAAAACTTGGTTCGATTGTAGTTTTTCTCTGCTTTAGTCCATTTTCAAAGGTATCTCAATTTCCATTTTACTCTCCGCCAAATGAGGGACTGTTTCCAGTCGTCGTCTAACCTTCCCTCTCTTCATCGCCCACTGCGACGATGTTGCAGGAAGATATCGCGAAATCAGTCAACTGCATCTCTTTAAACGGTCGACGTCATGAAAGGGCTCCTCCGACAAGTACCTCTTAAACCGATCTCGACTCCGAACCGTGTTTCAGGAGATCTCATACGAGGGCATTCAATCGCGACTTAACAAGTAGTTTCACGTAGTTACCTCCAACATGGATTTCCCATAAAATTATACGGAGAGAAATATTTATATGGCGCAGCGCGTCGTCTCTTGTTTAATGCTCGAATCGCGTTCCACTGAAACTGTTGCGAACAAATCGACGCTTTAGAAGTTCAAGTAACCGTTACCGCTATTCTTCTCGAGCTCCCCTGTTGACGCTGAAGTTTGGNGGGGGGGGGGGGGGGGTCGGGCTCTGAGCGTTTTCCTGAACTTCGAAACGGAGTATGTGATCATTTTTTATCCCCGCCTCCCGGTAAGTAATATAACTCTCCTCGCCGGATTATCAATTCTTGCCCGACTCCATTCCCGCATCCGCGCGCACAGTGTAATCGCCTGTGCGTAAGTGTTTAAGGATATTGCATCTCAGCCGTTCAATTTATGGATGCGCGACGCGCTAATTCGGTCGGCACGAGTGCGGATCGTTCTAAAGCCACGTCTTATCTTAGTTCCAATAATGTCGCAACAGGTGTGCAGGGCTTCTACTACCGGGGAAAACTAAGGGAACAGAATTTTGAAGGAACACTGGAATAAAAAACACATTGGATCTAGAGTCCAGACTCTTGAAAACATTGACAAGGAAAAGGACTCTTGATTCAATCAGACTTAAGCTTAAATCAAAAGGAAATCCGCTCAAAATAATAGGTTTTGTTCTTGATTTAAGCTTAAATTTCTCAAGAGTCTGGACTCTAGATCCAATGTGTATTTTTCTAGTGAAACCCCAGGGAATTTAACGTCGACTTCTGGAATTTTCGCTTTTTCTAAACCCGCGGGTTTCGTCAATTCGCGCAAAATCAATCCAATGGAACTACTGTAGCAGTGCTCGTAGTACTCTCGCACATTCAATTTTTTAAAGTTCTTTGTGTCACAATCTGCAGAATTAATCGCCATGAGCTATAGTTGAGTATTATCCTATTATCTCACTTTTTTCTTCTTTTCACTTTAAGTCCCATTTCGCTCGACTCAATCATCATTTTTGACAGATGTTCATACGTCAAAAAACTACTTTTTATCGGATTACATTAAGCAGTCAAAAATTAATAGCAAGCGTCCGTGAAGCATGGATTTTGAACGTCTTCTCAGAGCATCTTACTAAAATAATTTTCGCCAAGAATTATCTATATCGCAGGTTAGCTCTTTATGCCGGCACATATTGTAGAAAGTGTATTGATCCCCAATCTAACATATATTATATACCAATAAATATTTTGTATGAGCATCAGATACCTAAAATTCGAGATTGGTCACCTCTTTCATCTTTCTTCGATTTTTAAGTGTAAAAGATTCATATACACTCAAAACAATTTTGTAAATTTTGGAGTACAACGAGTGAGTTACGTTTTTCTGAACCATGGACAATATTATGTATTTTTGTTGAACTCTCAAACATTTTTCTCATCGTTCGTAGCTAGTTTATTTCCTCCCCCACCGTGTACTCTGTTCAAGTGGCTCCGAAAGGCAGGCCAAAGCGAAAAGCCTCCAAAACGACCCCCAAATCATATAAAGAGCTTGACAAACGCCGGCTTTTCCTGGTGAAGCACTAAGTTCATTTATAGAAAGGATAGCCACTAAAATTTGGCAAGCACATTCATTCCGGTTTAACAAGCTGTAAAAATAGCTCACTCGGCAGGAACAAAAACCGGAAGTAGCCTCCATCACTCGGCATTGCCAAATTTCCAGCTGATGGATCAATTCTTACTCGAAAGGAACCTGGAAAATTATCTGTACTTCTGTTACCCTATTGCTTGGCTTTAATCGTCTCGTGAATTTTTTTTTTTTAAATTTTTTCACAGTTACATTTCAAAATTTTAATAATAATTAAATTCACATTAATTTACAAATTTATGATAGTCAAAATGGTCGCACTACTTTTCTGTTTTCATTCTTTTGCCATATTCTTCTACTTCCTCTTCCTCACTTGGTGGTGCTCGTCTCTTTTTCAAGAGGTATGAGGAAATGAGGTGAAACAACTGCGCTCTTAGCATGATTAAGTCTACAGAAGATAGACAAGACAGGTCGTGCCGAAATGACTCCAAAGAAAGCATCATTCTCATTTGTTCATTTGATGGCTCGATGTCCATACGGCAGTTAAGATAGCTCATTCTTCTCCTTTTCGCAATCGCAATTTTTCTAATCCGGACGATAGTTGCCATTAATTGCAAGTTTACTCGAACATCAAGAAAAAAAAACCGTCTCGTGAATTTTTACGATCATGTTCCGAAAAACTCTGATACATCTCTCTCTTTTGGAGAAGAGAGCATTATTTTCGAGTCTTTTTAATAATCCGATGGGACAACGGAAATCAATCTTTCATTTATAAAAAAACACACTCAATTTTAAGTAATGAACTCTTTTAAGTTCTTTAAAATTACACAAAAAGAGTTACAATTCTTCACTGGTAATGCATTCCTAGAGCTGCCATAAGTGCCATAACATGACGTTTTTAGTGGCAAAATCATTCATTTATGTAGAAAATGCATCTTTATTCTTGATTGAGACATTATGGTGACCTCATGTAGGAACATCACATTGAAATTTAAGAACTATGTTTCTCCAGCTTTCATTTTACATTTCCTGTGAGATTTGCAGCTTGAATTTATTGCCCATGTATAACATAACACATAAAGCACATAAAATGACCGTTATAGTTTATGTAGAATTTTATTAGGTGAGCTGGCTTTGTAACACAATATGTTATGTACTTCCCCCACTTAAGTTTCAAAATTTTACGCAAGATGAAAACTACCACTATCGCGTCAGTGCTGTGGGAGGCTGTGTACGGCGCACGGCGGAACAGGAAATTAAGGGAGGGGGCTTAGTATGAATGTTGAATGTCGGTCTTGGAGGTGAATTACGCGAGAAATAGGAGCACTTGGGGAAAACGATACATTATTACAACTAGTCCTACTTTTACTGCTCCGTGTAAATCCTCCTTAAATAATCGATCTAAGGAGCGGCAGCCCGCGTTGACAGAAATCGATTCTTTTGTATAAATTTAAGTGAATGAAATTCTCCGTTGCCAATACTTGCGAGAATCACTATGAGCGTAGAGCAGTGAGACAGCCGTGGACGGACAAACAATCGCTGGAACCCGTGTTTAGTTGCAAGGCCGAGCTACAGTGGCGTGGTTTGCTTTGTGATATCGACTCGATTGATCTGCCATTTAAGTCTTTGAAAAAAGATCGATAAAAAGGGTGTTCGCAACGAACGCCTTACCATAGCAATGGGAATGTCGAATTTCGGCTGCGGGTTTTCGTCATCCAAACGCACCACTTCCATTTCGTTTTGCTCTTCCGGTGGAGTTGTCTCATTCTCTGCTCGAGTCGCCGTTTTCTGGGGGCACGTTCTGGCGAAGTGTCCATGAGCTCCGCATCGCAGGCAATTGTTTGACAGGGAATTTCAAATTGGGAAAGTATCAATAATCGAGCATCCACGCTTTGCCTCTGGCGTAGAGCTTGAAGCGCGCAACTCTTTAGTAATTCTTGAATTTTAGAGGCAACAGGCGAATTTTTGCGATCTTTGATCGATATTAATAACCAGCGTAAACTTGAAATGAATTCTCGAGCCGGATCTTAAGGCGGAACTCCCAATCTAGGAAGTTTTTGCCATCCAAAGGCTTGATTCCTCCGAAGCGACTACAGGCCGCCATTTTGAGGTTATCACCACACGTTCCACAAATTTCACGATTACGTTACAAATCAGTGAGTTACAATACCTGAAAAGACTTAACCTGAAGGAATCTCCGGACTGTCCGTTCTGTGGGTCCGTTAACACTATCCTCCCGTGCGTTAAATTTAAAGAAGAAGTAGAAGAGACTGAAACTCACCTGAAACAAAAAATTAAAATAGACAATATAGTATACAATTATTGTTAGACTGCAAGGAAAACTGGCATTTAATAGAAAAAATGATAAGTAATAATATAATAAAGATCAAGCAGTGAAGCTAATAAACAACCTCCCCCACCGAAGTATAATGCCAATTGGCGGTTCCGGTGTGTAAACCTGGTTGACAACGAGTAGTATTAAGAACATATATAGGTGTAATTCAAATTTTGTAAATCTGCCAATATATTGTAAGAACTGAATAAAACTCGTTATCCCCCTCCCCCCCCCCGAAAAAAATAATATTTTAGACTTTATTAAAACTGCTCGCTGTATAAGTGGTTTTTAGCCTCTGGTGCCGAATGACGGAATCGGAGCTATCCCGGCACAATTTGGTGATCTCCGTTTAGTTTACTTGATTTTTAGTATATACAGTCATACTTTAGCTTCTTATCACGTTTTAATGCATAATATTTTAGAATGTATCCAAATTGCTCTCTTTATAAGTGTTTTTTGGCCTCCAGTGCCGAACAACGGAATCACAGTTCTCCCGACACGATTTGGTGATCTCCGTTAAGTTTTTTTGATTTTTAATATATCTAGTTTTAATTTAGCTTTTTACCACGTTTTAATGCATGATATTTTAGAATTCATCAAAATTGCTCTCTATTTAATGGGTTTTTGGCCTCTGGTACCGAGTAACGGAATGGCAGTTATCCCGGCACGATTTTGTGATGGCGATTGAGAGAGTTGAAACAGGGCAATGCGAGGGAACGAGTGGGCCGTGTGACTGTGGCTTCATTAATCATCTTCCGCTCCTTTTCACATTCAGCCGAGCTTTTAGTACGTAATTAGTTATCTTGCAGCGATGTTGCCGCTTTTGGCGGAAACAATCAGCTTCGCACGATTCGCGCGCCCCTTTCGTTATTTGGCGATATTCAGGGGTATCCGATTGAGCGGAAGTAAATGAACATACCGGTGCGGGTACTCTCTCTCTGTATGCAAAGAAGACGATTGTTAGCCGAAAATCGTGCGAAACGGCAGCCGTTAAAATGTTCCAGAAATTGATTTCGATCATTGTTTCCGGCCTCGAAAAAGGGTGATTGCCAGATAGATGATAAATTCTAGGTGAAAGTGAGGTGGAGGAAGTAACTGTGTATTATTTATATTATTGTAATTTACTTTCTAAACTTTCCTTTTTGTCTACAGAAACGCAACCTGAATGTACCCAGATCCAATCTTCTATAATCCAATTTTTAAAGGTTAACCGGGAATTTCATCGACTTTTCTGTAATTCGATGAACCGGACTTCTTATATAAAAAAATAGAGAAAAACAAAAAATGCGTGCTAATCCGACCACCGTTTCGTGTTTAACACTATTGCAGCTGAAGCATAAGTACAGAAATGAATATTCTACTCATAATCTAACCCAAGCACAACTTTCTATTCCATTAGTTAAATATGTGAGACATAGTGGTACCAGGATTCAAAATATCCAGGCCTGTGTTTTCCCCAGCCTGATCCAACTAAAAATTTTAATAAAAGTAGAAAAAACTCACATCAATCAGATGAATTAGAATTTTTAGAAGTCGTTGGTGTGTATATCTTTCATTAGTTACGGCAACTATACGTCGCAAGTAATTAGTAATTATTGCCGACAATTTGCAAGGTTTTCACGTGTTCTTTTGATGAAGGTTTTATGGGTAAAAAAAACGGACCTTCAAGAGCATGATCTCGGCTCGGAGCGCCTTCAGTTTTTGTGATACTCTACGCTTCGTCACGGAGTTGGTTTAATTGCTCGTCTGATCCAAACCCAACTAAAGTCCCGGGTCTCACTTACGCACTTTGGAGTGTGCCTGTTACCACCATGTTTTTCCTAAAGATTAAGTGTCTATTCGTGTCAAAGGTGCAAAAATCCGTACAAAATTCTTCTTCCATTATTTCAGAATTTTATTCTTTACTATTCATTCCCTAGTAGCTTTAAAATTTCCAGCGACTGATACAATTTGCGGAATTGTATCAGCATTGAAAGTCTCGTGCGTCCTGTTTTGTTTTACTATGCTGCCTTGCTAAGGAAAAACGCCGTATGAACATTTGAGAGTTGCCAAATTGTCTCCAACGAAATGTTAATTTTTAAGGAGCGTTATGAATATTTTCCCTCTAAATGGACCACTAGACAAGGTACGAATTTAATTATTCTTATACATGTTTCCTAACCAAAATTTCACGCAGAAAAAGATTTGCGCAATGAAAATTACTGAAACCAACTCCTAACGAAGATATTAACGTTTTTATTTCACATTGGTTACGAGGAATTTGAACTGCCACCTCACAAGAAACTCAAAGCTCTAGGTGAGTAAAATCGTGCACCACAACGGTTTCAGCAAGCTCCTCAATCGAGCAATATTCTTTTCCCACCATGTGTTGTTCAAACTATTAGCAATTTCCTATAGCTGAGCCGAAGCGTCGAGATTGAGGTTGTCAGATTTTTATATCGCAGAGACTGACATGATACCGTTTCTCGCGCGATGTGAACCCCGTCAAGCATTGAGTTTTCATGAGCAGATGGTTTGAATTCACGCATCAAGAATCATTAAATATCTTCGTAAGGAGTTAATTTCGGTAATTTTTGTTGTGCGCATCGTGTTCTTCGTAAAATTTTGGTGAGGAAACATGTATTAGAATGCTGAAATTCGTACTTTGTCGAGTGGTCCATTGCGAATGAAATTCTGTGAAAAATTGGGAGGGAAATTTCCACAAGTTTTCCAGGAACTTCGCATTATATTGAAGGCAACTTGGCAACGCCGGAAGGTTCATACGGCGTTTTCCCCTAGCACGGCAGTATAGCAGTCCTCAATCGTATCCGACTTACGAATGTGGGAGGAAAATCAGATGAGTTGCTGGAGCGCAAGTTACGCTCCTCCGATTAAAAAGGAAGGATGGCTCGAAGAGGGATCGCGGAAATTAATATTTTTAATGCGTTTTTGACGATGAATTACATGCGGCTGTCTCGTGGCAAGAATATATTTTTATTACTGTCAGTTTATATAGCTCGTGGCACACTCCAGATGACGCCCGTCTATAGGGCTTTGCTTTATGGCCAAAGTTTTTATTGGCTCGAGAAACGGCCACGCGATGATTAACGTTCCTTAAAAACCGGACTGTAAAGCACTATTGTTTGAACAAGCCTACAAAAAAGTCATACTCTGGCGATACAATATTTTGGAGTTTTTCAGTGTCCTACGCAAAGTATGTTTTATTTCCATTCTTTCAGCAGAAATATTTTTAACCATTGCTACCGATTCGTGCACTCTAAACTGGATTAATAAGTAGTTATTTTCGCCGATCCAATGATCCCTAGTTGATGCTGTACGCCCAAGTAATGGGTTCTCACATTAACTAATGGGCGCTTCAACTATCAATAATCTAGCCTTTTTGAAGGATTAGCTTTTTCCCATAGCTTTTAAACTCTATACTTTTTTTCCTCTTTCAACTGCGAGATTTTTAAGCTAGCACCCATCGTCAGGGGTTTTAAATGAACATTGAAAGTACAACGTGATTAATGAGTCATGTCTGCCAGTGGCATCATCATAGTAGCTTCTGTGGTCAGTACTATGCAAAAAAATGTGTTGGCATTTTCAACGCCAATTTGTTTGGTGTATATCAGTGGAACTGTGGAGCTGGCGAATTTTATTTTTCTCTTTTTTTCTTTCCTCTTTCTTGTTTTTTTTCTGTCGTGAAAAGCAAACTCAATGGCAAGTAAAAACATGATTTGCCCTTTAAGGCATGAATCAATTTTGGATCTTGGATTTTGCATGACACTAATCAACTTTGTATCTCGCATAAAAAACATAGCGTACCAATTTCTCCCCCCCCCCCAAATTTTATATTTTTCGAAATTAGTTACTATAGAATTATTATATAGAATAAAGACAAATATAAAAATATACAAAATCATGCCTCAGAGGAAATATTCTATTTTTAAAAACCGCAAAATTACGTTGTTACGAATAAGCAGTACCATGCCACTGACAATTATGTGATGGAAAAGTAAGGGGATTTTAGTTTCCGCAAAAGCCAAGGAATCTTGAAAGCCTGCATGGAAAAGTTGTCACCCTGAGGTAAATGTATATTCGAAAGTGTTCCTAGTATGATTAAAAATGAAAGCGTAGATTATTCGATGTGCTTGAGAGTGTCCCCGCGGAATGGAGGCTTTCGCTAGCGGGTTACCAAATACTGCCGTGCTAAGGAAGAACGCCGTATGCGCATTTAGACGTTGCCAAGTTTCTTTCGACAAAAACCGAATTTACTGGGAAAATTGCGAATTTAATTTTCCAAAAGTTTCAGACAACTTAATACACAGATTCATCTAGAGGTTCTGAAAATTTCCAGGAAAAAATGCTTGAATGTAGTCAATAATGCATGTGTTATGCACTTTTCGCATCAACGGTAACTCATCATGCGTTATTTCATCGCCACTATCATAAAGTAAACTTTTACGAATAAGAGAGGTCCGTTTTTCTCTCAAATTATCCGAGGCCTTCCGTTTTAATGAAACTTTCATTTGCTGAAGGGTTATTTCCGTTTCCGAATAAGGCTCGTGATTGTGTTCCGCACGATTGTTCGTTAATAAATTTCACAGTGGCGTCCACTAACAAACTCGCACTACATTTTTTATTCGCACACCGAAATCTGTATGTTCCGTTGGCCAACTTATTCGACTCCGTGAATTTAAAATTATTCACAGCTATACTTTTTTTGCCTCTGTAAGTTTCGTACACGGTGGATATTTGTAGATCCATATCGATAATGTAAGAGGCTGCAGCAAGCAGCGTGCACAAACTGAGGAAAATACAACGCGTTCGCCAAGACCCCGCATCCACGGTCCTTCTTATCAGTATCCGATACATGACCATCTGATACGCTCACCTATAAACAAATCCCATGGATGCACTGTTGCCAAAAATTAAAAATTCAGTATCATCTACCCTCGCCCAAAAGTCCTATGATTGACAAGGGCGACCAGCGAATTACCTCGCCCAAAAGTGCCACGATTTCGGCCTCGCCCAAAAGTCATTCTCCCAAAAAGGATGCGACCGTCACAAACGGGAATAAAGATTACATTATCCCCGATTGCAAAGATTATAATCTGGAATCGACCAGGGAATTACGGGTTCGGCAAAGAACAAACGGAATGAGACAAGGAACGGAGAGAGGCATTTGAGAATGGGCCGATCAAAGATTACAAAAACCGTTCAATTTCTGAAATCTTTATTCCCGTTTGAGACTCCATGAGGGTGTGTTGTCTTGACTCTCAGTATGAAGGGACTCTAGAATATACCTGCCTCATAAAGATTCGTATATTTTGATGGCGGGGGCGTGGCCACGATCAAACAAAAACCCTCGGGGAAATTCAAATTCCTTCGCACGATTGCGAGGCGCGTGACACTTTCGGGACCCGCCTCGGGCGAAGGGATGAACAATTTGATTATGGCCCATACCGATGACAAACATTTGATCACCCTTTCAGGCCTTATCCCGTGGCCGTAAGCTAGTTATCTTCCCGTCGCAGCCAAACGCCCTTCGAGTAGACGTTACCTTGCGTATCGGGAAATGAACATCGGCGGAGGAATCGTAGAATGCAGTCTCACGTTTCCGTTTCCCGACGAAAGCACGACCCTCCCTCAACCATGCTACTCTGCCGTGCTAAGGAATAACGCCGTATGAGCCTTCAGACGTTGCAAAATTTCCTTTTTCAAAAGATGAATTTTCGAGAAAACCTAGGAATATCTGCCCTCCAATTTTTCAGGCTATTCACT
>NW_017547112.1:554204-565983 GCF_001854935.1 Bemisia tabaci | reverse complement strand
GGGGGGGGGGGGGATACATTGGATCTATAGAGTCCAGACTCTTATAAACATCGACAAGAAAAATACTCTTGATTCAATCAGATTTAAGCTTAAATCAAGAACCAAGCCTCTTAATTTGAGCGGATTTCCTTTTGATTCAAGCAACAATCCGATTGAATCAAGAGTATTTTTTCTTGGAAAATTTCAAGGAAAAATCTTCGTAAAAATGAACATTTTATCGGACACCAAATCGGCCAAAATTATCGGCCCATCTAATGAATGTTCAGCTGCTTTTCGTTTTACTAGATTGTTAAATTTTTCTTTTACTAACACGTCCGCTAGGTTTCGTGCAAGACTGGCTAATTTCACTTCCTTCATAAATTTTTTAGTTTGCTCGTCAAGTCTTAAAAAAGCTTTACACGTTTTATTTGTACACATCCAGCGTTGCACATTGCCCGAGAGTAATTTTTGATAGCGAAACTTATAGCCCTCGTTTATAATTAACGTTTTGTTGCTTTTTGAATAAACATGTATTCAGGGCTCACAGCCATATTTCAGTACACGCACTTCCACTTGTCGCGGTCGGTCAACATCTAGCGAGAAACTAACTTTGGGTTTCCACTGATTTCCACTATTAATTCGTAGGTTAGCGAGGAACGAAAATTACAAAATTGCTGTGGATGAAGACACCATTTTATCTCAAAAACAAAATTACATTGTAAAAAATAGTTGGATTACCTCCGAACAGGGGCAATAATAATGGTTGGAAGAAAACTTCACAGGAGTGCAAAAAATTCCAAAACGCTCACCGTTTACAACGTCCTTCCACATGGCAAAGTGTCTAATTTCTCAATAGAATGCGGAATATCTCACATTTTTAGAGAATCAAGCGAAAATAAAGTCCACTACTCTCGAAAAATTGCCTCACTGCCGAAGATTTGCCTTATATGTTTACCACGATCGTAGAATCGTCAGATCATAGGCATTTTATTCTCTTCTCCGACTTAAATACCGAAAGCAACTAAGGAAAGATTGACAATTAAAGCTTGATGGTTGCAGTTTGCCAGCACACTTTGAACCACAATAATAAGGTAGCAATTATATGCAAACAGATTGTTAAATTGTCTTAAACGTAAGCAACAATAATAAAAATAGGGAACTTCACAAACAGAGAGTGGAAATAACCCAAGGTAGGTTATCAAAGATTGGATGTTGCAGGTTACATACATATCGTTAAATCTTCATAACCGCGGCCAAACTTACACGCTCTCATGACTTTAACGACAATTCTGATTTGATTCCTCAACCAAGCCTTTGTAGTGTCTTCTCGACAGTTTTTCCATGGGAAGCTCCAATCGGTATGCATGATCCTACTGATTGGTTAAGACGTCTTCACCAAAGTAGAGCGCGTTCGTAGCCGCGGACGAAATGTCACGATTGCGGTGAAAACACACGTTAAGAGGTTGAAACCTGCTTCCAAAACAGTGCCCACACACNGATTTCACCCGAGTGAAAAGCCGAGATGTGCAGTAATGTGAACCGTACCACCGTGGAATTTTTTCCACGGAAGAACCTCGGTCAAGTAAGCCGCGGCCTCTCACGGCTCGGTTCGCACTCCCGCACCCTGCGGTTCACATGACCGAGAGTACGGTGCAGGTAACCGTATTACTGCGCACCGTACTCCTCGGTATAAATTATTGTACTTTTTTTCTCAGTGCACGATCCACAGCGACGTGATCTGCAGCGTGGCTCAGGAAATGCTCGTGAAATGAAAAATTTCTCGAAAATCCTGTAGAGTTATTTGCAACTCGTCGCTATTTCTGTAACTCAACGAGTTTTCAACCGAATAAGCTCAAATTTTGATGTTTGATAGCCAATAGTATGAACGACGGCCTCCCTTAAACCGAATTCCGATATATACAGTTTCCGAATTACAGGCTTGGTCTCAGTTGTTTCGGGACACCCTGTGTATCATTCATCTCGTAACATCTTTTTTAGTGTTTCCTTGGTAAATTTCAATGGGGGAAAAAAAAGGTGCAAGGTAAATCCTTGATCACGCAACAGCCCGATTTGGCAACGCGCAGATGTGTACATAGGACGTTTTTCTCCTAGGCGCAAGGTAAATCCTTCATCACGCAACAGCCCGATTTGGCAACGCCCAGGTGTTTATATAGGGCGTTTTTCTCTTAGGCGCAAGGTACATCCTTGATCATGAAACAGCCCGATTTGGCAACGCCCAGGTGTGTACATAGGACGTTTTTCTCTTAAGCGCAGGTACATCCTTGATCACGCAACAGCCCGATTTGGCAACGCCCAGGTGTGTACACAGGACGTTTTTCTCTTAGGTGCAAGGTACATCCTTGATCACTCATCAGCCCGATTTGGCAACGCCCAGATGTGTACACAGGACGTTTTTCTCTTAGGCGCAAGGTACATCCTCGATCACGCAACAGCCCGATTTGGCAACGCACAGGTGTGTACAGAGGACGTTTTTCTCTTAGGCGCAAGGTACATCCTTGATCACTCATCAGCCCGATTTGGCAACGCCCAGATGTGTACACAGGACGTTTTTCTCTTAGGCGCAAGGTACATCCTCGATCACGCAACAGCCCGATTTGGCAACGCACAGGTGTGTACAGAGGACGTTTTTCTCTTAGGCGCAAGGTACATCCTTGATCACGCAACAGCCCGATTTGGCAACGCACAGGTGTGTACATAGGACGTTTTTCTCTTAGGCGCAAGGTACATCCTTGATCACTCAACAGCCCGATTTGGCAACGCCAAGGTGTGTACACAGGACGTTTTTCTCTTAGGCGCAAGGTACATCCTTGATCACGCAACAGCCCGATTTGGCAACGCCCAGGTGTGTACATAGGACGTTTTTTTCTCGCTCCTGTCGGCGTTTGAGATTGTTTATCAGGATCGAGGTCAGGAAAAGTGGGGCGCGGAGGTGGCGGCGGCGATATTTTATCCGTTTACTCCGCCGTCATTTTATTGCACTATGCTGCTCGTTGTCATAAAAATTAAGTACGGAGGTGGGGAGGTCGAGGCGGCAGGTCGCCGGAGTTTGCCGGGGGTATCGCCGCGAATCTAAATTACACCCTCGCGAGGAAACAGTGTCTCTCGAGAGTCTTAGGACGTGGAAACCAGGGGTTCCCACCGATGACTGCCTCGGTTTATTGGTCTCCCACGCGTTCGTTTCTCCCCTCCCCCTTTCCGTCGCGTAAAGAATTGTAAGGAACCCGGAAAAAAGGCTCCGTCTTGGGACGTCGAAGTTCGGTGAGAGGAATCCACTCACTTTAGCACGTCTCAGTCGAGGTTCGACCGCGGTGGATTTTTTCCTGAATTATTGTACCTCCGTTCCTAAACAGCAAAATTTGGTCGAAGATCGAAGTAAGTTCACATGTGAAGCCAGTCATGGCAATCTCGTCTTAATCGCTTGATATTCCGGTAGTAGTAGTCAACCAGGGCAGCCAGGGTCCATTTTTATTACCTTGGTGTTTATTTTAACACCGGGAGTTCGAAGAAACCTCTGAATTCGTCTCAGAACTTTTAAATCAATTCCTCAGAAACTGGATATTCTGTCGCTGAAGTTTTTGGTGAAGTTTTTAGCTTGAAAAGTTTCTCTGCCAAGAATCAATATGAATAAAATATATTAAAATTAATTTCAAACATATTTATGGTAAAAAAGCACAGGACAACCGGTATCCAAAGCTCAATCGCCGTCTTGTAGGCGGTAATATACGTATCACGCTAATAACTGATCGACTGCACTGCGTTTGGCGTTTGGCGCAAAGCGAGAAGTATTCATGCAGGCTTGTAGGCGCTAATACGGGCTGGAAGCCGACCGCACTGTTTGGCGCAATGCGTGAAGTATTCCAAAAGTCTTGCAGGCGCTAATATAAGTAACTGTTTACTGTTTTGCCAAACTTCTACCTTAAATCAACTTCATTTTAAATTCGCGCATTCCTTTAGCAGATGTTGAGGATTTATTCGCGCAATTCTCATGTATTTTCTTAGACCTTTCGTGCAATCCTGGATAACCGCCCTTTGCCTTTGAAAAGACCTCTCCTAAGTCAGAAACTAGTAGTATCTACTGATAGTTGCTTTTGTTCAGCCTTGGGTACCCGTTTTCTTGTGTTTTTTATTTGAATTCCGCGGGCTATTTGTGCATATTTTTTTTTGGTCATCTAGTTATTTATCCTTAAAGCAGAGTTATTTCCTGATTTCCCGTCGAGTGACTCGAGTTCAATTATTTTCTGAATCTCTCAAAGACAAAAATACGCACGGTACTGCCAATGAAGCGACAGAACGTCAATCCAAATGCTATCTTTAATCGCCTTCCCTCGCAAAATCTTGATTAGGAAACATGCTGCAAAATCATTTGATGCACATCCTGTCCAATCAGCGCCGATGTCTTCAGATTCAGTGTAGACGGCACCTGCGGGCTGATTGTTGAAATTGACAGACAAAGCTACAGACAAAGGAGACAAAAGGGATATGAAGAGAGCCTATTGGTGGAAGCGGGTAGTCGCATGGACAAAGGACGTAGGTATACCTACCTCCTTTGTCCTTTTGCCCATTTGGTAATTAGTCTATTATAATAGACTAATTATCGGCAGCCCACAAGATACCCTTTACTGGAAAATGAAACACATTTGATCTAGAGTCCAGACTCTTAAAAACATCGACAAGAAAAAATACTCTTGATTCAATCAGATTTAAGCTTAAACCAAGAACCAAGCCTCTTAATTGTAAGCTTCAATTAAGAACCAAGTCTCTCAATTTGACCGGATTTCCTTTTGATTTAAGGTTAAATCTGATTGAATCAAGAGTCCTTTTTCTTGTCAATGTTTTCAAGAGTCTGGACTCTAGATACAATGTGTTTTTTTTTCTTCCAGTGTACAGTTGGTCCTTCAACTACCCCCTTAGTCTATGAGAACCAAACATTTTACCCAATTGGATCCCTGCATGTTATTGTCTTTGTCTACAAAAATCAATAATCAGCCAGCAGTTCGGAGAGGACACTCATCGGCAGAATAATCAAGCCCGCAATCCAAGCGCACCGTTTCGACGGCGAGCTGTCACCGTCGAAGGGAGCGTCGAAAAGCCAACGTGAAAAAGTGAGGGAGGAAGACGCTCCGTAAACGTTTTAACCCCGGATTCGCGCTCGCTTGGCGGTGGATTAGGGACAAAAGCATAAGTGAAGTGAAAATCGGTCGCCCCGCGGTGGTGTGAAGATCCCCCTCCCNGGGGGGGGGGGGGGGGGTCGCGGAAATGTTGTCGGTGACAAGAAGCCGGAGTGTGATGGTGTGAACGTTGGGCCATGGTCCGGGTGGGAGCGGGGGTGGAATGACAAGTCAGGATGTAAACAAGAGCCGAGAACGCAATTAACAGAGACGCGAGCTGAGGTGGAGAGCGCGCGCGATTGACTCGCGCTTTTATGTTGCCGGCTCGGGTGTCCCGAACTTTCCCCTTCAAATCCCCCCTTTATTTTTCTCCGAAACACGCATCCGTAGCTCTTAGATTTAATTTCCGGTATTTTTATGCGCGAACTTTTGATCTCGCACCGGATAGATCTCTCGGTGCTACGAGGCGTAGCCGCACGGGCGTTCTCCCAATCTCCCTTAAGGGTCCCCATAGGTGACATGTTTTTCTTGAATTCGGCCCAAACAGTTTGAAAAGTGTCTGAGGGTGGTTTAAATTGAATCAGTGAGTTCGAAAACACACCAACTCAGGTTTTTTTCGATTTTCACTTTAATACGGTATAGTAACACTTATGGATAGAAGCATCTGCACGCAAAAGGAAATTTCGAAATTGCAATCGGAAGTGCTCGAAACAGCGACAGGAAAAGGGCAAAATCGAAGTATTTCATTGGAAATACCAGTTTTTGACCATTTCAATGGAAACGGGTGACCATCCGATTTTGCTGTTTTCTTTTTTCGGTTCAGTATACCTTGGACCAACAAGTCATATAAATATTCAAGCGTTATTCAGGTCGAAAAACATACATTTTTCAGGGCAAACTATGAAAAACCAGTAGCCGAAAGTCGGTGAGAACGAAAACACACCAACTCGGAAATTTTTAAACGCTTACTTCTCTGTCATCAAACATGGTGTATCGATTTCAACTTGGTGCTTTACAAAGTCTCTAGGTACTTGTCCTGTGGCACCAAAAAGGTTTTTCTTAAACCAACTTCTTCGCCTGCTGCGCAGTTTTAGGTGTTTCCTGAACAATTTTTCCCCCCGAGTTGGTGTGTTTTCGAACTCACTGATTCAATTGATGAGGTGGTAATCTTTCAGAGGGGGTGGGGTGGCAATCTTTCAAGGGTTAACCTCCTCTACGACCCCTAGGATATACGTGACCCTATAAAAAAAGGGGAAAAAATCATCCTTTCAGAGAAGCATAAAAAAGGGCCTTCCAACAGATAAAGTTGAATATCATGCAATACATCAGTGAAAGATAAGAAATGAGAAGTTCAGGCGTTTTAGAACAATTAATGTATTGGTTTTTTGCACTTATTAATTTTTGGGTAAAAATTTACTTTTCAATCTTCGGTCCTAATGTTTTTACAAAACTATGTTGATGGTCCTTTCGGACCCATACACAGGTCCATCTTCAGGTCCAAAACAAACGCGATAAACACGTCCTTGTCAGAAATTAAAATTTTAATTATTAGTAGAAGTTTGTTTCCTGTATGCTCAATACTCGGTTGCTCAGGGACGAAGCACTCAAAGTACAGAAAGAAATGAGGTGTGGGTATACCTGTAAAATTGCGGTACTACTCCAATTTCAGTTGTACGATTTGAAGGGCCATCCATTAATTGAGGGGCTTTGGATGACAAGGCGAGTAAGTTCAGTTTTCGCAATTTCAAGAATTTCGGTTCTAAAGTTTCAAAATTACATGAAACTTTATGGTATAAAGGAAGTTTAAACTCACCTGTTGACACTTTTAGGTTGAATTTAACTCCTAAAATTTTAACAGAATATACTTTCAAACTAGTTTTAGTTGAGTTAATGAATATCTCATAAACTGCACTTATGTGCCTTGTCCTCCAAGCCCCTATATTGTAGTAGTATCGCAACTCTTGGATTTAGGTGGTACCGGTGTTATGGAAGCATGGCATACAACTAAAGTGGAGTTTATAATTATTATTATATATTAATAAATTAATGCTATATTAAATGATAAATAATAAATTATTCTTATGGATAAAAGCAGTTCATACTTTCTCTATTCACTCCGTGCTTCTCTCGAGACATAAGAGTATCGATGAATTAGATCATAAAATGTCTATATGCTTGTGCTCACCCTGTCACATGTTTTATGATTGTCCTCGAATCTCAAACATCAGTGAAGTTTTGGAAGACCAACCTTAACGGCGAGGTAGTGCGGAGCATAATTTGCTAATTAAAAGTTCTAAATTTTTTCGTCAATAAGTCGAAGTAAAGTTTGTGGTGCTCTAATATGGCGACTCTCAATTACTTACTACTACAGCCCTCTTGCACTACTGACGAAAGAAAATGGTGCTCGACTCCATGACCTCAAATTGGAAGAAATCCCTCTGCGAGCCAAGTTGTAAAAACGATATTCTCGTGGCAACGTGTCAGACCAATCGAACGGAGAAAGAAAGATCTACGCTCCTTAAATTAACCTCGAAAAGTTACCCAATTGGATTTACGCAACTTTAAATTTGCTGTACATTTTGTTTCCACCGGTACCTGTTGCTTTTGCACCTGCACGAGCTGTTTCACTCTCGTTATCGGGTGGAACCTGTTGGACTGATTCCTCCCAGTGGCTTGGCGTGCTTTGCGATTTACCGATTAATGTGCAATTTAAACCTATGGAAAAGGATCGGTTAGCAGGATGTTTGCAACGAACATCTCATCAATTGATTCTTTATCATAACTTCAAATGGGGGAATATCGACAATCGATCACTCACGCTCCGCCACTGAATCCTCCACCGTGAATTTCGTAGCTGATAAAAGAGCGACTTAATAATGTTGATCCTCATTACTCCTCATTCTAAAGGGTAATGCCAAAAATAGTTTCTACTGAAATCCTCTATCAAAACCTGCCAAAACTCATGTGCATATTTTGTTCGATAAATAGGGGTTTTTATGTTCTGCTGCTCTCTGCAAATGTCGCATAGTTACGAACAAAGGTGTACGAGTATGATAAACTTGTATACTATGCATCACGGAATTCGTATTGATATTCATAGTTGAATTCTATCGTTTTCAGGGTGCAAACCAACCAGCTTCTTCGGAAGTTAAGGGTTCATTCGTTTGTCAGCGGTCTTCAGTAACGACATTAACAGTAAAGAATATGCTCCTCATCGTTAATCAATCGTTCCGATGTGTTCCAATGTTCACAATGATTTAAAATGCATTTTTCAAAATACAGTCTATCAAATATTCCAAACCGATGGTGTAGTCCTTGTACGTCGAAATATACGGAGGGGATATCCCTCGCTATTGTCTACTTCTACATCAAGACGAACTCTCCATGCAAAGATAGGGAGCAACAGTGCTGCCACTTTCATAGGGGACTCCAAAACTGAAAACACGGCAACCCTGCTGATGTATTTGCTCCCTATCTTTGCATGGAGAGTTTGTCTTGATGTAGACGTGGACTCCCAGAATAGCGCGGGATATCCCCTCCATTTTTGCCTCAACTTAAGAGCTTTTTTTAAACTTGGGAGTTGATTTCAGAGAAAACCATTGTACCATCGTGTTTCTCGCGAACTTTTACATAAGAATGAACAGTCAAATCGCGAATTCCTCACACATGCAACATCTCCACTCCCGTAAGTGAAGTCCCGTCCGTAATCGGGTCACTTGAAGTTTCTTCGGTTACAGGACATTTCAACAACAATTTTTTGTCCGTGCCTCTGTTTTTTCTAGTAGTTTATGTCCGCGCGTTTTCCGGCAGAGGAGTTTTGGTACACCTACTATTGAGAATCAAAGTTAATTGGGCCACTAGTAAATATTCACATCACTTTCATCAAGCAAAAGCATGCTTTCATTCAGGTATTCCATTCTTGTTTCAAAATAAAATATTCTTAATGGCATACTTAAGAATGTTTCTGCCTAAATTGAGTCACTTTTTTCTCTAATGAAATTCAAAAATTATGCTAAACGTTATTAAATACCGATACTAGAACTTGGTGAGTTTTTGGACTCTCTTCTTGTACCGTAATATCTTAATTTATTTGGCAAAAATCACAAAGGATGCCTTTCATTCTTAAGACGTTGGAGCGCCTTAAATTTCGTATGATACTGTGCAACACTTCTGTTGTGAAATAGTTGCTTGAGGTGCCGTGGTACGCTGCGGCACGGCGCGGGCGGGCGGCCAACGCCTACAAACCTAAGTGGATACTTCAAGCATTGCGCAATGCGTGAAGTATCCCCTTAGGTTTGTAGGGGCCTGTGTATGTGCGCGCTACGCGCGGGCAGCACGCCGCTTCTGTTCGGTTCTAATATTTAAACTCGCGGAGTCAGCATTTTTTAGCTCATATTTTTGAAATGTTTGCACACCGTGCATGGATTATTCTCATTTAATTTGAGGGGGAAAAAAACATGTATTAAAGGAAAACATAATGTGTTTCGTAACTATTAAGGTGGCTCCGTGTCACATTTAATGATTCCCAAAGCACTTAAATATTCTCTTTTATATTTTGTGTTGTTTCTGTGCTGCAACATAGTGTATGCGCAACCAAATGCTGAAAATTGGACAAACTTGTTTCCAAAAGATCTTTGTACAAATGGGCTAAAACCAAAGATTGCGTGTTTCTCCTCTTTAGTTTATTAGAGGTTTATTTTCCTCTTTTAATCATTTTTGTATAGTTTCTTCCAACAAAACTACGGCTCATTGGGATTGATATCGATGCCATCGCTTTGAAAAGGTTTTACAAATATTTGGCAAGTTTTAAAAATGTTCTTCGAATGAAGTACGATTTTCATTTATAAAAGGGAAAAAAAGAAGAGAAATAAAGGGGAAAAAAGGTATATCTAAGGTTTATTTTGTGGTGAAAGTTTTTAGGATAGAAATAAAATCAAATATTCACTAATGACAATTTGAAGAGATAAATCAAAAGAAGAAAGTAACATTTCATTTCAAAAATGAATTACCGTAACAACACCTCAATTCGCTCATTTCGATATTGGCAATATAATTTTACATTCGGACTAGAATATGACACTTGGACCACGTCACTATTGCTTATTTCACTAGTGAACCTAAACTACTAGACAAAACAGGTGCGCAGGCAAAAAATCGTTAACGGAATGTCCTGAAACCGTTTCTCCTTTTTTAATTCTTAACAATACTTTGGTTGTTTTCGTTTGAGATTTTGCTGGCCGCGAAGCGCCCCGGGGGGCGGAGCCCCCCATTTATTTATTAGAGCAAACAAATGGAAGAATCAATAAAGTGGCTCCCCGTTGAAAAATCCGATGACGAGGGAAATTAAACATTTCGAGCTCGACACGGGGAAGTGATACCCGGGCCGCTTACGCTGCACCCTATTTCACCTGAATAATGATTCACTGAGCCGGAGCCGGTTGACATTTCTGATGCGCGCGACGCAGCGCCCGCACACCTATTTAATGGGACGGAGCAGACTCGTCGCTGCTCCCTCGCGATATAAAACGCGAAAGGGTGCGAGGCGGAGTGAAAATTGTTTCCTATTTTGCCGGGCGGATTTTTCCCCCGGCCCCGCCGAGCGGGGGCACAATCGCAGCGCTACGCCAATCATACTTGATAGGCTCAGGTGCAACGATTTGACACTGAAAAATTTATGAACGCCACAGTCGTAACCCCCCCCCTCACCCCGTTTCCCCCCTTTTCCGCCCACCGCGTTGATTCGAGGTGGCGTTTTTTCGACTTCGGCTCAGGCAACTATTGTTCCATGCTGAGGGAAAACGCCGTATGAACATTTGAGAGTTGCCGAATTTTCGCGGATTAATCATGCACTGGAAAAAATAACACATTTAATCTAGAGTCCAGACTCTTAAAAACATCGACAAGAAAAAATACTCTTGATTCAATCGGATTTTTGCAGAACCAAGCCTCTTAATTTGAGCGGATATCCTTTTGATTCAAGCAAAAATCCGATTGAATCAAGAGTATTTTTTCTTGTCAATGTTTTCAAGAGTCTGGATTTTAGATCCAATGTGTTTTTGTTTTCCAGTGTGCATTTTCTAGGCAAGTTACTCATATTCTCCCTTGAATTTTTCAGGTATTTTAGGTCAAATTGCGAACGGAATCGTCTGAAATAGTTGACTCCAGGAACTTCTCGTTAGTTTCGGGTTTTTTTTTCGAGGGGAATCCGGCGACGCCTGAAGGATCATACGGCGTTTTCCCTCAGCTCTGCAGTATTCGCCAAGCGCCAACATATTGAATTTTCGAGCAGTATATCGCGGGATCTATTCTGCCTTGCTAACACTGGAAAAAAAACACATCGGATCTAGAGTCCAGACTCTTAAAACATCGACAAGAAAAAATACTCTCGATTCAATCAGTTTTTTGCTTAAATCAAAAGGAAATCCGCTTAAATCTGATTGAATCAAGAGTATTTTTTCTTGTCGATGTATTAAGAGTCTGGACTCTAGATCCGATGTGTTTTTTTTCCAGTGAAGGAAAAACGCCGTATGACCATTCGAGTGTTATGCCCAATTTCCTCAGATCAATAGTGCATTTTCAAGGCAAGTAACCCATTTTTTCCCTTGAAATTTTCAGGTATTTTAAGTTTAATTGCGGACAAAATCGTCTGAAATATTTGAAACAAAACATCC
>NW_017547112.1:531939-550026 GCF_001854935.1 Bemisia tabaci | reverse complement strand
ATCAAGTATAGTGTGGACCAAATTATCTCTCACCCAATTCATCCTGTGACTGTCAGCTCCCTCCTTCTCTCGAACGACGTTTCTTGAGCCTTTCCTCTTCTAATTTTTCGCGTTCAGTTAGCTTCCTGTCTATCCCGTACATGCAGCCGGGTCTTCCTCTTTTTCTTTGATTCTTTAGGAAGATTCGACCCTCTTCAATCGTTATTATCCGCATAGCCGTTGCGTGTGCGATATCGAGGAGGTAATCCGAACCCTCTTGGAAGGAGGTGATGTTTTTCTACACTGCGTCACTCTGTTTTTTGACACTTTTTTGCAAATTACTTGATTAGTAGTACAGTTGCTCTAACTGTTATATACAATTTTGCTCGAATTTCGTAGGAATACGCGCCTTCTTCCGAAAAAGGAGAATTTCGTTAATTACAAATTTCGCGCTTTCGCGCAAGGGCAGGCCAACTTCGCGCATATTGAAGTACAACACTTGCAACGCATCCCGCTTTGATGGAAGTTAACTTCCGACGATGTTTAACGCACAATGGCCGATGAGGAATAATTCACTCTCATTTCGCAGTTTTCTTTTCTTCGGCATTATTAAAATACACACTGGTCACAATGGTTACCTCAAAAAATTTGAAAGCCGTAGCGGCATTTAAAAGGTGAGAAAAAAATTTGCGAAATCACGGAAAAACGGCCGGAATTTGAAGTTCCCACCCGAATGGCTAAGTTCCATATCTCGACACATATTTTCAAAAAGTTGGTTCTAAATTTGATGTAAGTCCGTCTTCAGCAACTGTCCCATAAGAAGGCATAGAAACCGACTATCTGCGTTCTAACCTAATTGTTGCTCCTGGTGTGTTACGAATTTCACGGTTGGTGTAGCATAGGAACCTCCTATCTATAGTTGGACGTATTTCTACCAAACAGACCTATGTGCAAGTGAGAAATATGGGGTGTGCTCTAGAGAGCTGCATAAGAAGCAATGTAAAAGTGGGCGTGATTCCTTTTGAAGAATTGGAAAAGCGGGATTCTACATTCTATCAAAGAGACCTATGTGCCAACTGAATGCGGAACTCATGAGCCGCGGGCATGGCAAGAGAGCCTTGTGCACAGGGCTCACGAGTTACAGCGCCCCGACGACCATCTCCCCGTCGTTAGAGTGCGCACTCATTGCCGCTAACGTCACTGGCGCACAATTATTCCCATTCACTCTTACGCAAAGAGAACTAACGAGCACACCCCACATTTCTCACCTCCACATAGGTCTGTTTGGTAGAATTACGTCCAGTTTCAAGATCGTTTCTGTTAATTGGACGTATTTCTACCAAACAGACCTATGTGCAAGTGAGAAATGTGGGGTGTGCTCGTCAGTTCTCTGGCCGTAAGAGTGAATGGGAATAATAAAGCGCCAGTGACGTCAGCGGCAATGAGTGCGCACTCTAACGACGGGGAGATGGTCGTCGGGGCGCTTTAACTCGTGAGCCCTGTGCACAAGGCTCTCTTGCCATGCCCGCGGCTCATGAGTTCCGCATTCAGTTGCACATAGGTCTGTTTGATAGAATGCAACATCCCGCTTTTCCAATTCTTCAAAAGGAACCACACCCACTTTTACATTGCTTCTTATGCAGCTTTCTAGAGCACACCCCACATTTCTCACTTGCACATAGGTCTGTTTGGTAGAACTACGTCCAATTAATCCTTCTTCATAGGTTTAAATAGTAGAACATTCGATGTATCGCAAATCACGCCTCGTCACGGACCGGTATCCTTTCAGCATCACTCCTACGTTGTTCGCAGCTTTAGTAGTTTCGTATTTCATCAGCCTCGCTGATCCAAAGTGAACCGTTTGTTTTAATCCGCTTTAACTACCGCAGTATGATTCAACAGTTGCTCCGTCGAAAAAGAACTTTTGAAGCCGACACGCACAGCTCAGTAATCAAAGCAAATCAGTCGGTTGATAGAGAAGCGTAGGTTCAAAGGTCGCATTTGCAAACTCGGCCAGCATGAAATAAAAAAATGAAAATTAGCACACGCTGAATCGAAAACTCTCAAAGGAAGCTTGATTACAAGCTTTCCTTTGTATTATCAATTCATCAAATTATCCATTTATCGACGTGATTGCGTGCCCCCCCCCCCCCCTCCCAACCCCCCTCCCCGGCCGCTCGTCCATCAAATTCAAATCGCCAGCTCATCAAAAAATTCGCAGAGCCAGTTCGGTCTCCCCGAACACATGTACCTACGCGTCCTGAACAATGCCTCAATTACCATGAGCAGCGGGTTTCAGTGAAAGGAGGAGTGATTCCAAAAGGTGGGGTAGTAGAATCATCGACACAATTTGATCGAAAAATGGTGTAGTGCAATCGACAATTTTTCGATCGACAGAACTCGAGTATATCGATGAAAAAAATGTCGATCGAATCGATGTCGATTGAATTGCGTTCCTATTTTTCGATTGATCTGTGTCGAGTGAACCGACGTCGATCAAAACGATGTCGACGTAAAAATGGTTTTTTTCAAGGATTTAAAATTGTTATTTTCGAGCGAAAATGTGTCGATAAAATTTATGTCGATGAATAAATGTTTCGCGACTGAAAGTATGTCGATGAAAAAAATGTCGATCGAATCGAAGTCGATTGAATTGCGTTTCTATTTTGCGATTGAACTATATCGAGTGAACCGACGTCGATAAAAACGATGTCGACGTAAAAATGGTTTTTTGCAAGGATTTCAAATTCAAATTTTTGAACGAACCAATGTAAATTGGATTGTGTTTTCATTTTTCGATCGAATTTTGTCGAAGATTTTTGTACTCACCATTCCAAAAGCGTGTTTGTCATCCTGCGTCGCATGGGAAAGAAAACTGCGTGCCTCTGATTGTATTATAAGCCGCGCAAAACTCATCACGTTCTCTATTTCTAAAGAATTTTCTCAAAGAGAATGCGAAAACTCGAAAAACGTGATACCAAGTGGAATATATGTACGCGTTTAGGTTTTGTAAGGTAACTCACAAGATTTAACTGATGATGTCAAAGAAGCATAAAGCTATTAGAGATCAGAGCTTGGAGGACTCTATATTTTCCCGACGAAAATTGTACATTTCAATGAAAAATTCTATTTTTCTCTAAAACTGAAATGAATAAGGTCTACTTAACTAACTGAATCAAAGTTTGTTCATAATGCGTTTTTTAAGAACCATTTTCGAGGATAAATTTCTATGCGTTGTAGCACTCCTTTTCTTAAGAAATGCTTGTTGTTAGGACGGTTGCAGTAAGTGTCATACCACCGGCACACTACTCGACAGACCAGTTGATCAGGTAAAACCTAAATAGTTATTAACCTATTTTAAACCTTAAATTTCCAACCTTAGTCATCTTTGTTTCTACGTGCCTTGATTTTGCTGCACTGGGCCGAGTCTGTAAACCATGTGATCAGTCTCGGTCTCGCAATAACAGCGAATTGACAACTCTTTTTTCTTTATTATTTTGTTTTCCGGTTGATAATGAAATTGTGACTATTTCGAAACTTTCCGGGTTTTCCTTTTGAATTGTTTCCCTTTTTGCAGCCTTTCCCAAAATTAAGTTGCTATTTTATTATGTTGATCAGGTAGTTGTTGATAGTGATAGGAATCGCGGAGTGTATAAAGTAAGACTTTATTGAAGCCAGTGAAAAGAATACAGATCCTACCCAAGTGTAGTCACTCGGTCTGAGTTCCGATCCATCAGATCGTTTCTCCGATTCAATGATGTGCATAAAATAATTGAACCTCTCCGAACCTACAAGTCCCTCTGAATACCAAGCAAGTTGATTTCGTACGCTCCGTGATTCTGTGCCGCGGCAGTGGCGCGATGTGAATGATCGATTATCGATGTTTCCGGGTTTCCCCCGGAGCTATGGTAGATCATCCACTATTCCGGTGTTCGTTGTGAACATTCTGTTTATCGATCCTCTTTCAAAGGTTCAAATGGCAGATAATACGATATATCGCGAAGCACGCCACGCCAATGTAGCTCGGCCGTGCAACTAAAGACGGATCTCAGAAATTTTTTGTCCGTCTACGCCAATCTCGAGTCCAGGAAAACCCGTTCTTCAGCTTTCTCGAATGGGGGGAAAAATCGTCCTTTTTATATATTTTACCGGAGATGAAAGGACAGAGAGGAAAGGGGAAGACGTATCCTTCACATTTCTCATCGAGCACATTGACGGCGATACTAAATCAAGTAATTTTGCCGACTTTCGCAGTCTTATTTCGGCAAGGAGGATTTGAGATATCGAAAGGCTCGGAGTGCTCTCAAGCGTCGCACAGTAGCAAGCAGCATCTATAGACGCAGAAAAATACCACCTGTCGCTGTTGTTTGCCGTATCGTATATGTGTCAAGTCTCTTTGGAATGCTTATTCCCATATTTCTTAAAGGAGTAAAATCTATTCGTATCATTTATGTTTTGCTAATACACCAAAAATGCTTAGCCAGTAAGATGAGGACTAATACTCAACTATGAGTTTGTTAGCATACAAAAGCAGCTTAATGAGGAATATTTGTGTGTTCGGAAATGTAAAATACACGGGAAAAAATACAGCGAATTTTATCAATTTTAAGGAAGAATTGTACCCACCATGGAGTTGGTAAATTTCGCAGATTTTTTCTCTATTCCTCGTATTGTATTTTTTTAGTCCCAATTCTTGTCATTCTTTGCGTGGATCTATTTCCAGAGTTTTCCTGACGAATATCATTGACTAATCGAGGCTCATAAAAATTAATCTTAATTGCAATAATGTCGAAGGCATCCTTATTCACGATGTAAATCGCATTGAGCCGTCTTAAGGATGTATGCTGTTCGAGGTAAGACAATGAATGTATCCTCTCATTTATGTGTCTTCGTTAAGATCGCATATGAGCCTTCTTAAGGATATATGCTGTTCGAGGTAAGACTATGAATGTATCCCGTCATTCATGTGTCTTCGTTAAGATCGCATATAATCGCGTATTCTAATTTAACGTGCACTGACGTAACCCGATGGACGATAGTATCTATCGTAATTACTTTTAAGTTTTACCATTAAATATGCTTTTGTGAGGCGAGCTTTTTGTTTCAATTACCCGATTTGATTGTCAAAGTAAGGGTCCATTTCACTGGTGACCTCTCGGATTGAAGTTTATTTCGGACGTGTGATACGTAGGCAAATTTTGTTTTTCATTTCTACAAAATGTCTCAATGGAATGCGACCTTTCGAGTTTTCCATCATACTTCAGAAT
The DNA here is from genome assembly GCF_001854935.1 of Bemisia tabaci. Taxonomy (NCBI): domain Eukaryota; kingdom Metazoa; phylum Arthropoda; class Insecta; order Hemiptera; family Aleyrodidae; genus Bemisia; species Bemisia tabaci. The sequence goes on along the minus strand of NW_017547112.1, from coordinate 544,780 downwards.
CTTCAATTGACGTCGGCATTTCGTAGAGAAGAGATGCGATGGCCGGCGGTGCTCTTGAGGAGTTCCCTTAAGATGGCACGACGCAACCTTACATTTCACACACGTCAGTTTAGTTGCATCAGGCGAGGCATAGACGAGCTTTTGGACTCCGTGCTCGATCTTTGTTGTGAAAAGTGAGCAGTGGGCATTGGGTCCAAGATCTTGGATCCATTGACATGATCATGATCTATAAACAACGTTTCGAACAATAACTTTTGCCTGCAAAGGAATTTCGCCAACATTTGTCAGCACTGGAAAAAAAAAAACACATTGGATCTAGAGTCCGGACTCTTGAAAACATCGACAAGAAAAAATACTCTTGATTCAATCAGAATCTAGCTTAAATCAAGAACCAAGCCTCTTAATTTAAGCGGATTTCCTTTCGATTTAAGTTTAAATCTGATTGAATCAAGAGTCCTTTTTTTGTCAATGCTTTCAAGAGTCTGGACTCTAGATCCAATTTGCTTTTTTCCAGTTAGGGAAAACAGGGAAATGTCAGGAAATTTCATTTTGTTTATTCGATGGCAACCCTAGACGGTGTTTTTCCGAGGTGGGCCCACCGTGGGCTCATCGTTTGGCATACATTCAATCGTCAAGGAATTTCATCAAAATTTTTCAGGGAAAACAGGGAAATGTCAGGGAATTTCACTGTCCAGATTCGGTGGCGACCCTGAACGGGATTTTTCGTGAGGTGGGCCCACCTAGAGTCCCTTTATACTGAGAGTCAAGACAACACCCCTCATGGAGTCACAAACGGGAATAAAGATTACAGAAATTAAACGTTTTTCGTAATCTTTGATCGACCCATTCTCGAATTCCTTTCTTCGTTCCTTCCCTCATTCCGTTTGTTCCTTGCCGAACCCGTAATTCCCCGGTCCATTCCAGATTATAATCTTTGCAATCGGTGAAACTGTAATCTTTATTCCCGTTTGTGACACTGTGAAGACCCAAAATACGGGAACCAATCAGAAATGGATTCACATTGTCTTGACTCTCAGTATAAAGGGACTCTAGGCCCACCGTGCGTTATCGGGGAGTCCGTCCTCAGCATAGGCATCATCGACGGGCCGAGGTTCAGTGGCCGCGGAAAAGACGGGCGGAACAGGGAGTCCCGTTCCCGCGGAGGAGGCCAGGTGCCACGCGTGGGGGGGGNGAAGACCCAAAATACGGGAACCAATCAGAAATGGATTCACATTGTCTTGACTCTCAGTATAAAGGGACTCTAGGCCCACCGTGCGTTATCGGGGAGTCCGTCCTCAGCATAGGCATCATCGACGGGCCGAGGTTCAGTGGCCGCGGAAAAGACGGGCGGAACAGGGAGTCCCGTTCCCGCGGAGGAGGCCAGGTGCCACGCGTGGGGGGGGGGGGTTGGGGGTTGGAGCAGTAAAAGAGGTTATTTGTGTCGGGACGAGCGCGAAGCGAGCGCCGAGCCGGGCGTGTGATTGAATGTTGTTTTTGATGAGGATTCCGCTACGTGATACAGGTTTAAATGGTGTCCAACTCCGACGGCAACGGCTCTCGACTCCCGGCTAATTTTTGACTCCCGCCGTTGAATTCGGAGCCGAGGCCCCGTTGCCGAACGCACTACTCTGCCGTGCTAAGGAAAAACGCCGTATGGGCCTTCAGACGTTGTCAGATTCCCCTAAATAAAAACCGAATTAATTGGACATTTTTTTTTTCAATGTTTTCCTTCATATTCTTCAGACGATTTTGTTCGCAATTTGATATAAAAGTACACTGAAAAAAAAAAAAAAAAAAAACACATTGGATCCAGAGTCCAGACTCTTGAAAACATTGACAAGCTGAAATACTCTTGATTCAATCGGATTTTTGCTCGAATCAAAACGAAATCCGCTTAGATTAAGTGGCTTGGTTCTTGATTTAAGCTAGATTCTGTTTGAATCAAGAGTACTTTTTGTAACGCAGTATGAGCCTTCATGCGTTTTCAGATTCCCCTCAATAAAAACCGAATGAACTGGACATTTTTTTAATTATTTTCTGCAAATTTTTCAGACGATTTTGTTCGCCATTTGATCGAAAAGTACACTGAAAAAAAAAACACATTGTATGTAGAGTCCAATCTCTTGAAAACATTGACAAGCTAAAATACTCTTGATTCAATCGGATTTTTGCTCGAATCAAAACGAAATCCGCTTCGATTAATAGGCTTGGTTCTTGATTTAAGCTGGATTCTGATTGAATCAAGAGAACGTTTTCTTGTCGATGTTTTTAAGGGTCTGGACTCTAGATCCAATGTGTTTTTTCCAGTGTATTAAGAATTAGTATGAGTCCTTTCTTTAAAGATACAAGATTATTCTGGGGATGTTTGGCAACTCTCGAATGTTCATACGCCGTTTTTCCTCAGCACAGCAGACTAATTGGACTGCATTTTGCAATTCGGAACTATAAATTCTCGCTCATCTGAAAAAACACTTATGTGCATAGGGAAACTGATAGCACATACGTTGTTTTAAAACTGGGCCGGAAATTATAGTTCCAAATTGCAAAATGTAGTCCAATTCAAGCCCGGGCTCTCGACTCTCGGCTAATTTTTTACTCCTGCCGTCGACTTCGGAGCCGGGACCCCGTTACCGAACGCACTACTGCCGTGCTAAGGAAAAACGCCGTTTGAGCCTTGACCTTGAGGGCTTGCTAGATTCCCCCCCCCCCCAATAAAAACTGAATTTACTGGATATTTTTTTAATGTTTTGCTTTAAATTCTTCAGACGATTGTGTTAGCAATAATGATCGAACATACCGGAAAATTTCAAGGAAAAGTATGAGTGACTTTTCTGAGAAATACATTATTAAATTTTGGAATTTTGGCAACTCTCGAATGTCCATGCGGCGTTTTTCCTTAACACGACAGACTAATCCAGGCCCAGGCTCAAACATCCGAGAACGAAGATTACTGCCGTGCCAAAAAGAAAGTCGTAAGAGCCTCCAGGCGTAGCCAGTTTATTTAGTTATGTTTCAGTAAGTTTAGTAAAGTAATTACTTCACTAAAAAACTGTCACTAGTAATTAACAGTTAAGGAAATTAATTTAAGGTAGAAAGTTGGCAAAACAATAAACACTTGGAATATAAGCGCATTTTTGTGTTAACGCTAGTTTAGGTTAGTTTGTTGCCAAGTCGTCGATGTCTTACCTTCTGATGGTAAATGAAGTGGAAAGATTACATAGTGGTCGTGGGTACCAGGAACTTTCCTATCTTTTCTCGGAGTAAATATTTAATCGGGAGAAACGAGGCAACGTTGGAATGCTCATACGGCGTCGAAACACAACATGGGCCTTTTAAGTTATATTATTCGATGCCGCGTTCGAATAATCGCGCCAAACACAGTGCGGCGGCCGTTAAACGTATATCAGAGCCTGCAAGGTTTGAGGAATACTTCACGCATTGCGCCAAACAGTGCGGTCGGCGTCCAGCCCATATTAGCGCCTACAAGACTGCATGAATACTTCTCGCATTGCGCCAAAGGCAGCGCAGTCGGTCAGTTGGCGTGAAACGCATATTAGCGCCCACAAGACTGAAGGAATGCTGTAGGACTCCGGGTCATCGTGCTTGACTCTCAGCTCCAGTTTTTACCAGAATTGAAATATATTTTTAAAAATTTGTATCCTCATTGTTACGAATCAGAAACTCGGCTGATTTTTAATTTGTTTTCTTTTGCTTTATTGTAAGGAAATAGAACGGACGAAAACATCCCGTCGAAATTTTCGATACCCTTGAGATCATTCTGGTAAATACGCGGAAACTTTTTAGAAAAACTGTGTGTAGCTTTTCGAAATCATTTATTGAAAATAAATCGTACAAGTGTTGCATAACGTTGCAATGAGAGATTAATATACGAATTATTTTGGGTGCACCCGTCGGATTTTGAATCCATTCATCTCTTATAAAAATTGAACATGGCTGCTCTACGACTTTGCTTTACGATTATTTGAATTAAAGGACTGCACACTAGAGAGATAGATGTTTATCACGTGATTTTGAAGTTCCTAGGCGTGCGAAAACGGCTATCCGGTCGTGCGTTTCACGCGATATTGTTTGTGATTTTCAAACATGCCCATGCTAGGAATATGTATTTCACGTGATTGTGGAGATTCAGGAGTGCAAAATCGGTCATCTGGCCGAAGGATTCACGCGATTCGGTTGGTAACTTTCAACTGACTCTATGCTAGGACAATATGTTTAATGCGATTTTTAAGATTCGTAGGGCTGCATAAACGGCCATCCGGCCGTGCGTATGACGCGATATTTTTTGTGACTTTAAAACAATTCCGTGCCAAGACGGTGCAATTCACGTAATTTCTGAGATTCCCGAAGGTGCAGAAGGCGGCACCCCTGAAGGTACCCTCACCCAATGTTCCATATGCAAGTGTGCGGCTCATTCAAAAACTGACTGTCTAGATGCTATTTGTAGCAAAATTAAAGAGAGTAATATCGCTACTGAAATTTCCAGATGTAGCCTACTTTCTCAAAGTTCTTGTGTTAATGCTTCTCTCTCTCAAAGTAGAAGAAACAGCTTACAAAACTCTACAAGCCGAGGCCTAAATAGTGCAACTTCTCCTAACTCTACGGTTCTCTCAACTCCTGCTTCAATTCCAAATCACCCTCAACCCGATGTTAATATAATTGCATTCCTTCAAGAGCAAAATCGCTCACTAACAGAAAACAACAAAATATTGCTTGATAGAATTGAAGATCTAACTAATCAAATACAAAAACAATTCGAACGACTTGAAGCCCTTCAGGCTCAATTATCTAATGAAAATTCTTCTCCTCCACGTAAACAACACAAAATTTAAATTGGGTCATTTTAATTCATTTCTTGAACTGCTATATCCCCGTGATTTTAGTTAGAGTGAGTTGAACACGTTCACGTTTTACTAGTCTAGACGTCTACTTTTTTAATACATGGTCAAAATTAAGAAATTTTGACCCCCAAAAACGACCCATTGATTTCCACCAATATTTAAATAAAAATGATAACCATTTAAAGAGGGAAAAAATAAGGAGGGGGAATATCTTAAGGTTGTGGGAAACGCAATACTTCAAAATTATAAAGTTTGACTACTAAGATTTTAAATTTGCGGGCAACATGTTTCCAGCCTCTGAAAGCACCAAACAAATTTCTTTCTTCTTTCTGCATCATTTTGATTTTTCCTTATCATTGTTATGAAAAGAATTAGGATTAGAGACTCATGCAGCCCCAGCCGCTAGCCCTATAGTTTGTTATGCTTTTGTTTAGTTATTTTTGAAACAAAGCTAATGGAACGACTTCCTGAAACGCACACGGGGTGAAAACAGGTAGGGCAAGTTGGATAAGAAACGGAGACTCAGACTGTGTACAAGAAAAAAGAAAACGAATATAACGGACAATATAACGGACGGCATTTAGAGGCTCTCCCCTCCACTGACCTAAGATTCTCTGACGCTTCTGATGGTATAATCAATTAAATTTTAATTTCAAGATTGAAGCTGTTGCTTCATTTATTGCCACAGATTTGTGATGACAATGCCCCAAAGTTCTGTTGACATTTGCAATGCCTGAACTTGCCTGAAGGCTTAAACAGACTCGTTTGAGTAAGATTAGGTACCCTTTTTTCTCATTATTATGAAGAGAGGAAAATTAAAATTAATTTTCGAACACACTTATGAAGCCTCTCTATACCCATCAGTGTGTGAATTAACTCACACCCCTATCGCATTTGGAGAAGATTAGTAAATTACAAGGCTTATAATGAAACGTAAAATATTAAAGTGCAAATTTGAGGTTCAACCGAAGACCTTAAACACACATTAGCAGTATAGTTCACTATTTTAACTTAAATTAGTGATCAGGAGTCTTAGATTATTTACAGCATACGATCTATCGTAAGAGACTGGAAAAAAAATTTTGTAAATCTAATAAATCCTCATCCGAAAAATCTTAATCCTCTGAACCAGGTGATATTAACACATCACTAATGCAAGGGGAACAACAGAATGATGACCTGTTAAAAACAATTCTTCAGGTGCTCTGTTACCACTCGACAATTTGTGGTGATTCCATTGCTGAATAAAAACATCCAAACTGTTTTGTATGAGGTGTTGGAAGACGTATGCCACTGCAACCATGTGCGCACTATGGTCTAAATCAAATTCACCATTATCCTGAAGTTCCGACAGTAAATCTCTATAAGATTCTGTTATCTTGTTCACCTCACCCCAGAATCGCTCGATCCTTTGGTTATGGACTGACTTACCAGTGATGAAACAATTGCCATCACCGTTATTTAGTGCGATCATAAGTTCTGCCACTTTTCTATTTTCCCCTCCTTTATCTGATCTGACTCTTTTTGGAACACCAAACTGATTTATGGCACATAGAAAAAAATTCAGGACTGTGCCGGCTTTCTTCCTTGTAGCACACTGAATGTATATTGCTTTGCGGCTGTAGCCATCTTCACAACCATGGATGTAAAAACCAAAAGGGGCAACTTTTTCATTGCCATCCATATGCCTGAAACAGGAGGATGTGAAGGGACATATGGTGAAATTTATAGGTTTTGGAAAAATACGGATCATTACATACAAAAACATGTGAAATACAAGAAGACACAATATTTCATGTGACTTCAAAACGACCGCATACTAGAACGATGTGTACCACATGATTTCGAAGATTCCTATGCGTGCGCAAAAATGGCTATCTGGTTTTGCATTTCACGCGACTTCATGCCAGCACGATGTATTTGACGTGATTTTTAAGATTCCTTGAGGAGGACGAACGGGTATCTGGTTGTGCGTTTCCACGACAATTATTGTGACTTTAAAACGACTGCACGCTAGAAAGATGTATTTCACGTGATTTTGGAGTTTCCAAAGGGTACAAAAACGGTCATCCGGTAGTGCGTTTCACGCGATATTTTTCGTGACTTTCAAACGCCTCCATGCTAGGAAGATGTATTTCGTGTGATTTAGGAAATTCCCAGGCGTACGGAAACGGGTATCTGGTTGTGCGTTTCCACGATAATTATTGTGACTTTAAAACGACTGCATGCTAGAACGATGTATTTCACGTGATTTTGGAGATTCCTGAGGGTTCAAAGCCAGTCATCCGTTCGTGCGTAACACACAATATTTTATGTGACTTTAAAATGACTGCAAACTAGAACGATGTGTACCACGTGATTTTGAAGATTCCTAGGCGTGCGAAAATGGCTATCTGGTTGTGCGTTTCTCGCGACATTTTGTGTGACTTTCAAGCGACATGATGCCAAGACGATGTATTTTACTTGATTTTGAAGATTCCTTGAGGAGGACAAACGGGTATCTGGTTGTGCGTTTCGACGATAATTATTGCGCCTTTAAAACGACTGCACGCCAGAAAGATGTATTTCACGTGATTTTGGAGATTCCAAAGGGTACAAAAACGGTCATCCGGTCGTGCGGCTCACGCGATATTTTTCGTGACTTTCAAACGCCTCCATGCTAGGAAGATGTATTTCACGTGATTTCGGAGATTCCTAGGCGTGCGAAGACTGCTATCTGGTTGTGCATCTGACGCGATATTTTTGTGACTTTCAAACGACTTCACGCTAGGACTGTGTATTTCTAGTGATTTTGGAAATTCCCAGGCGTGCTCAAACGGGCATCTGGTTGTGCGTTTCCACGATAATTTTTGTGACTTTAAAACGACGGCATGCTAGAAAGATATATCTTACATGATTTTTGAGATTCCTAAGGGTACATAAACGGCCATCCGGTCGTGCGTAACACACAATATTTTGTGTGAATTTCAAACGACTTCATGCTAGGACGATGTGTGACGTGATTTTGAAGATTCCTGGGGGAGGAAAAACGGGTATCTGTTTGTGCGTTTCCACGATAATTTCTTGTGACTTTAAAACGACTGCACGCTAGAAAATGTATTTCACGTGATTTTGGAGATTCCAAACGGCACAAAAACGGTCATCCGTGGCGTGCGGAGACTGCTATCTGGTTGTGCGTCTCACGCGATATTTTCGTGACTTTCAAACGTCCCCATGCCAGGACGATGTATTTCACGTGATTTCGAGATCTGTAACGGTGCAAAAATGACCATCCGTTAGTGCGTTTCACGCGATATTTATTGCGACTTTAAAACGTCTGCCTGCTAGAACGATGCATTTCACGTGATATTGGAGATTCGTAAGAGTGCAAAATCGGTCATACAGCCGAAGCATTTACGCGATTCACGATGTACGTCATATCCGTAGCAGCATGCCTGTTTTCTGATCGCTCTTTTGACTCCTTCCGTACCCATCTTGCTGTTCGCAATACCTATCCATTTCTCGTCCCGTGTCCCGCGAAAACTATGTTGGTTCCACCTGTTGAACAGGATTCAGTCAATCCTTTGTTGCCGTTTTTGCTGAAAATTCCAAGAATAAGTATTTTCTTAAAGCAAATATCTTTTGTTAATCCTATTATGGTGTTTAATTCGTTAGAAAATTTTGATCTTCTCAAGGATAGGGCAAGGGTTCCGTGAATCATTCAAATAAACGCGCACCTTTTTTAGTTCCATCTGTGATACGATGTTTCCTTGGAATAGGTTTATCCAAATATAGATATCATTCCCATCATTTTCAAACACAAACGTTTTCATCCTAAATATCTAGAGTTAAGTCGGAGAAATAGAGTTCTATGTGCTCCCGATTTCCACCCATATAGTATTTCAAAAGAGGTTCTCTTTTGTTGGTTTCTGTCACTGGAGACCCGTTTTACCAAGTCGCGTCTTCGTTCTTATCAATACTTAAAGTTAGAGAAGATTGTGGAGCATCCATGGCTATACCTTTATTGAATTAGTAGTAATTTGACTGGAAACGAAAGTAATTATTTTCAGTTGTGAATTTTGTGAGTTCAATAAACGATTTTCTTTCCATTTCGGGCGTATTCCTTTGAGATTTAGTACATATTTACAAAATTGAAATGTTATATCCCTTTTTTTTTAATTTTGTTCAAACAGTTTCTACCTCTAGTGAGATCAGTTCATCTTTTTCTGGGAGTTCTTCGCCTTTTTTGTCCACCAATTCATCAATATATTGTAACAAGCAGGAAGCTCCAACGCATTCGCGTCGGAAAGCGGCTCTGGCGACGGTTTTTGCTTCCTGCTGAGATGCGGCAAACGACAAGCAACGTACACCAAGGAGTGTCACCTCTCAACTATCTCAACGTCAACACCGCGCTTTGGAAACTGATTTCCTCTTATCACTGCTATCACTGCCATTGTATTTTTGTCTATATTTTTGTAATGTATACATTTTACATATTTTTCCTTTATGTACATGAGCTACTCATTTGAATTTTCGTGAAGCTTCTGTTTGTGTCAAAACAGAATGCTTCCAAGGATGCAAGAAGTATCAGTGAGAATCTTAGCCAGGAAGATCATAGTACCGTTGCCATGTTGTGAAGGCTGATAGATCCATTCTTCAGCGTCATTGACATCGCTCTCCTTTCTATTCCGTTACACTACTATTACACACATTACATTTTGCCATGTCATCCACCCATCATGATTTGTCTCTGGTTATGATGGCTAGATTAGTTCCTCTTTTCTTACCATTTCATACATGTTCCGCAATACCTGATAAAGTTCGAATTGAGAGCAGCAAATACTGATGCTTTCCTCATAAGCAAACTGGGTTTTCATCCAGCAATATTGATGCTGAACTACTGACAGGATCTCAATATCATTAGAGTACCTGTATAGCGAGAGTATGGACAGATGTGAAACTCCGAAAATCCATCAGGCCTTCACCGATGCTTCTGCGAATAAAGTTAGGGCCCAGAAATGCAGCCAACCTATGAATTTCAATTATTCAGAACGATTTACTAATACTATTGTTACGAACCGTCGTTTATTAAGCACGTGTTTGACTCAGTTTTTGCATAAATTTACTCAATTTTGCGGAAGAACGCTCATTTATGTACATTCTTGGCCATCTTGGTTAGAATTGGAACCTGCAGACTGGCAGTGAAATTTTGTGCGTTAGAGGTTGGTTAGAAGGGTGGCTGCACTTTTGGACCCTAAGCCCTCCATGAAGGGATCCGTCCATACTCTCGCTATACAGGTACTCTAAATATCATTAGACTCGATGTCGTGATGCAATTTTGACTCACTGTTCCTTAAAATTCCTAGAAACTTGTAAGCAACATCGCAGTATCATCATTTGAACGATTAGTTTGACAAAAATGCAATAAAGTGCATTACTTATAGTAGGAATATGTGAATACATAACACCAAGGTCTTAAGAAAGGTATTTATTAGATTATAGCCGAAGCTTTTCGATCCTTGCAATCATTATCAATGCTAGGTGCATTGTGAAAAAAATGACTTGGGAGTAGTTTTGCATCAAACAAGAGCCTTAAATTTTTCTCTGTCAAAATATTTTTAACGTTGCAAAAAATCCTCAAACTTGGTCCTCATCATTGTACAGGATTAAACCTTTGAATCTATTTCCTACGGTTCAAGTTTGATGCATCTACATTTTACATTACCTAAATACTTAGTCCATGTGTAATTGAGCCCGGCAGAAAAGGACCCAAAGTTTGAATCGTATATTCATGGAGGTATTTAGAAGGGTAACAGAAAATAGGTAAAGCCCAATTCACACTATCAAAATTTTCATCCAATATAATTGGACGAAAAGTAGGATGGAAAGTTGAATGCAAAAAAATGTCATTCAATTACTTTCTGTTCAACTTTCCATCCAATTGGAGGCGCCACGTTGAATGTGACATCACATTCAAGCTTCCGTTTTTCATCAAATTGTCTTTTATCGCGTCAGGATCACACTATCCAACTTTCAATCCAACTTTTCGTCCAATTAGGCATGTTGGATAAAAAGTCTGATAGTGCATGTGAATTGGGCTTACAGTGATAACTTTGGTCATGGTTTTTGATAATTGAAAATTGTGTGCTTTCACCTTGAGCCCCATTTTCCTTGATTGTTACTTATACATCACATTTCTATCTACATTCTCATCACGAAACATGTTGGCATGCTAGAATCCAAGCATGAGTATTTCAGTAGCTACTTTTAAAATTAGCAGTGGATTCTGCAAATTTTTGTAACCCATCACTTTCTCAAGTCGACCAAGTGATAAGTAAGTAACATCTGCTTGAAAGCATTGGCAGGAGCAGGTACTACCTACTTAATAGAGATTTCAGAGTTAAAATCAAATTGACGAGGTCAGAGACTTTTTTCGAAATACTTACAGCAGCCCGCAGGTATTTGATGTAGCTAAGCTGGTTAATCGGAGTTCACTCATCCCATCAAACAAGTGGGCCATTTTTATTTAAAGAAAAAGTTTCCGGCCTTAGCCATTTGATGGCTTGATTTGATCAAGGATGCCTAGATGTCTTTGACAGGGAGACTGTCGATCATATTGCAAAAAAAACCGAGATGCCCTGCTTTTATTTTTTTTCTTCAATAAGCATACTGAGAGCAATTAGTCAAATCTCATTTGATTTGTAATTTTCCCCCAATTGCAAAAACGGTAGGAAGCTGATCAGCAGCATCATGAAAAAATTTAAAGCCTAATGTGTCACTTTCTTACAGAAGATCAAAGAAATAAAATGATAAATAACATAAGCTTTTTTCAATGATGCCCATAACCAGAGGAAAAATGTGTCATTGGCGTTATTCACGAGAATATCTGGTTAGTTCCAAAATTTTCACAATCACTTGGACGAGTCGGAGTTCATTGAATGAAGCTCATTTTCCTCTAAGAGTAAATTGTGAACAGTAAAACAATTATTGGCTGTAAAGAAATTAATGAGCAAGATGAAGTTTCACTTACAGTTTACAAGATTAATCGCTTTAAAGAGGGGAAAGGAAATTCAACATTTTTGTATACAATTATGATATATGTATTAAAGTTAAAAACTTGTGAACACACTTGCACCATCAATATGACCTCTCATTCTTAATTGAGGGTGGCTGAATCCTTTACTGAGTTGTAGGAGAATCAATATCAAGAATTGCTGGTTGAATCTTTGGCTCTTAAAATGATGTCTCTCATCAAAACATATAGATCCAGAATATTAGGGCCCAAGAAGGCGAACCTCCAGTATAAGAAACAAGAATGAGCAAAAATTTATACATTGCGGATTGTAAAGTTGAAGTGTGACAGGTATTTTCTCAATGCAATTAAAAGATGTTTCTTTCTGAAGAATCCGATGATTCAACTCCTCAATTTTTATCCACTCATCAAACAGCATGATATACAAGTACTATGCAGTTTGAGCATAAAGAACAAAAAATTGATTGATACTAATTGGCTGTAAAAGAAACACGATGCGATGATTAGGGATAAGTACAACTTAAGTTTTGAACTTTTGCAACAGAACTTTGAAAGTGACACGAAAATTAGAGAACCTGGATTGAGTGAATAGCTTTGAATATGAATTTCTAGTACCGAACTAATCTGGCTAAGAAAAAATGAATTATTTCATGAAATTTTAGGATTATTACGTCGTCCTAGAATTGCCCATGATTGCACTATTGTTATCAGCATACCAGCCCTTATCACGGGTGCCACACACGGGAGGGATGAGGCGCCCAAAAGTGAGGCTCTGCTGCGCGCGCACGTCGCATGTTTGGATTGTAATTTCGCGGCAGATTCGAACCTAAGGGGCGAGTTCCATAATACATTCTTCTCAAATGCACAGTATTAAAGTAAAAAAAGTCCAGAGTTTTAATCACGATTACTTTAATTAAATTTAACCTCTCGTAAATCCATACGTAAAAAGGGTTTCCTTCTCCGTAAATTT
>NW_017547112.1:491746-531113 GCF_001854935.1 Bemisia tabaci | reverse complement strand
CACTAAACTCACTATAAAACTGTTAAAATTTACGGAGAAGGAAACCCTTTTTACGTATGGATTTACGAGAGGTTAAATTTAATTAAAGTAATCGTGATTAAAACTCTGGACTTTTTTTTACTTTAATACTGTGCATTTGAGAAGAATGTATTATGGAACTCGCCCCTTGGATTCGAATCTGCCGCGAAATTACAATCCAAACATGCGACGTGCGCGCGCAGCAGAGCCTCACTTTTGGGCGCCTCATCCCTCCCGTGTGTGGCACCCCCCTTATCACTGTTATCAAAACTGTGTTTATAACCTCACAAACAGCTTCTCAACGGTTTATGGTTTGTGCAGAAAATTGAAGGTTTTTCGGTGAAACTCGTTTGCCGTATCTCGGCAGGGAGGGTCGTCTCTCTGGCGACGGTAGGTAGTTGTTACGCGTTTACGGTTTCCTTGGTAACCTTTGTTTGCTATCAGCTGATGTCGAGTAGTATGACTAGGAAGCTCCAACCACGGCATTCTTCGAAAAAAGCGCGAAAACTTATAGATTTAAATTTTCAAATTTTAAACGTAAAGTACATTTTTTCCAGTGCGAGATTAAAGCACAGACCCGTTTTGAATTATTGACAGTATCACCATGATTCCAAAAATACACTACACAACATAGCATTCGCTCACAGGAAAAAGATATCAATTAAAATAAAATCAGTCCCCCCTAAACAGCAGAAAATGGCGCCGATTCCCATCAACCAACTCTCGGTCTCTCCAATGTAACATGGTCCGTTGATACTCCCCAGCTGGGACCGTCCGGAATAGCAGCTCTAGTGCAAGCACCAGAGCCGCTAAAAATGCAGTTAAAAAAAATCTATGAAAGACGCCTAAGCCGAAATCGGTACCCCCGAGCCTGGAATGAAAAGAATCGCCCCCACAATATTCAGAGTGGACTCTAATATGCTTTTCCAGTGTTAGTGTCAATGCTATTTTTGTGAGAATGGATTTCTCAGTCCCGGTAACAATAGATTGTATTCGATAACTCAAACAGAGGTGAGATTTGATCGATATCGATTGGCTCAACATGTAAACATAGCTTCACAAGTCAATTTAGAAATCTGAGGGAACGGGTCATTTGTGAAAGATTTGTTTTCTTTCGAGTACCAAATGACAATGGAAAGTAAAATTGTCAGGAATTTTCTCATTTCCAGCTTCTCCAACTTAAATCCGTAAATTTTGGTTTAAGGTTCTGTTGTATAAACGATACATCTACCCACTATCGAATACAGTCCATGCACCTTTCTTACCAGGGCCGAAATAATTTTTATCACAATAGTAACGTTGTAACTTGGGCTAGAAAAGTAATTTTTACTTAGAATCCACCATAAGCATTGGAAGGACGGCGATTTTCTTTTCTCCGTGAGAATCATTCTTTCCTCTTCCGACAATTTATACAACATCAACAGAGCCTACAAATCCTCCCCGGACGGCTCTGTTTACATTGGTCTTGCGGATCCACCCTGATTCCAAGGGTGGAGCGGGGTTTCTACCGTGCTAAGGAAAAACGCCATATGAGTCTTCAGGCGTTGCCAGATTCCCCTTCAGTAAAAACCGAATTAAATGGACATTTTTTTAATATTTTGCTTCAGATTTTTCAGTTGGCACTTTTATCAAAAATACCTGCAAATCTCGAGGAAAAGTAAGAGTAACGTCCTATTAAATACATGATGAAGGTTTATCTACGGCTCCGTGAAGTACGGAATGTCTCCGCGCAGGGGGCGCCACCGCTGTGTTTTGATTTTTTGGTCCGCGCTATTAGAGTCCGTACAGCTCCACGTGAGTCCTTGATCTTTTAAGAAAGTTAAAGGAATTTCTGTTTAAATCGAAGAGTCATAAGTCCCAGCCATAACATTCTTCTTCCTATCGACACAAAAAACGACGTGAAAAGTAATTTCTGAAGCTCTGAAACTTGATCCCAGAAAAAAGTAGGGTTAAGCATGATGACCTTGATGCAACCAATCGTGATTGATCGCTCTCAGCAGTTGAAGATATCTCTATCCCACCGTGAGCTGTCTCTCTCGCACTTACAGATATCCCGTAAGGATACTGGGATCAAGTTATAGCTTTTATTATCAAACTTTCAAAGCTCGCGTTCGTTTCTAAGGATTCCAGGCGTATGCTGCTAAAACTAATGAGTCTTAGAATATAAAATATCTATTGTGATATTGAAATAATCACTGATTTCGGAGTCGGATTTTAGCAGCGCGACGTGGTGGATATTTTCGAAGCTACAGCTGAAGATTCACCTTATAAATAGGCCTTCTTTGGCGATCGTTTCTTTTTATTTTATTGTATGTAATATATTTGTGATTTTGTCTCAGAATATAAAATACCTATTGTGATATTTAAATAATCACTGATTTTGGAGTCGGATTTTAGCAGCGTGACGTGGTGGATTTTTTCGGATCTTCACCTTAATCCGGGGAATGGACCACTAGACAGGGTACGAATTTAAGCATTCTAATACATGTTTCTTGACCAAAATTTCACGTAGAACACGATTCGCGCAACAAAAGTTACTGAAACCAACTGCTAACGAAGATTTTAATGTTTTTATTTCACATTGGTTACGAGGAATTTGAACTGCCCGCTGACAAGAAACTCAAAGCTCTACGAGAGTCAAATCGCGCACTACAACGGTTTCAGCAAGCTTCTCAATCGAGCAATGTTCATTTCCTACCACGTGTTGTTCAAACTATGAACAATTTGCTATAGCTGAGCCAAAGCGTCATAATTGAGGCTGCCAGATTTTTAAATCGCAGATACTGTCATGATAACGTTTAGCGCGCGATGTGAATCGCGTAGAGCATTGAGTTTTCATGAGCGGGTGGTTTGAATTTACGCATCAAGAATCATTAAATATCTTCATAAGGAGTTGATTTCAGTAATTTTCGTTGTGCGCGTCGTATTCTACGTGAAATTTTAGTTACGAATCATGTATCAGAATGCTGAATTTCGTCCCTTGTCTAGTGGTCCATTGCGGCAACTCTCGAATGTTCACACGGCGTTTTTCCTTAGCCCGGGAGGATCCTCGGCGAAGGTGCTCGGGGCCCCAGGGCCGGCAACACGGCGAAGCGTGATGTATTCTGACATCATAACCGCCGCCCGATATTTTCCCGGAGAATTAGAGGCACGCGCTCCGTTCCGCTCGCCGCGTGATTCGCCCCCCATCCTCATCGGCTGTCCCCCCCGCGGCCTCCCGCCCCGATCCCGTTCGGCAGTTTTATTTATCAAACAGAACGTGTCGCTCCGGCAGGCTTACCACCGCGCACCCCAATAGACACGTATCTCCATCCGAGGATGAGACCCGGAGCGCATAAGAGCGCGTGGCGACGGTGGCTCACGTTCGAATGGAGTTAAGTTATTCCGTTTCGGACGGGAGCTTAGGCTCGCCAACTCGTGATTTTCCCCCGGGATTGATGAAGGAAAAATGACTGTCGGCATCCCCGAACTCAGACGTGGCTTCGAGCCCGTGTTAATGCTTCTAATGGTCTCATCGTCTCTGTCTTCAGTTTATCATTTATTCCGTCATCTATTTATTCCATTCTCATCACATCGCCGCCCGGCCCCCACCCTCCGCGCTTTCGCCGCCAGATCGTGCTGTAAACAACAGCCTACTTAGGACCTGCCATCGCCGCTGAAAAAATAGAAAGGTTGAAGGTGCTGATTAGCGCTACGGTAGCAAATTCTGTAACTCTAATCGTATTCTTCAACATTGTAGCAATATCTGCGGGCTGATGATTGAATTTGATCGATAAAGTTATTGACAAAGAAGGCTAAAGGGGTATGGAGGGATCCTATTGATAGATTCGGGTGGTTTCAATGGACACTGGGGGTAAATAATAGACTTTTGTGCTGTAAAAAACAGCCCACTTAGGACCTGTCGTCGCCGCTGAAAAAATGGATTGGTTTAATGTGCAGATTAGCGTTATGTGATCACCAATATGCTCTACGGTAGCAAATTCTGTAACTCTAATTGCATTCTTCAACATTGTAGCAATATCTGCGGGCTGATTATTGAAGTTGATCGACAAAGCTATAGACAAAGAATGCTAAAGGGGTATGGAGGGATCCTATTGGTGGATGCGGGTGGTTGCAATGGACATTGCAAGGATTGGACATTGATTACAAGGGATTGCACAGCAGAATAGCAAAACTTTGAATTGGATTACATTCGTTTACATTAGCTCTGATTATTGACAGAGGTTATAGAGGAGAAATATTTAATGAAATGGAAAAGACAGAAACATTAAGAAGAGAAAGAACTGCAAGCAATTTGTTGACATTGGTAGACAAAGCTATAGATGATGACAAAGGGGATATGGAGGGATCCTATTGGTGGATGCGGGTGGTTGCAATGGACAAAGGGGGTACGTAATAGACCAACTAACGGCAACCCACGAGGGACCGTATATTTAGTTCACAGATTTCTCCCTTAGTCTATAGAATCCACCCATTTCAACCAATCGGATCGATCCATACTCCCTATGTCTTCTTCGCCTATCGCTTTGTCCATCAATTTCAAAAATCAGCCTGCTCCTAGGTGTCTGGTTATCCTTACCCTACAGTGCCACTGCACCTTGTCGAAAATTGAGTAGACTCTTGATAGGATTTACCATACTTCTGGTAAAATTTGACCTTTGAATTTTTTAGTCAGCAATTGAATTATTCGATCAGATAACAAACTAGTATAAATTCATTTTAAAACCATTGAAAAACGAAAATTACCTTAAAAATGTACACATAATTTCAAACAAGATACCAGCAAAACTTGGAAAAAAAAGGCAGGTTTGCACCAATCTTGCATCGCGATGCTTCATAAGTTTTTGAGCCCGTGACCCTATACCGACACGAAAATCAAACCATAACGAGTCATCGGCTTGATTCGCAGTTAGTCTCGCCAACTTTTTGCACTCATCAGTTTTCATAACGCTGCTACAAAAATGTAGGAGATCGCCTGCATTTACATTGCAGCCTAACTTTATAAATGACTTTAACAAATAGTGAATGGAGTATGAAAATGTCACACTCGTATGTTGCTGAAGCAAAGATGAGCAAGATTTAATAGCACCTTGCTAAGCTCAGAACAGAATGATCTTAGTTTAGAAGAACACAGAATGGAACGCATACAAGTGGTGTCTCCGTTAATATTTTACCTGGAAACATCGTGCTTGTTCGGATCTTGTTATTTTTCCTCATCTATAATTTGAAACTTCTTTAACTATCGGAATTAACACATTTTTAGTCAAGAAAATCTATAGTGATTCACACATTTGCACTGGTTGCTCCCCTTAGTATATAAACGAGTAAAACCAAGGTGAAAGGAACCACAGTATGCACCAGTAAAAGACCTCGTATGTGCGGTGTTTATTGAAGAGTGGTATCTCCGTTAATATTAGATTTGGAAACATCGTGTTTATTCTAATCCTATTATTTTTTGCTCATCTATTATTTGAAATAATCAAAACATGATTCTGCAACTATCGGAATGACCCATCATTATTTTAGGAAACGCACATTTGATCCTAGAATTTGGCAACCTTGCATAGCTTCATTTACCAGGCTCTTCGTCCGAGCCCGGCTCTCCACTCACGTACATCGAGCCTTGAGGAAAGGTGCGCCCCTGGAAATATCGAACTTGAGTAGCATCTTCCACAGGTTGTCCTCAATGCTTCCTCGTATCGTTATTTCTTTTCACGGATTCGAGGATAAATATTTATGGATAGCCTTATTTTCAGCTCGAGCCGATCGAGGCTCTGGTACTTGCATGCTGGATAGAATATCTTAAACAGGATGTCTAGCATCAGGAAAAACCGGAAAATATCAGGAATTTCGGCCGATCAGGAAAATATCAGGAAAATCGGAGAATCGGACATTTTATCAGGAATTTGTCTTACGCAAATCTCCTCAGCGGAGAAAGTCTTACTGCTATTTGCCTACCGTGCCAGGAGTCGAGAAAAATCAGGAAAATAATCAGGAATTTTCAAAATGAAAAAATCAGGAATTTTTTTCATAAAATATCAGGAAAAATCAGGAAAATATCAGGATTTTTCAAAATCAAAAAATACTAGACACCCTGTTAAACATCATTGCTCGTTAGGTTGACTCTCTGAGGCGGGAAATTTTTCTTTGAAACGTTGTTTTGTTATTCAATTGTAATTATTTGCTCATTAACCGTGTCAACGGTCAATTTAGACGATTTCGCTGGCCGCGCAGCGGCCCTTCGAGGCCCGGGGTTTGGGCCGCGTAGCGGTCATGGAGCAGAGCCCCTTTGTTAATAATAATAGTGTAATTTTTATGTACCATTATTATTACTTAGGTGACACTGGAGACGGTTCATATCGAAGAATATTTGTAATCATCCGGTAAGTCAGTTTCTCTAAACGACAATTGCTCGCGTGTTTCTCGTAAACTGCTTCTGTCGGTCGTGAGTTGGGTGCTGCACAGCGTCTTTACTCAAGTGATTATCGTGAACTGTACAGTGTACAGGGTGTCCGCACCACCCCTACGCCTCTAGGTTTTTTTTAATTTTTTTGAATGAAGAAAGTTTTATTTTGATTTTACAAAAAGGAACCAGCCGAGACAGAAGAATAGCCCGAAGGCCTATTATACATACTAAGTGAAGCCTAAATATTTAACATTGATTACATTTTTTATTTTGTGAGAGCCCCCCCTTTATATTTCCCTTTAAAGATACTTGTTTATTAAGATATGTGGCAAAAGGTTTCTCCCTCTTCTTTTGGCGCGTATACGTAGTATACCGCCTTTGCGATCGTTTTGACCCCCCACTCGATACAATAACCGAGTCCCTTAGTTCTTTACCGAAAAGTGACTACCGCGAACTTCTGAGATTTTCCAAAGCGTGTAAAAAGTTTATTTATCCATCAATAATTATGATTTAAAGTTGTTTCTCATTATGGGGCTCATTAGTTTATGTGCAGTGAATACCAACAGTCTACGTTACTTGGTTTTTTTAAAAAAAGCCTAAGAGTACGACGCGCTGATTTAAAATATGCATATATAAGCGGAAGCAAGCGAACTGATTCGAGGATGGCTGACCAGTTCGGCACTCCTTGAATGAGAATTTCACTCACTCCGTTTTGTTCACAACGTTGCTTTGACATATCTCCACAACACTGTTATGATTTTCAAAATTTGGTACTCCTTGCTCTGATAGCCGGGGCCAGCAGGATAGTGGTAAGTGCAATCTGTGATGAGCCTCGAGATTCATTAGACCATGTGCTAATCGTGGCCTATACAGAAATTCACTCCCCTATCAGGCCAAAACAGTGCACAGGCAGGCACAAAGCCCAGGTAGTGTCCCGGTCCTGGCTCGGTTCGCCGCGTCGCTTCCCAGCTGAAGAACAAAAGGCGACCCTCGCGGTCCTCGTCACAGTCAGACCTAATTACTTTCACTCGATTACCCATTTCACCGTCACGCTGGGATCCATCAAATTTTCGAAAAAATTGTTTCGCGAGTACCTAGGAATTTTTTCCTTACTCTCCGTTCAAAGACGAATTGAAAGAGGTCTCATTTATAAAAATCGGCCGAATAGAAGAGAAGTTACAGTATTCGAAATCCGAAGAAATCAACGAAACTTCTCCAAACAAGAAATAAAATGAAGAGGAAAAAAGAAATGTATAAATTACAATTAAATATAATTGACCTCAGAATTTGGCAAGCAATTCAACTATATAACGGAGAAAAAATTGGGAGAAATTACAAAAAATTCGCCTCTTGCAAGGGGCTTCCTTGTAAGAATTTTGATCGGAAGGCAAGGATTGAATACCAGCGCAATACACCATACAATACATGGTGTGCCTGAACGAACATTTTTTTTTGTGTCAAAATCGAAAATTCTTTATATTTTTTAACTACGGTGTCTCTTGAGTCGTTTAAGCCAAAAAAAAATTCCGTCAAGATTCTGGAAAGTAAAGGCGCTTTAAAAGTATTTTGGGGCTATGTATCCTAACTGTGTCCACACATGGTTTCTGTTCAGCATATCCATGTGTAAGTATTTTTACACGTAGAATCTAATTTTCACGTCAAGGGAGTCGACACATCTCGATTTTTTCGATTTTATACGGAAAATTGATGGTTTTTCGGGATTGAAATTATTAGTGTTTCATGAAAAATAAATGCACCCAAAATGACTATAGCATATTGATTTTTATATATATGCACCCACGAAATCGGTTGGTAAATTCAACGAGTGAGTGCATCGACCTGGTATATCAAGTTTCTGCAATTTTTTTGCGGCAAATCGGTAGATTTTCGGGATGTAGATTGCTTACTTTCAATTCATGAATGAATAAAGCATGGACATGGTTGAACTTCTTTGCATGGAAATACGTTTAAAATAACAAAATCAAGACATATTTAATGCAATTGCATTTATATCGAGTCAATTTCTTTGCAATAATATATCGGGATTTATAATAGGTACCGGTGATTTGGATATTTTAGCCCCAAAAATACCTTTAAATCGATTGTAGGTTTCATTCAGGAGTTCGACAGAATTTTTCCTTTCTTCGCTTAAATTATTCCGTAGCACTTTTCTTTAAGAATCTGATAAGATATTGCTGGGGGCAGATCAAAAAACTTAAACTCGTTCGAATGGCTTTCTACATTCACAATACACGGTCTCGTCAAAGTGCGTCGTCGAAGAGTTGGATCGTATGAATTCTCTTGTTGTGCTACTTGCCTATTTCGAAATCTCTGTAAATGACAACTAAAGGGGTTGATATGTGTGAGTTAATGACGCGCTTTATCAACACATTGTGTTGGAGTTCACTGCTTGTTCTTCCATTGTTTTTCATTCTCCTCGGAATTACCCGTACAGGGTATGTCATCGAGGGAGGAAGGGTTGGTGGACGTTTCATCTTGCTCGTTCTTCAGTGCCAGTCACTTGCGTTGGAGTACTTCTTTTATGTAAGTATGTATTAACCTCCACTTTTCTCTGGATTCTAGCATGATTGTTACCGTGTTTACTGGGGTTAATTTGCTTCTGAGTTGTGTTTCCAGTGTGTTTCTCTTCTCTTTTGTTGTATTACAATCAAAGAACGTGTGTTCGGGAGTGTCTTTGATGTTTAGACAAAAAGGGCATGAAGGGTTCTTCCTTTTCTCGAATCTGTGAATAGTCCGCGAACGCGCCGTGTCCAGACAAGAACTGGGAAAGGTAGAAGTGTGGTTGTCCATGTCCTCTTGAGATCCAAAGATGGAGTGCCTCTAGGGTTTTTTTTTAGTTTCAAAAGTGATGCAACCACCTACGACGGTGTTAATTATTTTGGTTTCACAAATACAATAAACTTACAAACTACCTAACGTCTAATTTTCTTTTTTAGCTTTTCATACATAATAACCCATTCTGACACATCACCTAGACTACATGTATACTTCTTAAAAATACATAGATAAAAATGAAAGTAAGAATAGGGAGAACCTAGTGCAGGATCTTGCATGACCTTACCATGGCTCATATTTACAAAATTAGTCTAATTTACTGTCTTTCCTTTTAATGTACTAGTTAACTTTAACTTAAAAGCTTATTTAATCAACAATCTTTGCCTGTTCCTTAAGCTTACAATTTAGATATTTAGAAATTAATCAAACGAAACACCAAAATTGTCACTTCCCTAGGGTTATTGTTTCGATTTTTTTAAGGTGTTCCTTTCAAAATTTTGAGGTCACCCATAAGTTGTAATTTTTTCCCAGGACCATTCGCAAAATTTCAAGTCTCTCCGTAATCTTCGTTCATAAGTCAGGGGGGGTTGTGTGGAACTTTTGGATCACCCTGTACACGATATGAAGCGACGAGAGGACGTCTCTCTTGTCACGGAGTTGATACTGCGGAGAAGAAAGCGAGTCGGGATGAAGGCAACACCTAGCCATCCCACGTCCTTTCCTAAGTTGAGGATTTCAGCCTCATAAATTATACAAAGAGGTCACGGAAGCTCACCTGCTCATGTATTAGAATATATCCATATTTTTAGTGTATGCAGTTTCCCCCTCTTCGAAAGCAAATAGTATGCACTTGTTGCCACTGCAGCAGCCACCAGGTCCTCACCCCACTGGCGCAGTGGCGAGGCGTGAATGATCGATTGTCGATTTTTTCCCCGTTTGAAGCCGTAGTAAAGAATCGATTATTAGGGTGATCATTGCGGACACCCTGTTTATCGATCTTTTTTCATACGTTTAAATGGCAGATCAATCGCAAAGCACACCACGCCACTGCACTGCACTGGCGCGACGCCGTAACTGTTTGTTTCCGACCTGGAAAAAGCCGGACTTTACCAGAGAACAAAAAATGTTTGAGCAAGTTGGGGATTTGCTGTGATGTCCTGCTCAAATCAGCTTCTGTCTTTGCCACTGGGTGCAATATTATAAACAATGGATTTATGCAGGCTTCTCGTCAGGTTTTGATTAAAACTGCGACTTTGATATAGATACTTGTACTTTTAGTTCCTGATTTTCAACTGTTGGTTTTTCCACTTTGTCCTGAAACCTGATAAGGGACAAGGGAAATTCATTTCATGCGACCGAAAATGCTCTGTTACCAATTGTCTTTTCGTTCGGCAATTTTTTACGCTGCTTCTTAGCGTTAATTTTTGTCAAACGTTTTCTTCACCTATTAAAGATTGTTTGCATGCAAAACCTATACTGTAGATGGCGATTCATCTATGTTGTTTTGTTTGCTTGTCTTTTTCTTCGTCTGTTGGGGTTGAGAATTTTCCACA
The DNA here is from genome assembly GCF_001854935.1 of Bemisia tabaci. NCBI lineage: Eukaryota > Metazoa > Arthropoda > Insecta > Hemiptera > Aleyrodidae > Bemisia > Bemisia tabaci. Next base: position 520,340 of record NW_017547112.1, on the reverse strand, counting down.
ATGATAATTGCAAAAAGACAAATCTAAAAAAAAAACCACCGTATTTCTATTTTTCTTTTAAAGATGTTAAACTGCGAACGAATGGAAAGCTCGGTGAAAGGGTGGAGACAGAAGTTTTTAATGAAATGAAGGTGTGCGAACGCCCGGATTGGCGGTGGAAGAACATGGTATTTTACGTGTGTATGTACGTATAAAATATTTGGTGGTAACGTTATCATCTAAAATTGTTATCCCACCTCGTTGGTTAGTGTAGTCACTGTTTTATAAATGTACTCTAGATATAGAAATAAATTGTCACCTTAGTTTTAAATTAAATCCTTTCTCTTTGCAAATTAATCTTCAACATTACTCGTATTAAGAAGATAAGAGACCAACCCTCGAACATGACAGCAAATTCAGTGGCCAGTAACGCTTTCAGTGTGCGATTTTGCAGTTGATTGAGTTTTGATTAGTTTAGTGTGACAGCGCTAACGCTCAACAAATGCATTGGGTACCGATATAATGCAAAACTAGAATGTTAGAGAATGTTTTCTCTGGAATGACGCCAAAGGTGGCAGTGTCTGTTTTGGGTATGATTTCAGACGTGAAACATGAAGTATCTCTTGTGAGAGTTTGTTCCGAATGAGTAATTCAATGAGATAATTAAGTTCGGACAATTTTCGAATTACCTTATAAGGACCTTTATACAGAGGCTCTAGTTTTGATCTCTTTGGTACTAAGGTGACTAAAACAAGGTCATTGGGTTGAAAAGTGATAGATTTTCGTCTTTGATCGTATATTTTCTTGTAGTGGTCTTGGGGTTTGGCTATCATATTTGGTACAGATTACCGAACTTTAATTAAATTGGCAATGTTATCGAGCAAGTTGCTATTGTCTATACAGAAGGGAGTGATGCAGATAATGACATGGATGCAGGGATGGGATGCGTTTATCATTATCAATGAAGGTCATAATGCTTTTCAAGCCATACTCGTTCATATCTTACGATCTCCGTATCTAACGATAAACCGCACCAAGTTGTGAATTCGTAAAATTTTAATTTTCACCCTAACTTCGAACACTAGGTCTATCATAGAGGAATTTAATCATTTGACTTACGGTATCCTACCAGTCAAGTTGTCGAAAGGACAACGGCCCTCTGTTATACTATACAATATATGTCTCTACATCGATGCAGTTTGTATCATTAAGTTTTCTTGAAAATTCTTCGATGATGTATCAGAACCTTATTTGCGAATGTAACGAGTGAAACTTGTTCGATGAATTTTTAAAGTCATCGCCTAGAAATGCATTACGGAGGACTTTCTCACAAAATCTTGTGATGAGCAGCGTATTCTCTGAGGTATAAGCGTAGAAACCCGAATTTTGTCGTACGTCCCTTCATAACATAAAACGGTTCTTTGGGATTAAAGAAGCATAGCGATATCACTTAAAAGAGTAAAGAAACTTATAGCAGAGGAAGGGTGCAAAGGCGTGGCGTGCTTTGCGATCCATCGATATTTCCCCATTTAAAGCTGTGGTAAATAATCGATAATTAAGGTGTTCGCCGCGAACACTCTGTTTATCGATACTTTTCCATAGGTTTAAATGGCCGACTAATCGATATATCGCAAAGCACGCCACGCCACAGGAGGGGTGGTGTTATTGACCCAAACCGAGAGGGAAGACCGTCTATTTCCTCGTGCTTTTCGATGTAGTCGGTCTTGCTTCGAGACTTGTTTATTTATTGTGTACTTTTCGTCCTGTGTTTTTTTTCCTTTTTTGGTCAATACAGTCTTCCAGAGAAGAGGTGTCTCTGGTCGTGACGTTCTTGATAGATTGGGCCTAGATGTCGGTGGAAATCACTTAATGCACCAAGGAGTGCTCTACTACAAATGGACGTATTTCTATCAAACGGAACTATGTGCATTATGACGTGAGCCCTGTTATGCACCTATTCTTATGGGTCTCAGGGCTCGTGTCTTAATGCACATAGCTCCGTTTGATAGAAATACGTCCAAATCAGACCAGACGAATGTACATTCTAGGAACATTTTGTCCTTATCTGCCACGAAGAAAGCAGCGGAATAAAATGTGGCGTTGTCACATTCCCGGAAGTCTTCCGCGCTTTCTCCGCCAAGGGGGTGAAAATCGGTCACTTCCTCCGACCGATCTGACAAACTCAACGAGAAGTAAATAAACAAAGTGCTAGAGAAAAGCCAGACCCCGCAGCAAACATGCGCTTTCATCTACGTCCTTTTTTTTCTTTTTTTTTGAAACCGGGATTCCTCGAATCTCAGTCTTTAGCAGTTTCACTAAAAGCGACTTTATTTGGAGAAGAATTAATTTTCTCAAGTTTGTTGACAATCTTGTCTGAAGGGGGGACGATGACAAGTCCTCTCCCATCATTCAAGCGGAACTCACAGTCATGTGAAGGAGGGAAATTGCTGTTGTTGTCGCTGTGACTGTGTTACCCTTATCTCCAGATTGCTGGAGGTTTTCCATAATTCGTCCACTGCACGTCCCTCCAACTTTATCAGCATCCGTGTATTGCTGCTTCCATCTCGTTAAAAAAACTCGCGCAATTGTGTGCTTTAAGAATAGCGCCGTGGTACAGATCATAAAGTTTTATTTAATCACTTGCACTTGCTGCATCAGCATTTAAGGACTTGACATGATCCGTAAAACCCTCTAATTTGGATTGGAGTCGTGTTAAAATATCTATGAATTCATGGTCGTATCCATTATCGCTCGGTTCCGCACTGAAGATACCTTTTATAACTATTAACTTTTCTGACAATTTATGACGGTCTTTGACCCTCATATAACTAGAAATTGTTTGTTGTATCTTATCAAACGTCCTATTTTGTACAAATTGATTTATATATTTCTTACAGGGAAGACTTTTGTCATTAGCACGAATCACAAAGTCCTATTCTGCCGATAGCTTTTGTGCATCTAAGTTCTTACTATTGAGCAGTGCCGTTTTTGTTCTGGTATATTCTACCGGGTGTCCGTAAAATAACTGAAAAGTGGGTATAATTTTTCAACATAAAAAGATAGGAGGTCGCGGTTTGTGGCATTCTTCATCATCCAAAAATGGAAATTTTTCGGGGGGGGGGGGGGCTTTCCATGGTGGACCCCCCTGGAGCCCCCCAGAAGGGGGAAACTTTACAAATTCCAATAGCAACCCCTATTTTTTTAGACATGGATAAAAAGAACTTAAAAAGACAAGAAAAAGGGCGCAAACAAAATTAAAATCGGTTCTTTCATTCAAAAGTAACTTAATTAAATAAAGTTATATTTAAAGTTATTTTCGTCGTCAATCGGTTCAAGTAATAAGTTCACCTCTGTTTCTACAATATCAGTTATGGCAGGCTCAATTGCATTTTCAAGTAAATCCAAGTACTTGGGACCGTTTAAATTCCCATCAATATAAAATGGTTTAAATTTTTCCCAAATGTAACTTAATAGACGATTCATATGGATCTCTTGCTAACATTTCAGCTTTTGTGGCTCGTCTCAAACCTTCTGCTTTCTGTAACACTATATACCATTATTAAAACTTCTAACATTTCAAATGAAGCAAGATTTAAAGGAGGAACTCCTCGGCAAATCAAAATTCAGACTTTGAACATTTGTTTAAAATTGAGCTGAATACTTTATCACAACCCAAAATGTCATTTTATGCCCTGTAACACTAAAGTACATGAAACTTACTCATCATTTCGCATTCGACGTCTGCAACGCAAACAGCCTGAATAAGTCAACACATCGAGATTCTACTCTTCATAGGTCGCAGTCGGACCAACATAAAACGCCTTCAATTAAGCGTGATACTGTGCAACACATCAAGGTTAAAATAGTTGTATCCTTAGGTTGTAACCCAACTTAAGTGAATTGCTCCACTAACTAAGGCATGTTAACCTTTTAAATGTTGTATTTCAAGTCACCTGATATATTTTATACTGCCGTCGACTAAAATATAAGCCTCGATCGATTTCAAAAGGAAGGATGTAACATGTTACCGCGGTTCCTGTTCAATCGATTCCTGTGAGACTCTGTATCAAGGAATATTTATTTATGAGAAGAACTGAAATGCGGTTTAACACGGTTCCTGCGACTTTAATTAAATGTTTTTCGACTCTTTGTTCATGATAAATGGAAGAAAGTCGTATTTATCTCCATATTAAAATTGAATTGAATTTTGTTCACGCTTTCAGTACGTAGTAGACAAATCACAATTCCACATGAAAATGCGTTTGTTTTTAACAATTATCTCTGGAGAATGAGAGGAGATAGCAAATTGACTGTCGTAGGATTTTACCGCGATCTTGATTCCGGCATTCAGGCGCGTCTTAAATTCCTCGTAGATTTTGAAATTTTCTATTGTAATTTGCTCCGGAGAATTTTAATTGCTCTGAAAATACATAGTAAATAACTGTATTATTTATTCACCTCGTACTTTCAGAATATCAAATGAAAAATATAAGATTTAGTCATCGAATTTAATTTGAGAGTTGTTCCTCAAGAACCGTAAAATCGATGACTTGGCATTTGATGCGCTGGGTGTAGAAAGGACATTTTTTGGTTGCAGTGTCAAAAAATTGCCGTTTCTTCTCGAAACACCTCAATTGGACCGCGTCAAGCAGAAAAGAACCAATCCACATCACCTACTGCAAAATTTAAGTGGGCAATTTCATATGCTACAAGAGAACGTTTGTGCAGATTTCTTTGAAAATTTTAAGGAATTTCCTTTGTACTGTGCACAAAATTCACTGTATTTGCACAAAAATCCGCATGACCGTTTTCACGTAAAAAATTAAATAGCCCAGTTAAATTTGACAACGGCCAATGTGGCGTGGTTCCTTTCTGGGAAATGCGGTCCATTTCATGCGCTGGAAAAACAAAACATCGGATCTAGACTCCAGACTCTTGAAAACATCGACAAGACAAAATACTCTTGATTCAATCGGATTTTTGCTTGAATCACAAGGAAATCCTCTCGAATTAAGAGGCTTGGTTCTTGATTTAAGCTCAAATCCGATTGAATCAAGAGTAGTTTTTCTTGTCGATGTTTTTAAGAGTCTGAACTCTAGATCCAATGCTTTTTTTATTCCAGTGTGTAACAGACGTAGAAAAAATAGTTTATCGAGCAACATGACATTAGCGTCGCGGCATATCAAAAGTGGACAGGAAGAATGATGAGGCGGAACTTACCGCGGACCAAGTTGAGAATGCCCAGCGGCATGACGAGGACGGCGACCATCAAATCGGTTATGGCCAGGGACATCAGGAAGTAATTAGTGACGTTCTGGAGCCGACGTTCCCAACTGATGGCCAGGCAGACGAGGATATTGCCGGCGGCCGTGGCGACGACGAGCATGACGGCGAGCAACCCCCACCAGTTGTCCCCCGCGCTTTCCGCCCCCTCGAGCTCGGGCTCGGTTTCGGCGCGAGACCGGTTCCACGCACTCCCGTTCCAGAAGTCGCTGTCGTCACTCCCGTTGCCGAAGAAGGTGCCGTTGAAGCTCACGCTCAGCCTCTGCGAGGGGAGAACAGAAAGAAGCGAGCGCTCGGATGAGGACCATCGCATCGTGAGTCAGAGCCACACCATCTTCGCGATGAGGAAAAGAACCGGTTCGCGCGGTCCCTTCAACCGAGCGCCATCCAACGGGAAAAGCGTATAACTTGTCGTATCACACCTTCGCGATGCAGAAAGGAACCGTTTCGGAAGGTCCCTTCAACCGAGACTTAACCTGTCGTATCACACCTTCGCGATGCAGGAAGGAACCGGTTCGGAAGGTCCCTTCAACCGAGACTTAGCCTGTCGTATCACACCTTCGCGATGCAGAAAGGAACCGGTTCGGGAGGGCCCTTCAATTGAGCGCCATCCAACGGGAAAAGCGGACACTTCACCTGTCGTACGACACCATCCTCGCGTTGGAGAAAAGAACCGGTTCCCAGGGCCCCGTCAACCGAGCGCCATCCAACGGGAAAAGCGGACACTTCACCTGTCGTATGCGTGATTCAGAGCACAACACTATCGCGTAAAAATCGATTCTCTTTATAGCGTTACACGAATGTTATCGAACATGAAAAACGAACACTTCACGCGTTGTAGTCGGATTTTCGCGGCGAAGAAGGAACCGGGATAGCCTCAACCAAGCACCATCTAGCGTGAAGAACGGACACTTCGCCGGTCCCAGTCGTAAGTCCTGACGACACAAGGAAGAATGAAGGAAGCTTTTTTTCGGCCTTGATCGAACCGGTCGCTATTTATCGTGAAAAACGAACATTTCACGTCGCGGTTGAACTTTTCGAGGCCCGCTTTTGAACGTCAACCCGGTTGTTTACCGAGGTTTCGAAGCATCATCTTCGTCAACACTCCCGACTTGTAACGAGCACCGCACTGTGTAGAAAATTGGACGAACAAAAACGATTTCCAAATCGCCGCGAACGAGCTGTTCTCTCGCACGGAATCTCGCATCCCTTTCTCATATTTGAAGCTACCTTCCCGAGATCCTCCTTCCTCTTTGGAAGTAAATTTCCCGTAGTAATTTTATTATTAACGTTGCCATTTCGGCGGGTAATTTTTTCATTTGCTACATTCGCACAGGCTCAATTACGCGGCAGCAGAGAGATTCACGCGACATTCGAAAAAGTACAAAAGAGAGGATAAGGACATTTCGAGGTTGTTGAGCATAGCTTATTTAGAGCCACTTTACACGGGTAGGTCACGTCTTCTGTTGGGAATAATGCGGATTTTCCCACCGGGGTTATTTGAACGTCAACGCAAACAAAGTTGGGGCACGCGAAATTTTAGGCATGACAAACATGAGCGATGGACAGAACAATCGATAAAACCGGTCTTGGGCGCTTTCCCGCGTGATCCGCGGAGCTTTCACGGTGGAGCGTAGCAAATGACATGCAATCGAATCAAGGGTGGACCTTCTGACCGGGGCGCCCGGGTTTTTTGCGAGCGGGGGAGCTTCCTGGACGCTAATTCTCATGCGAAATTTAAACGCGGGTCCGGGCGCTAGGACGCAGCTCGCGGAATTAAGGTCCGGCTTAATGTCCTGATTGCATAATGAGAGACAACGCCCGGAAAATAAATATTCAGCTCCGGCGGTGAAAATGCGGAGCACGTATCAACGAGGATTGAGTTGAAATCTAGGTGAATGGTCCAGTCGTCGCGAATCGCTACGTGCTCGGCTAAAAGCGCGGATTTTCGCGGGGTTTCCACTGGACTTGCGCGGTTTTCACCCGGCGGGCCGGACGCACCGGGCGGCCGCTTCCCTGTTGTGGTTTTCGCGGTCCGTCGAAATTATCGCTCGCCAAGATTCCACTGGAGAGTACAGCATTCAATTCGAGTTGACGTGATTGGTTTTCTTTCCTCTGGAGCTCGCCATTTTACCTCTCTCTCTCGGTTTCCTTTTCTTTGATGGCGGTGCGTCTTCGGGACTTGAAGTCCAATAACTCATACGAAGTCCAGCCGATCTGCTCTAAGGTATTCCACAGGCGTCACCACAAGTTGATCAGCTGCGATTCACGCACGGATCTGAAACAGATTGTTGAAGGGTAATTAATGACCATATATACGGGGAGGAACTGATGATACTTTTCGTAACTATACATACATATTATGTACACACAAGAAACACAAAATAGGTACAGGCTCAAGGCTAAAAACAAATGCAGGCTTGTTTTTAGCCTTAAGCCTGTACCTATTGAGTGTTTCTTGTATGTAATATTCGGGCTACGAAAATGTATCTCATCATACATATTATGTCTAGAGGTATGAATAAGCAAGGTGGTAAAATAGTGCTGTGTCCTAATTATTTCGCGGTGGGTGTTTCAAAAGAAATTCATGACTTTGAGGCTGATCTTGTGTAGGTAAAACGTTCGAAAATTTCTATCAGAGTAAAAATTTGGAGTTCTAATGAATTTTTGAATTTTTTTTTGGTCTTATCCTCCCCGCAAAATAGTGTGAACCTAGCACTATACTATAACCTACCACCTTGTTACAATTCGACTACATTTTGCAATTAAGAACTATAAGTTCTAGCCCGGTTTAAAAACAACGTATGTGCCGTTAGTTTCCCTATGCACATAAGTGTTTTTCCAGAAGAGCCAGAACTTATAGTTCCAAATTGCAAAATGCAGTCCAATTGTTACTTGCAATTTAGGCCACGTTTTTAGTGTGTTTTTTTTTAAACATTTTTGGTGCTAGAAAGTATAAGACGTATTCAGATCATAATTTTTAAGGGGTACAAATTATGGATTGTACATTTGAGGGAGTAAACTGACGTTCTAGACGACTCTCGTAGATCACCATTGGTGTCGTTTATTAATCATATTGGATCGAGAGTGTATCACGGAGATCATAATCGAATCAGTCATTTGCAGAAAGGCTCAAGCGCCAAAAATTAGAATTCGAGAAAAATGGTAATAACTGTTTTAATTGGCTCCTCTCAAATCTCAGAGCTCTAAAATAATAAAGCGATGAAGTAGTCAGTCACATTATTAATTAATCTGCAGTTTAAAACGGGTCGGTCCATACAGTTTCTACTGTTTTCTTCGTATTTTTATATCTGGCGCTTGAGCCCTTATGTAACTGACCGATTCAATTGTGAAAAATCCGTAAGAATTTTTCTGAAACACTTGATGAAGATGAGGAAAAAGTATACCGAAATTCGCATAATATGGTTGTTGAAGTAATTTTTCAGCTTGGTTTTACTAATTTTAAACGAAGAGAATAACAAACAATAACTGGCAGGATCAAACAGTGGCTAAAGGGAGAAAACAGAAGAAGTTTTTCTACCGTTTTCTCTGTTCCTTTAGTTCTAAAATATAACACTTTTGGAGTGAAGTTGGTATTCCAACATTAGTTTCAAGAACGGATTATGACAAGAAAAGTGTGTACAAATTAAAATGTATTTTTACGATTTTGCACATCAAATTCTTCCCAGTGAAAACTGGAATCTGATTTAAAAAAACGCTGGAATGGAGCAAAAAGATTCCCAGGGTTATGAAAACATTAACCTCAAAAGTTGATAATTTACTTGATAAACGTTTTGAGCCACACATCAATTTATTATTTCAGCGAAAGGTCACGATTTCCAGGGAGAACAAAATAACCCCCTTAAANGGGGGGGGGGGGGGGGGGGGAGGCGACCTTGACCCTTGTGATGCACCACCGGCCGGCAGCGGAGATAAGGGTAGGCTGTATAATGGGCCAGCGATCCCTGTGTCAACCCTTATTGGAGCGTGGGCAAATAACAAGGCCCAAACCTCAGCACTGCCCTGCCAAACTAAAAACACGCACCTTCGACGGAACGTCCACGTCGATACGCGGTTCTCGCCAAGAACGGCAGAGCAGTAAACCGCTCGTGCATTGTGCGCGAAAACGGAGGTGTTGTGGAGGGGGAAGGGGGCGGGGGCTGTAACGACTGAGGGCCCCAATGCACTTGAGCAGCTGAAATTTCAATATCAAACATTAATTACGCGTTTTACGTTGGTAATTACCTCGGCGTTTCTCTCTCGCTCAGCGTCAGATTCACTGACATTCAATATCGAGGCCTCTAAAAGCGCGCCGCGCTGCCTTCTCCAAGGAACATTAATTCTGGGAAGTGTGCACCGGAAGCTATTTATTAAGCGTGTAGTTGCAAGCCTTTGCACGTGTTCGGCACCCCCTAACATTTATAGGCGCCGCGCGTACAGGGTGTCTCCGACGTTCACCAGCCCCACAATTCTGCCGTGCTAAGGAAGAACGCCGTATGAACATTTGAGAGTTGCCAAATTTCCCTTGATGAAACATGTATTTTCAACGAATTCATAGAGATTTTTCTTTGAAATTTTCAGATATTTTAGATAAAATCGCGCACAAAATTGTCTGAAAATTTTGGAAAAAAATATTCACAATTTTCCCAGTAATTTCGGTTTTTATAGGAGGTAATTTGGCAACGCCTGAAGATTCATATGGCGTTTTCCGTTAGCACGGCAGAATAAGCAGGTGAATTCCTGTACACTCCTGCGCTATTTGCTCAAGGAAAACGCCTTGAGAATAATCGATCTTTGTCGTTTCTCCTCGCAGGAAATCAATTTTTTTTCTTAATTCATTGAAATTTTTCCCGCAATTTCTACGAGAGTAAAAGTAAAGTTGGAACGGATGTATTTAAATATTCCCGAGGATTTATTTTTATTCGAGGAAATATGACGACATTTCAGTGCTCGTATGACACTCTTCTGCAGCACAACGGTCCATTCGTTCTCATTTGATGAGTAAAAGATTCAGGCACGATCGGGTGTTTCTGAAATTGTCAAGCAGTTTTGTAATCCAGGATAGTCGAATAGCCGAAGAATAACATTCACATCCGAAAATTAAGATCATATCAGCGAAAATCTAAGGTGAAGTCTTTGGTGTCAAACTTTTTCTAAGTGTATATTTTACTAAAACCCTATGTAATAAATAAATTATTCCGAGAAATGTGTCCTTATTGTCCGTAGATGTGTCCTGTATTTTAAAAGCATGTATTGGCAGTCAACTTGATTACTTTGCATACCATGAATCTCGGGCTTTTCGGAAGATAATTTTTCAAGAGCAATTAAAATCTTGGATGAAGTGGGAAAATGTCATTTGTATTACAACTTTGGCTCCAAAAGTATAAATTCTCATGTAAATAAAGGAATAAACATGGGTGGAAGAGATCCGCAATACTGGCATAAAGCCAAGAAATTAACGGCCCTTTTACAGATTTACATCACGCAGATTAACATCAGTATACTAATGAGAAAGCGATTCGTCGGCATAATGGGCCCGTTGCAAACTTTTGCTAGAGCAAAACTAAGAGTTGTTTCTTATAGATAATGCCTCAAAAATCACGATGAGCGCATCGGCAAACTCTGAAATGCACTCATAACTTCACAATCTGCGTAAGAAATTTGCGGTTTTTTGAGCTTCCCGCTTCAAAAACGATACTACGGCACAGGTGAACATTTTGTAAGAGGAGTCGTTCCATTGTCGGCAATAAACATCATAGCCGACGCCAATCCGCCAAAACACGTTTGATGGGACGAGATAACACCTGAACTGGATTAGACCAGATAACAATCGGTGTGTTAACGTTCATATTTTCCACGCCCGAATGGATTGACCTTGAACTCTCCTTGAATTACGCGCGGAACTGCGTGCAAGCGTCGGCCATGATGAATATCGCCGACGATGGAGCGACTCCTCTAACAAAATGTTCACCTACGCCGTAGTATCGTTTTTGAAGCGGGAAGCTTAAAAAAACGCAAATTTCTTACGCAGATTGTGAAGTTATGAGTGCATTTCAGACTTTGCCGATGCGCTCATCGTGATTTTTGAGGCATTATCTACAAGAAACAACTCTTATTTTTGCTCTAGCAAAAGTTTGCAACAGGCCCATTGTTTCTCTCAATGCTTCATTTCTTGGACCAACAGTAAACGTCCATATGTGTTAGATCTGATCGAATAATTAGTGCCCACATCACGTCGTATTCCGTTGAACGGGTGCAATTGTTGCATGCTGTCGAGTTTCATTGTGATTCACGTACTTTCCACTTTTTCTCACTGGCTCCGTCTCTTGACGAGGCCAAACGGTTTAACGCAAGTCCAATTCTTCACCTGTTCTGATTATTTGTCAACTCATCTCCGGAAGTTCGCCCGGATCAATGTAATAATGTGTTTGAAATATTACTGCTGTACTATATTTATCTGTAAGTGAGGAGTATGCTTTATTTTAAAGGAATAACTTGCATAATAATCAGGTTTCAGCCGGTGAATTCCTGTAGCTGGGGAAAATTTTCATAATTTCGATCTCGTAAAGTTTTAACTATTGTTGTTCCTAAGATTGTTCAGACTCCTCCTACAAAATATCAAGGGTAATTTAAGAATAATCTAATTATTCAAGTAATCAACGTCATAACTCAATATTTTCCTTGTTCTCCGAGGAAAGATACCTCGAAAACTAGAAAGTCGGAACCGCAAATTTTAAACACAGATTATTCAGACATCCCTCCGCACCTACCTCTCCACGAAAAGGAGCCAACCTACTTTATATTCACTAATTCAATTCTTGGCATCATATTCATGTCTGAAGCGAAAAAAGCCACGGAGGATAAATATTTATGCGATCCCACACCGCGCCTGCAGTGAAAACGATTTTGGGAAAATGTTTATGATTCAAATTAAATCTTCAGATTAACTCGAAATGACACTCCAAGACAAGAGAGCTCAGAAATTGCCTCGGTAAAGGGCCCGGATCCTTCGCGGTGCAGTAGGAGGGGGGAGGGGGAGGGAGAAAAATCGAGTCTCCTCACCCGTAATAACATTAATGCGCCATTTATTTCATTAAAACGCTGCAAAAAACGAGCTCTCGAAGAAACGAGAACGCTCCTCGGCATTTCTTTGTTTGTCTGGCTCTTTTCCTTGTTTCGTTTTCATTGTTTCTGAGCTTGCTCTTGAGCCTCGGCCCTTGTTTCCAGTTCGGTGCGACTAGCGAGAACCTCGACGGCGTGCTTTGCGATACATCGATCGATCGGCCAATTTAAACCTATGAAAAAGTATCGATAAACAGGGTGTTCGCTGCGAACACCTTCATAATCGATTATTTACCACAGCTTCGAAGGGGAAATATCGATATGTATCGAAGCACGTGGCAACGGGTCGGCCGCCTTTTCGCTCGTTTCTTTTAGCCTCCAACAAATGAGCATAAACTTTGAAAAGGCATCAAAAGGATTTTCTTCTCCTGTTTTCATTGTCCAAGTGTGCACGTAGACTAATTTCCCGTCGAAACAAGGGGCTAATGAATTATGGGGAACTCGGAGCCGGCTGGAGGCCCGTCGCCCGAGATTAAGAAATCTATTGTTTTCTGCGAGTTTTGTCGGGCGCACGTAACGATGTCAGGCACGCAAGTACAGAAGATTCCAGGCCTCCGTAGGTCCTTCAAAGCGAGCAGTAAGACTGGAAAATTGCAGAGAGAAAGAAAAGGAGGTGCTTGCATTTTGAGGATTGTTTACCCCGTGACGTAGGTCGGTACAACATGGCGTCGGCATTCCGGTAAAATCTGGAACGGACCACCAGCAGCCTGAGCGTTGACATTTGTTGTTTGTTTGGACGACATAAATGACATTTGTTAAAAGGCGGAGCGTGATTGGTTGGCTATGTATTATCGCTGCTTTGCCGTGCCTTTGTCACACTGAAAAAAAAAGTAGCTTGGATCAAGCATGATAATTCTTGAATTTGCCGCCAAGAATTTTCTTTATCTTGCTTTAAGCTGACTTTTTCTTGATTCAAGAAAAATAATGCTTGGGTTAAGCAAAAAAGTAGCTCATATTAACCCGCAAAATTCTTGATTTAAGAAGAAATACTTCTTGGCGGCAAATTTAAGATTCTTTTTTTTTTCAGTGCAGGTGGGATTGACGACATACTGTTGGAAACTTAAGATGTGCCGTTAGCCTGTCGTGAGTTCAACCCGACGTAGGCACGACAAAGCAGTGAAAAGACTTAGCCGACCAATCACGCTCCGCCTTTTAATCTATGTCATCTATGTCGTCCCGACAAACAAAAAATTTCAACAATCAGGCTGCAAGCAAAGTAGGGATTTTAAGCCCTGCGCCGTCCGCAGCGTGCATGGCACACGACCCGCGTTTGATTATTACACTTCATCTAGCGTTGAGAGTTTACAAATTATTTCACACGACCAGTGTGTAATTTTAACGGCCAAAAATTTCAAAAAAAAAAAAAAATAAATATATTAAAAAAAAATAAAGAAAAAATTAAACGATACATGAGTTTCTCCGCCAGGGAGTTCTTACCGCAAAAAATACGTCGCCACCCGTCCTCCAGGAGAGCCACAGCGCGCGACGTGCTGCCAGCGTGTACGCGCACCGACGCCTACAAACCTAAAAGGCTACTTCACGCATTGCGCAATGCTTGAAGTATCCCCTTAGGTTTGTAGGCGTCAGTGTCACGCATTGCGCAATGCTTGAAGTATCCCCTTAGGTTTGTAGGCGTCAGTGTCACGCATTGCGCAATGCTTGAAGTATCCCCTTAGGTTTGTAGGCGTCAGTGTGCGCTTGGAGCTGGCAGCACGCCGAGCCGCAGCGTGCCATAAACTTACCCACAATTTATAGGTCAGGGTGTTAAAATGTAGGCAATTTTACATCAAATTTGAAATTAGCGACTCAAAAAACATCAGTTACGAAACTTTCGTGATCTTTCAGTCACTATCCGACTTATCTCATCCCATTCTTGAATTTCGGACCACAGTGCGCTGCGAGTGGGCGGCGGCTCATGAAATTCTCCCTAGTGCTCAACCGCTCAATTGTAACACTACACTTTTATTTATTTAGATCGCCAATTATCTCTTTTCAAAACCGCGCTTGCGCAATAAACATGTTTCTTTAAAACTTCCTCCACAATTTCCTCGAGAAGATCGAGAAATTAACCAAAGACAGAATTCGACATTATCAAGCCCAGCAATGCTGCTTATTTTCTAATGTCACGATTTTGCTATCCTCAGCGAATTTTTTTTGTTCTTCCAAAAAGAGACGGGCACTCAGTTATATTGTAGCAGATCTCATTGAGGATTGTGGTGTCTGCGCGCAGATTTTGGAAAGCACCTCGGTTGATGCATACACTGGAAAAAAAAAAAACACATTGGATCTAAAGTTCAGACTCTTGGAAACATTGACAAGTAAAAATACTCTTGATTCAATCAGATTTTTACTTAAATCCAAAGGAAATCCGCTCAAATTAAGAGGCTTGGTTCTTGATTTAAGCTAAAATCCGATTGAAATAAGAGTATTTTTTCTTGTCGATGTTTTTGTGAGTCCGGACTCTAGATACAAAGTGTTTTTTTCCAGTGTAACCCAAGAAAGAAAAAGAAGAAAAAAGGGAATTTTTCCGAGTCCGTCTACTCGGAACTAAAACGCCATGACCGGATGGTTTCATGATGGCAACAAGGGACGGAAAACAATTACCTCTCAGATTATGGAGCAAAGAAGCACGCTCTCGTATATTTCCATTGGTTTCCAGGAAATAGCGAGTGCCCGTTTAAGTTCGGTGGTCTCATCTTGGTTTCGGGTAGGTTTGGCAATGAGGCGTTTAAAACCCAAGTCATCGCCATGCTTCTTCCCCGGCGCATAGAAACTTTCTGTCGTGAGCTAATCGTAGCTCACGCGAAGGTTACTCATGCCAGGTTTCTTCGACTCCTTAAACTAGACATCACAGTATAATTGGATGTCTCATTGCAAGCGATGTCACTCTTCAAGTAATAGATTTTGTTCGAGTGCAGTGATTTAAATGCATAATGCGATATGATCAGTGAATTATTATGGGCTTGAAAAATTAAGCAACGTTCTATGAATAAAACTATCAATTCAGAAACAAAGCCTATGCTTAGCCTCGGGTCATTCGAACTGCGCTCATCATTTTCTCGTAGTTTCAAGCAAGATTTATTTAATCTTTATGGACCACGGGACAAGGGACGAATCTCAGCATTCTGATACATGTTTCTTAGCCATAATTTCACGCACAACACGCTGCGCGCAACGAAAATTACCGAAATTAACTCCTTCAGAAGATATTTAATGATTCTTGATAAGTGAATTCAAACCACCCGCTCAAGAAAACTCGAAGCTGTACGCGAATCATCGCTCATGCTCAACGTTACCATGACGGTCTCTGCGAGATAAAAATCTAGCAACCTCAATTTTGACGCTTTGGTTCAGCTATAGCAAATTGCTTATAGTTTGAACAACACATGGTGGGAAATGAACATTGCTCTATTGAGGAGCTTGCTGAAATTGTTGTAGTGCGCGATTTGACTTACGTAGAGCTTTGAGTTTCTCGTGAGCGGGCAGTTCAAATTCCTCGTAACCAATGTGAAATAAAGACGTTGCTATCTTCGTTAGGAGTTAGTTTCAGTAATATTCGTTGCGGTAATCGTGTTTTCCGTGAAATTCTGGTTAAGAAAAACGTATCAGATTGCTTAAATTCGTACCTTGTCTAGTGATCCATACCGAAACAAAGCCTATGCTTAGCCTCGGGTCATTCGAACTGCGCTCATCATTTCAAGCAAGATTGATTTCATCTTTATTACCCCGCCAACATGCCTAACTAGATCCGCCTCATCGACTTCCCTCAAAGAGGCCGTGTAACGGGGATTAAGGTGAATCCAGGCTTGGAACTTCGCGATTTGGCCACCACGTCGCGCTGCTCAGAATAACCGTATATATTTGCCAAAATAATAAAAACCGTAATACTTATTCTAGATTGGAGATCCAGGGGATATAGCAACATACTTGAGGAACACTCAGTAAAAAAATCTTCTCAAAATTCCCAAAAATAAAGTCCTAACTACGGCGGAAAGTAATTCTCATTGCGGCATGGGAGAGAGAGAGAGAGAGAGAGAGAGAGAGAGAGAGAGAGAGAGAGAGAGAGAGAGAGAGAGAGGGGGGGGGAAGAGAAAGAGAGAGAGAGACAGACAGAGACAGACAGAAAATGAAGGATTCCTTTGCGCGCTCGGCCGCCGCCGCTGAGCTGAAAGTTTCAGCCGTACTTTCTCTGTGCTTGTAATTCCAATTGCCAATATATTTGGCTCAAAAAATCAAGCAAAAAATAATCTATATCTTTTGGATCTGCTCTTTGTAATTTGAAGAATATTATTTCAGCAATCGTCAAAGGAAAGTGAAATTCTCAGTGGTGACTGGTGGCGCTATCTCTAATCTTAAATTATCCCTAATCGAACCCTGGATTCACCTTAAATCATCTCATTTTTTACGGGAATGAGAATAGTCTGCATATATATTTATATTTTTTCTTCGTTTGCATATACTGCTTTCTTCCGTAGGACGGTAGTCGGGAGGATTAGCCGGAGGCTCCGAGAGAGATCGACGCGGGAATCAAGCGCACGTTCGGCTCGTATCAGCGGCTGTCATCGGCTAATCCTCATTAACTATCTCCCCTGCACAGGGCTCGAATCCACGGCCGTGCCGGCTCCGGCCAGAAATTGCACTCCATCCCTTCCGAGTCCTGAGAGCCCCGTCTCGCCCCCTCCCCCCCCCTCGGTCCGTGCCCTTGTCCCACTCATTTATTTATCCGTCTCCGGCTTCTTCGTCTTCCGTGCGGTCGCGGTCGAGTGCCAGCCTCACTTAACGTAACTCCTCGATTCCGTAGTCCGTTGCCGGCTCTCTGCTTTCCCGCACCGAGAAACAACTCATCAGAATGGATCGCTAGACAAGATACGAATTTAAGTATTCTGATTCATGTTTCTCAACCAGAATTTCACGTAGAACAAGATTCGCGCAACGAAAATTACTGAAACCAACTCCTAACGGAGACATTAACATTTTTATTTCACATTGGTCACGAGGAGTTTGAACTGCCCGCTCACAAGAAACTCAAAGCTCTACGTGAGTCAAATCGCACACTACAACGATTTCAGCAAGGTTCTCAATCGAGCAATGTTCATTGCCCACCGTTTTTCAAACTATAAGCAATCTGCCATAGCTGAGCCAAAGCGTCAAGATTGAGGTTGCCAGATGTGTATATCGTAGAGACTGTCATTATAAACGTTTAGCGCGCGATGTGAATCACATAGAGCATTGAGTTTTCATGAGCAGGTGCTTTGAATTCACGCATTAAGAATCATTAAATACCTTCGTATAGAGTTGATTTCGGTAATTTTCGTTGTGCGTATCGTGTCTTACGTGAAATTTTGGTCAAGAAACATGTATCAGAATGCTGAAATTCGTACCCTGTCTATGGGTTCATTACCATATTCCTGCCGTGATGGGAAGTGAGAAGAGCAATAGGGGTCAAATTTTCGAAATTGAGTCTCCTTCAAAATTTGTCTGATCTCTTTTAGATGAGATCTCTGAAGTAGCTAAAACAGCAAAATTGATCTTAATGGACCACTAGATAAGGCACGAATTTCAGCATTATGATACATGTTGCTTAACGAAAATTTCATGTTAAATACGACGCGCACAACGAAAATTGCCGAAATAAACTCCTTTCAAAGATATTTAGTGATTCTTGATGCGTGAATTCAAACCACCCCGCTCATGAAAACTCAATGCTCTACAAGATTCACATCGCGTGCTAAACGTTATTATGACAGTCTCTGCGATATATAAATCTGGCAACCTCAATCTTGACGCTTTGGCTCAGGTGTAGCAAATTGCTTATGGTTTGAACAACATATGGTGAGAAATGAACATTACTCGATTGAGAAGCTTGTTGAAACCGTTGTAGTGAGCGATTTGACTCACGTAGAGCTTTGAGTTTCTTGTCAGCAGGCAGTTCAAAATCCTCGTAACCAGTGCGAAATGAAAACGTAAATATCTTAAAACGTAAAAGAGTTAATTTTGGTAATTTTCGTTGCGCATAAATCGTGCTTTACGTGAAATTCTGGTTAAGAAACACATATCAGAATGCTTAAATTCGTACCTTGTCTTCCAATGTGTTTTTTTTTTTTCCAGTGAACATGACGTGGTATAGGTTCCCAAACAATGTTTTACTGCGTAAAACGAGAAATCCGCAACATCGCAAATCGATGCAATTGTTTTGTAGCATTTGCCAGCGACATAACCGGCAGAAAGAAGTGATTCCAGGGGTTAGATGGTCGAATTGCAAAAGAAGGAAGTACCACCAAGGCCGGGATCCTAGTGGAGGGTCTTTATTTGTCCTTAGGAAGGATTGATAGAAGGAAGGAAAGGTAATTTAGAAGACGGCACGGCGAGGGTGGAGGGTGGGGGGGCAGAAGGTGGAAACAAAACATAAAATACATTACGTGCGACCTGCCGCGATGGCAGTTAGCGGGGTTCGGGACGAGGGACACACAGCACACAGCTGCGGCTGTAAAATGCAGACTGCACAGTCGACGACTCACCGTAGTGCCGACAACGCTCCGGAGTCACCATCAGCAACGATAACGATGTTGTAATGAGATGCGATTAGGCATGTCGTTTGGGTTTCGGTCATCGGTGAGCCATCGTTGTCGAATCAAACGTTAAAGCCATATTTGCACGCCGAAAAGGGGAGTTATCGCGTGCGTTGAGAGCGCCTCACGCGCAATCAGCTATTGATAATGATCGAGAGCGCAATGGTTTCAAGTTTGTCTTATGCTAACCGAATTAAAGAGTTTTTGAATGAAATTCTACGGATACCAGAAGATAAATGGCCGAGTTTTGCGGCTTTGTGCACCGAGAAAAGATACCCAGTTATTCTACGTTACAACGGTAGTAATGTCACACGGGATTCCACGGTAGTAGAACCGTGGATTTTGATTCGTGTAACAATGAGTACGGTGATATGACCGTGTTCACAGTAATATTACTGTGGGCACAGACATACTATTATGAGCACGATTATGCCACTGTGCTCATAAATAATATTCCGGTTCCACTATACCGTGGAATCCCGTGTGACATTATTACCGTGGTAAGAGTCGAATAACTGTGTTTTTCTTTCTCCGTGTGGGTAAGGATTGCGACGATCCCGGTTTGATTTTATCTCGTGAGGTCAATCTAAAAATCGGGAATCGACTTGTTGTAATCGTCGATATAAAAGCAGCAAACAACAGTTGTTCCGCTTGAAATACTCTGTTTTTTATCTGTTATGAAAAGACTGAAGATGTCCTGTTTTGTTGTATTCATTTTTCCATGGGGGAAGTGCCTGTTTCCTATCAGCCACTTTTCTTCTCTTTTTCCAACAGTGGTCCTCGTTAAGTATGACATGTATTTGGCATGACGGGAGACGGATTATTTCCACACTTGCTCTGGAATCCTCGCATTTTTGTCATCTCTTTCATTATCATTTGCAAAATTGGCGGAAGACAACTTTCATTAAAATTATCACATACTCATTCGATTTTAAATGTTTGCCTGAAACAGCATAAATGCACTTAAAAAATGCATCATTGGGTCCGTAGTTACTTGCATTTTTAGCAGTCGATGTCGATCCAGGGTGCAACAATCGTCTTTTTTTTTCATTTTTATTTCAGCAGAAATACACTTTTTTTGATGAAAATTTGGGTAAAAAAACTTATACTTCACGCAATTATGACGTGGAACGACGACCAATGAGTTTCATTTTTACCTTGAAATCTTAACAATAACTTTGTATTTTCACGAATAGGATCAATTCGATCTTTAGCGCACGAACTTCTTTACGACGAGAAGAAATTACCTCCGGTCATGGCATGCGAGGCCACAACAACATGTTATATCGCCGCAGTTACACAGTAGCAGCTATCACGAACTAATTCAAAACATCGGACTTATCTTCCGAAGAGTTTCAAGAGTGGACAGAAGTTAACGTTGCCTCAAGGTATCCAACTAAAAGCTGTGGAGAACATGGACTAGAGTTCATATTAAGGGAGAGCTTTATCATTTCTGAGCAGGTTGGTTTCTCAATGTCAGGCCTTTCACGTAGCTCTTCCGGTCAACGTAAATATACCCGAGCCAGAAAAGTTTGTACTTTCCAGATAATGCGAGGTTTGGCAAATAAATAACCGGACGTTTGTCCTAGAACGTGCATTACGAAAAAACACATTCTTTTTGACTTAAATACCTTCACAGAGGTATCCTTTTGATAGCAACGGTCTTGTGCCAATGCGGATTCCAAGAGAGACACCAATTTGACAGCACAGAGCGAAGCTTTGAGAGTTCACGCCTCGCGCCAAGGCGCCTTCAATTTTGCAGATGCCACACGGTCATCCATCGAGTACGAATAGTTGTATCTCTGCGCCGTCGCGTCATTATCGCGCCTCCTTTCTCTCGCTCTGTTTCCATGTTGTGTCGTTGGAAATGTCCATACAGATGAATGATCTTCTTGAACATGCCGCTTTTGACTTCGTCTTCTATTAACATGAATGCCGTTCGAATGAAGAGAAATACTTTTTTTTGGTCCTTCTGAAAAGCAAACCCTTTCGCGATGCACGGTTTTTGAGCACTGGAAAAAAAATGCGCTTGGATCCAGAGTCCAGACTCTTGAGAACACTGACAAACAATACTCTTGATTAAATCAGATTTAAGCTTAAATCAAAAGGAAATCCGCTTAAATTAAGAGACTTGGTTCTCGATTTAAGCAAAAATTCGATTGGATCGAGAGTATGTTTTATTGTCCATGTTTTTAAGAGTCTGGACTCTGTCTCCGAGTGACTTTTTCCCCCCAGTGATTCAAGCAATCAGCATGATTTAGTCGTATTATCAGTTTGTAGCTGAGCCGAGATCTCTCGTTTCTCTCCGCAATTTATCTCCGAGTGATTGCCCTTGGAGTGAAAGCAAATGAATATTCAACCACGGAAGCCGCCGGAAAGCGTCTCGGCGAGCGGGAATCACGATAAGAAAATAAATCGTATGCACCCCAAGAAATATCAACCGAAAAATCTCGGCGAGGAAACAGAGATAAACCCCGAACAAATCCGACGGTAATACCTTAACTTATTGAAGGTAAAAAAGTTGCGCGTGTTACTGTCAAACTGTCAACTTAATTTGGAGTTCTCCAACTCGGTGGCAGACCCTTTATGCGCCACTTCTTTCCCCGGTCTTGGCCGGGAGTAATATCTCACTTCAGATCTTCCGGGTTCGGAAGCTCAACTTTCCCCTCGGCATTGAAAGTTGCAGCCGGAGCCGAGGTCGCTTAGCCGAAAGTGTTACTCCAAGTTCGTAGGCGGTGTTGCGGTGGGGGGGGGAGGCAGGGGCGAGGGATAGGGTAATTTACCGCACGCTACCGCCAGATTGAATGGATAAATTTCCCTCTCCCAACCCGGCTGCTTTTGTTTGTCAAACATGATTCCTTGATTTCATTAGAGCTCGCAATTTTGCGGTCGTAGGCGAAACTCAAAAGCCTTAGGTACCCGATCAGCCTAAGCTTTCGTCTGGTGTTTGGTGATCAACGATCCGAATTAGATGAATTCCACCAGTCTTCTCACCCTTTATCTACACCGGAAAAAAAAAAGAAAAAAAGAACACATTTGATCTAAAGTCCAGACTTTGGGGAACATTGACAAGAAAAAATACTCTTGATTCAATCGGATTTTTGCTTGAATCAAAACGGAATCCGCTTAAATTAAGAGGCTTGGTTCTTGATTTAAGCTTAAATCTGATTGAATCAAGAGTATTTTTTCTTTTCGATGTTTTCAAGAGTCTGGACACTGTATCCAATGTGTTTTTTTTTCCAGTGCAAAGTCAGCCGCAAACGACCAAATTCGAGGAGTTCCATCGGTGAGAAAATGATTTTGTCAACTCCGCCGTATGTTGCTAGTTTGAATGCTAATGCCTCTCTTTCTTCCTGTGACTTTGTCTTTTGCAGCATATTTCTTATTTCCCGCAAAGCCTCATTTGTTGCTGTTGGATCGTTAAAGTTCAGCATATTACAGAAATGCGGTATTAAGTTTTGATCTGTCAATTCGTCAACCTCCATTGGCTCATCCGAATAGTTTAACGTACGTCAGAGCCAAAGCATAGTAAATATATTTTTGTACACTTGGTTTACATTCTTTCCGTTGTGAAACACTTAAAATCGGGTGCACATACAAACGCGTGTATTTTGCTCGACAGGGCAACATAATATATTATTCGTGATAAATCTACCCGCGTTTTAGTATTTAAACTTTCTGTTGTGAAGCAGTTTTGTAATTTTAGATTTAAATGTATAAAAACAATTTTCAAATTTTAAGGGCCTAAAATTTTTTTTCATAGATACCTTTTACGAAAAGTTAATAAATAAATAAATATCAAGCGTAAGTATAGAAAACTATAAACATTGTTTTGCTTGCCTCTATAACGTCACGTATATAATCCTTTAGGGGTAAATCAAACTATAATCTCTATAATATTACATTCTATTTTTTTAAACTTAATTTCGTCCTCAACCGTTAAAATCTATCAATTTCATCCGACTCAAGTCGTTACTCGCCAACACCAGTTGACATCCTCTTTCGCTTTCCGTACCAGAATCTCTATAGTCATCATTAGACCCGTCAACAAATATTGGCGACTATTGGGTTACTCGTATCTTGGTCTTTGTAGAGGCTTCGAATAAACTTTCCAACGATTTTCTATTCAGCTTGCGTGGCAACATTGTAGAAACTGAAATTACTTTTATAGACCTTAACTAGTGCATTCTCTGGGAACGCGAGAGAGAATAAATTGAAATTTGCTAACAATTTACGGAAACATAAACAACATACATAATCTCGTCAGTGGGCGCTTGGCGGATCCTTGCTTGGCCACGCTCCTGTCGACCCGGTTCACGTTCATGACCAAGCCCATCCGTTCATATCAATGCTCTTTAGACACGATAAATTCATAAAAATGTATCAAATTTTACTCTGATAAATTACGAATCGAATCAAATTGGAAATTGATTTTTATTTTTTAGAGAATCTTATTGATGGGACGCGGAAATTTTAGGGGCTGATTTATATAGAAGTTTACTCGGGTGAAAGTTTGCTATACCCAATCGTTCACACGGTGTCCAAGTTGCTGAATGCTCTACAAGCTGATTGTTGAAATTGATAGACAAAGCGATAGACAAGTAAGACATAGGTAGTATGGAGCGATCTCATTGGTTGGAGAGGGTGGTGCTTATAGACTATGGGGGCAAATGATGGACTAACTATAGAGTCTCTCGCAGGTTGCCGTTAATTAGTCTATTACCTACCTTCTTTGTCCATTGCAACCAACCGCCTCCACCAATAGGATCCCTCCATATCCCTTTGTCTCCTTTGTCTATAGCTTTGTCTACCAATTTCAACAATCAACTTGCAGTTCTTTCTCTTTTTGATGTTTCAGTCTTTTCCATTTCTTTAATTATTTCTCCTGTATAACCTCTATCAATAATCAGAGTTAATGTACACGAATGTAATCCAATTCAAAGTTTCGATATTCTACTGTACAATTCCTTGTCATCCATTTCATTTCATGTCTTTCTTGGTCGTAAAGATACATTGAAAATGATCACTAATTGAGCCGAACGTTGTGGAGAGTGAAAATTTTGTCCGATCGACAACTTTCCGGTGAACATGACATCCTACAGGGATACTTCACATTGGGCCCAATCAATTGCGAGGCAAACTTTAAGGTTGCTCAACAATTTTCAGAGGAGACTCCAATCGACTTATTTTTCTTGCGTCGTCCTGAGTATGTAGAAAACTTTCTTCCAGTGCCTTACTCGTTATTATTTACAGCTCGAAGGAAAAGTAAGGTGGATTATGTCGCCCCTCTGAGCGCCCCATATCATTAAGAAGTTGAGTTGAGGAACGGCATTGTCGGATTTTAATAAGAGTCGTTTATTGCTCCAGACTCTATGTCGATGAGATTGTCCTTTGCGATGTTCACGTCGCAAATATTTCGATCCTCAACGTAGTATAGTTGGTCGGTTTTCGCTTTTGCACATTTTGCAAAATGCACATGTTCGTAGCAGGATTGAGTTAAACTGTGGGAGAATTTGATACAGTAAATTATCATCATCCATCTTTAGCCATCTTTTTACTTGCTTTACTTTTTTCATAATCTATAATCTATCATCATCATCATTAATATAAACTTCGAAGGATTCAGTCTTTCAGCGATTCCACCTTTTTCTATTTCACTCGAGAGGTTGCCAGATTGTGCGATAAATGTGAATATTTTACATGGATTTGAATTAAGAAAAGCGCTTAAAAAGCAATTTATCTCGCAACAATAGAGTCCGGGAGGGACGAGAGGCTGCCCTCCTGGGAAAACCCATGATTTAGCCGGAAATGTCACTAAAACATTTGATTCCGTTTGGAGCATCAATTGTATACTAGGGGAAAGCTATGTAAATGGACACAGATGGTACAGAAAGGAAAAAAGGAAAAGGAAAGGAAATGAAATGAGGATATGATTACTAATATGCAATCAGAGAGAATAAAACAAAAACATCAGAGAAATTTATATGCGATGAAAGTATAAGAAAAAAATACGAGTGGGCTCATTGCAATTCGGAACTCGAACTATATACTATACTTATTATTCGGCTTTTCTTCTCCAAAGTGTTGTGCTGTTTTGATAGTCCGGCAACGGCGTAGTCTTCAGGAATATCCTGGCAGGGGCAAGAAAGATGAGTACATGGTAGGCACGATTTTAATTTACAAGTACACAGAACGGAGCAGGTGAGGCACAGTTGACAAATTTTGGGATGAGGGGTAGGATTGAAGTTATGCTGGTAAATGGGTGGGGCAAATGAAAATATTTCGGGAGGAACTAAATGGAGTTGGGCTTTAGGGATGGTGAAGATGCGGGGTTTGGGGGGATGGATTTGGGTGCCTGCATTGTGATGTAGGCCTTGTGATCGCTGAACTTGCCTTCTTGATTTGGTCTTGAAGATTGCTATTTTCATCGCTCAAAGTTGGGATGCTCATGATTGACTCCAAAATGTGTGACGGGATGAGAAGAAAGATTGACTTTGGTTGATCGTTAGCGCAGTCGGAGCGTTGTTCAAACGTCGGGAGTGACCACTGTGGGTGCTGTTGAGCAGTTTTTAGACCCCTGCGCCACCGATAATCTTCTTAAGAGGTATAAAGATGAACTTTTGCTACTTCAGCAAGTCAAATCGCGGAAGGAGATCCATGGATCGTCTTTTTCCGCCACCCGATGGAATGACGTCCCAGTCAAATAATGCGTTTTTGAAGAAATGATCGATCCCCATCTTCGATTCATCTCCACACATCTATTCATGTGCAAATGATGGTACGCTCCGGCAATGAGGTTCTATGAAAAAATCATTTTTGCCTTCAGAGTCTCAAAAATGTATACATCTTAGAGATCAAACGTCCAATCACTGAGAAAAATGGTTCGCGGAGCGAGCCGAATGTCACTCGCGTAGCGAGTGATCGGGAGTCCAGGGGGCGCAGCCCCTTGGCTGGTCGTTGGGGACGCGCAAAGCGCGTCCAGAACGGCTAGTACTGATCTAATTTTGATTCAATTTACATTGATTTCAATTTTCCTTCAGCTCTGATGAAATGAAGCTGAATGAAAACAGTTTCGCCTCTTCTATAAAACTTAAAATCAGGAATAGAGGTTACCATAGGAATAGGAGGAGGAACCATAATATGGCACGACTACCACAGTATGGTTCACAGACCGATAATCATTAGTTCATGTACAACTATTAATGGTGTTCTATATGAACAGTGGATTTATAATCCATAGCTTTTTCTAAGTGCACGTTGACGATGACTGAAGGTTCTAAAGTAATGACACAGATCATGAAATAAATATGAGAATAAGTTCGCCATGACGTGTTCATCCTCGTCGTGGTTCAGAGAGACGGAAAGGAGTTGAAGACTTGGGAATTACTCCTCCTAAAAAACGTCGGAGGATAAGTAATGAATACGTAAGTTAATTTCCGCGACGCACGTATAACATAAGATATTTCTATGAGGAGGCCGTCGTTTAAATCATCTGTTGAGGCAAAAATGTGTCTGCGCATAGCGGGGAAAAGGCATAACTTATATTTTATGCGCCATAAAAATTCGTTCGAGTGTACTTACTCCACTTTTATTGGCCGAGGGTGAAATGGTTTTCATCTCGAAGCCACCGGAGCTAAAAAGGAGCTTACTCAATGGGTTAAAAAACTCGAGTCACTGCAAATGCTCAAGGTTTACGGAAAACGTGTGAAACATTTATCATTTTAGAACGCATTTGTATCCGACGGACCGGAAGGGACCAACAATCATAAACTTTTCGCAATATACCGGTAATTAATTGTCAAACTGAAATATCTGACGCGGCAAACAAGTACGTTGCGATATGAAGAAAGCGTCTTTTAATAATGATTGAGACTTGATTCATCTTATCCGCTTTAAGGTTTATTTCGAAGCAAAGGGATACAACTTTCTTCAAATTTTGTCATTTCCAAAATAAAATTCGAAACTTGCAATGTAGTTACGACATAGGATAAGGATATGCTATTGCATACATGCAGCATCCTTATGCTGCAACATATACAAAACTCGTTACGTAGCAGTCCAAAAATTCCTTTCCTTTCAACCCCCCCCCCCCAAGCCACGCTTGGTATAAAGTGAAGTACCAACTATCCAGTGCGAAGTGACGAAGCCGCGCTGGATAACGAGAAAGATGGTTAGTTGAGACCCACAAAAGAAACCGACAAAATGCCATGTTCCGTATGTTACCAGAAAGCACACCCGTGGTCAATTCTCTATCGTGTTCTTAAAATTAGTCTTTTTATTGAAAAATATATCACAAAAAACCATTCGTGTTATCAGTTTTTTGCCGAAGACACCACGCTATACTTGCGTTGCATCATGTCTAGGTTTCTGAAAATGCCACGTTTCAATGGCGGAAAAGAAGCTGTGTTGAATAATCGGTGATTTATGGTATTAGCTTTCGTATACCGGAGGAAAATTCGGTACACAAAACTGGAAAGATGTTCATTCTTATCCGACAGCGGTGCCTTGGCATTTTGCCGAATAAAGAGTTGGCAGAAGGTATTGAAAGGTGAAGTTGTAGAATGCAAAATAATGAATGAATGAGTGAATGAATGAACGGACGAACAAACGGGCCGAGCCGATGTCGCCGCGCCGTAAGCGCTTTAAGATGAGCGTCGCCCTTTGACACTTGTCTCGAGGGCGAGGGGGCACGACAAAGGGCGGTCCGCGGGGGGCGACAAAGGGCGGCCTGCGGGGGGCGCCCGCTCCCGGCTCAAGATGCGCCCAGCTGTCAGCCGTAAAATCATTTATCCTGGATTTGCATGAATATTTACCCAGATAATTTCCTGCCCTACCTTTCACGACATCATTGTAACTGCAGCTCCCTACGATGTGTTTCTCTATTCAGGTCCCGCGCTCCGCTCTAGATCTCATTTTTCTCTCGCAGTCTCCTTTGACAGCCGCAGTTGCTTGCTCAGTCGGAATCCACCGTTCGTTTTGTGACCGGTTTAGAGAAGTTAGATTTTAAGTAGGTCCGCAAAGTAATCGCGACATAATCTGCGGATTTGATTGAAGCCCTCGTGTACTTTTCGAGTGTGTGAAAAGTTTTGTAAAATCGTGAACGTGGTAAAAATAACGTATCAAGATGCAATTTTTGTGACCAGGTGGAGAAATGGTGCTGGGTCCACACCATTCCCCGGGAAAACAAAGCCGAAAAACTCCAAAAATTACTATTAGAGTCAAAAAAGTTTCAACTCTAATAAGAATCAGGACAAAACTGTGTGTGTGTGTAGGTAGGGAGGGGGAAGTTTAGCTTTTTTGACTCGAAAAAGTTATCCAACCCTTTTTTTCCATGATAATCAAGTCCACCAAAAATAGGACGTCCTTCTGCATAGTTCTGCAATTTTGAATTATTCTGCTACCGATCGCTGAAAAGGTTTTAATGAACTTGTAAATGCGAAATTGACATGAAGTCAATCGTCTGAAGGGATTCTCGGAAACCGAAAAAAGCCGGTTTCGCCTTGGCTCTGAGACCTTAAACTTCCTCTCTGGTTCTCGTTCCGATTCTGAAATGACCGAAGTCTCAGCTTCCAATCCCGGTTTCGTCCATGAAAAAACGGTTCTCCACGCAGTCCTATTTCCGACACCCCCCCCCCCCCCCC
>NW_017547112.1:452952-491674 GCF_001854935.1 Bemisia tabaci | reverse complement strand
TTTTTTTTTTTTTTTTTTTTTTTTTTTTTTTTTTTTTTTTTTTTTTTTTTTCCTATCGAAGTACGGCAAATGGAATGATGCCCTCAAACTTGTCCGAAAGTTTGAAAGTTGTCCGTTGAGGTGGTTGAAAATCAGCTCGAGTTGAATATGAAGTTTGTGGTGCTCTGCATAAGCAAATACCTTCTTATTATGGGCATGCCCGTATATGCACTACTTCTTACTCCCTTACTCCTAAATAGGACATTGCACCAGCAGAACTGCGTTTTCGATTTTAACATCGTAATCAACCATGATCTGTTCAATCTGTTGTGCACCTCCCGTATTTCTCTGACTAGTTTGAAGTCCGGCCGTTTATGTTAAGGGGTGTTTGAAGTTCTACTATGATCGGATTGTTATTCTTCTGTTTTTTGCTGTAGCGTTTCTGAAAAATACCGAATGACAGACTTAAAGGATGAAAGTATCGATTCTTGACGGTGAGATCACTCTTCGCGAAAATGCTTCACATCGCTGTTAAAAATCCAGCGCCGGAGCTATGTGCAGCTCAGTGGCGAGGCGTGACTGATTGATTATCGATATGCGCGCCGGGATTTTTATCAGGGAGAGGTTTTCTGTTTGTTGTCTTCAAAAACAGTACATCTTCCAAGCATAGATGAGATCTGTTAAGGTGATTCGATGGACGCTATTTTTTGTGTCAGAGCGACGTGAGATTAATTGAATCGATTGGTTCCATTTCTTCAGCCACTCGTCAGATTTCTCGAATTTTGAGATCGCAATTCTGTTGTCAGGATACTAAAAAATTCACTTACCAATTTTGACAAACAAACTGAACGTAATAATGGCGTGGTATTTTAGGGGATAAATATTGCATTCGAGTGCAGTTTTGATATCAGTATCGAATGCGATGTTTTTCCTTTTTAAAAGCCACGCCTTTCTTTCGCCAAATTCGTTTCTCAAAATTGGTATGTGCATTCTTTAGTCTCCTACCAACGGAATTGTCACCTCAAAATTCGAGGAAAATGACGAGTAGCTGAAAAAATGGAACCATGGAATAATGAAAACCATGGAACCATGGTAACCATGGAAAAATGGATATATTGCATGTCGTTTTAACACAAAATATGGCGTTCATAGAATCATCTTAAAATATTCTCCATTAGAAATCGATCCGATCAGTAATTACAACATTCAACTTTCGTATCGATTACTCATGATGACCGGTTAAAGTTTTCGAGTAAATTCTCCGTGTGTGAGAAGAAGAAACTTAGACCGAACCGATTAGTAACTCTAACATTCACCTTTCTCATCGATTACTCATAATGACCGATTAAATTTTTCGAGTAAATTTTCTGTGTGTAAGAAGTAGAAAGTTAGACTCAACCGATTAGAAACTCTAACATCCAACTTTCGTATCGATTACTCATGTTGACCGATTAAATTTTTCGAGTAAAGTTTCTCCGCGGGGGGAGTGGAAACTTAGACCCAACCGATTGGAACCTACACTGGAAAAAAAACACATTGGATCTAGATTCCAGACTCTTAAGAACATAGACAAGAAAAAATACTCTTGATTCAATCGGATTTTTGCTTATATCAAGAACCAAGCCTCTTAATTTGAGCGGATTTCCTTTTGACTGACGCTTAATTCTGATCGAATCAAGAGTATTTTTTCTTGTCAATGTTTTCAAAAGTCTGGACTCTACACTGAGAAAAAACTATGGCTTATAAACCTATTAGAGGTAAATATGGAACACCACTAATAGTAGTACCTCTACATATAATAATAGCACATATACCTTAGTTATGGTCTCTGTACCTTAATTAGGTACAGAGACCTTAGTATGGTTCACAGACCGAGAATCATTAGTTTATTTACGACTATTATAGGTGTTCCATATTTACCACTAATAGGTTTATAAACCATAGCTTTTTCTCAGTGTAGATCCAATGTGTTTTTTTCCAGTGTATAACATCCACCTTTCGCATCGATTACTCATGACGATCGATTAATTTTTTTGAGGAAATTTCCTGTGCGAGAAAGTAGAGACTTAGAATATACTCCTTCGATTAACGCCTCCCATTCAGTGTTAGATGGCCTGGTGACCCATCAGCACCGACGTCAAATGGCAGAAGAATCTCCCGATTCCCTGATAAAAACGATAGTATCGTAAGATGGAGAATAATTTAAACTTGACGTCGCTGGTTGCGGGTCGCGCTTCGAGGGGTATTAATAGCAATAAATAACGGACACCTATTCGTATCAGAGAGTTTCATTAATCAGTTTAGCAGACGCTTGTTTGCCGGACGGGTCAGAAACTCAGAAGCGTCGGAGGCTCAAAGTTGGAGTTACCTTCAATCGTCAGTTTTGATCTTCTTTCGTTATTTTTTTCCGGAGATATACTCTTACACAGAGGTTACAACAACTTGCAACAAAATCGTTTGATTCTTGCAATGAATAGATTGATGTGCAGATTGCACAGTCTCTTACCCGAAGGAGCTATCATTGTTGGAACTAGTTGCAATTAAGTTGAAACATGTTTCAACTGCCAAGTATTGCTGGTTGCCCATCTTTAGATTTTAAACAACTTTGGTTCAGCAATTTTGCAAATTCAGCAGGTTTCAACTTTGTCTTCCGATCAGATCGCCGAAAATCGGCATTTATCGACCAAAAGTTGACCGAAAGTTGCAACTTTGTTGGAACTAATACCAACATTGTTTCAACTTGTTGCAACTTTTACATTAAAAAATGCTACTTGGGTTTTGGTTAATATATAGGAAGTGAAACACAAATGGAGAAAAATAGAACCGCGGTGAGCACCAGAAGATGGACTTCAACACATGTGATGAATTAAAACAATAATTTAATACTCGTCCTAATGATTTGAAGGTTGAATTTTAATCCGATCATTTCCTAATGATAGCAGTGGCAATGCGTGCATTATCGATGATCGATAATTCCCCATTCACTGAAAAAAAGTAGCTTGGCTCAAGCATGAAGATTCTTGAATTTGCCGCCAAGAAATTGTTTTATCTTGCTTTAAGTTGAATTTTTTTTTATACAAGAAAAATGATGCTTGGGTTTAGCAATAAAGCAGTTTATTTTTACCAGTAAAATTCTTGATTTGAGAAGAAATACTTCTTGGCTGCTTTAAGATTCTTTTTTTTTCAGTGATTTGAAGCTCTGTTAAAGAATCTATAATTGAAGCCTTCGTTGCGAATACCCTATTTATCGATCCTTTTCCAAAGGTTGTTATGATGGATAAATCGATTTATCTCAAAGTACATCTCTACACTGAATAATAGGCCCATGGCTGACTTTGGAAGTAGTAATAGTGCACTTGTGAAACATGACAAGGGACAAGGAAGGAAGATGAATCAGTAGGTTTCTAACAAAGAAATTGATGAATCAAGATTGTGGGAATGTCAAAACCACGAATGATGTGATGTATGTACGGAATGGGCGAATGGAATGACACTTAACTGTTCCTTCGTCAAAATGTATTTTTATTATTTTCCTACTGTCAATGTTCTATCGCTCAAAAAGCATTACACTCAAATGTGTGTGCACTCTGCAATACAATGGGGCACATACACACCTGATCCGTGCGAAACCACAAAGACATTCCCAAGCAAGTGCACTCTGATTGAACTATTGCAAATTCTAGGTCGGCCTGTAAATGGCCATTAAAGCGCAATCTTAAAATTCAAGAAGCACTCCGTAATCCAGGCAGTTTCATTCGACAGGAATCCATACTTCATCGCAATCCGGACTCGTCGGCGAAGCCCGAACGACATTCTCAAGCAAGTACACCCCGGATTGAATTAGAGCACCACGTTGTTTCGTAATACGAAGCGGACGAAATTCATTAAACGTCCGACGTCGTTGCCATGTCGATAGAGTATGTTCCGCTCCAGCCCGGGAACTCGGCGAAAACTCCAGGAAGCATGGCAGCAGGGGATGTCATCGGGCAGCCAGTGCGATCCTTCAAACCTTCCTTCGGTGAACAGGAGCTGATATCCTACCCCGTCGGACTCTCGTCCCTCGCCTTCCCCCACCCCCCAGCGGCCGCGGAAAATTAGTTCTCGCTGCAACACGTCCACAGTTTCTTTCTGTCTCCGAGGATGCTTTTTCACCGGCGAAAAATAGACCGCGTGTGTCCCCGAGTTGTCAAGTTGAATAATTCAACTCCTGTCGTAGATTCGATTATATCTGGACAGTTTCAACCAGAATTAGCCTAACTGTATTCCGCGTTGCCCAATATCCGCCCGTCTTATTTTCTTGTTCACCGAAAACCACACTGAGAAAAAACTATGGTTTATAAACCTATTAGAGGTAAATATGGAGCACCTATAATAGTCGTAAATAAACTAATGATTCTCGGTCTGTGAACCATACTAAGGTCTCTGTACCTAATTAAGGTACAGAGACCATAACTAAGGTATATGTGCTATTATTATATGTAGAGGTACTACTATTAGTAGTGTTCCATATTTACCTCTAATAGGTTTATAAGCCATAGTTTTTTCTCAGTGCATGCCAAATCGATGCTGAAAAGGACCTTGCACCGAAATCCAAGCACTGAAAAAAATAAGTCGCTTGGATGTAGGGTCCAAACTCTCAATGACATTGATTACATACATTCTCTTGATTCAAATCGATTTATCCTTGAATCGAAGAGCCGAGCCTATCTAGAGTCGAAACTCTTAATGGCATTGACGAGAAAAAATACTCTTGATTCAAGTCGATTTCTCCTTGAATCGAAGAGCCGAGCCTCTTGATTTAGGAGGATTTCCTTTTGATTCGATAAAAAAATCCGATTGATTCAAGAGTATTTTTTCTTGTCAATGTTTTTAGAGTCTGGACTCTAGATCCAAGCGACTTTTTTTTATTCTAGTGAGATTCTTCGCTGGATTAACAAGAATTAGCCCGACTCCATTTCCAGTCTGTCAAAATGACGCTGGAGAGGAATTTGCATGGGAAATCACGAGGTTCAGCACTGATTGAAGTTTGTTGATATGTGATATGAAATTTTTCTTCGCCTCCTGCGAGCGATAGGTTTTTCATTCGAACCTCAAAGTGCCAACTACGAAACCCCGTGGTGAAAGTCGAATTTTTCCATTTTTCATTTGCGTTTTCTAATGGCGAAACGTAGCTTGCATTACTTTGTAGTTCAGTGCGCGGGCAAGAAAGATCAGCCGTCATCTATCACCTAATTCCTGATGGATGATGCGTGTGAAAGTACTAAGCAAATACTACTGAGCTCCGATTTTCTCAAGACTGACACGTAGAGGAGGTTGTAAAAAACATATTTTTTTTATAAGTTATTTTTTACTTCAAATTTCAAACGAGTGACAATCCTAAGCTTTCCAGTAGAGCCCCACCGCCATCCCCCTCAGTCCCTACCGTACAACCAGCTCTTGGCAACCGTTGTTTGAGACCATCAAACTTGGGTCGCCTCGCCGAGAATCGAACCCGGGACCTCCTGGTTATAGAGGTAGCGCTTCAACCGCACTATAAATCACTCTATAATGACTGTACTGCCACACTGGAAAAAACCCACATTGAATCTAGAGTCCAGACTCCTAAAAACATCGACAAGAAAAAATACTCTTGATTCAATCAGATTAAGCTTAAATCAAGAACCAAGCCTGTTAATTTGAGCGGACTTCCTTTTGATTTAAGCTGAAATCTGATTAAATCAAGATTGCTTTTTCTTGTCAATGTTTTCAAGAGTCTGGACTCCAGATCCAATATGTTTTTTTTCCAGTGCATGCTAGGTGAAACGCCGTATGAGCCGTTAGACATTGCCATATTTCCCTCAAAAACCCGAAATCGCTGGGGGAAGGTGAATATTTTTCTTAAAATTTTCCAGGTAAGATTTGAAATATATTTGAAAATATCAAGGAGAAATCCGACTAATTTTCCTCAAAAATGCATGTTTTTTCCAGGGAAACTTGGCAACTCTCGAATTTTCATAGGGCGTTTTTCCTTAGCACCGCAGTACATGAAACAAATTATGTTAGCCAGCACACACTGGAAAAAAAAACACATTGGATCTAGAGTCCCGACTCTTGAAAACATTGACAAGAAAAAATATTCTTGAGTATCGGATTTTTGCTTGAATCAAAACGAATTCCGATTAAATTAAGAGGCTTAGTTCTTGATTTAAGCTAGATTCTGATTTAATCAAGAGTACTTTTTTTGTCGACGTTTTTAAGAGTCTGGACTCTGGATCCAATGTGTTTTTTTTCCAGTGCAGAGTCCCCAGGTTTTTCGTTCAGGTCCTTTTCCTATGTAACGCTCAAACATTTTTACAGTTTAATTTCGAAGTTCCCCGGCCATATGGCTCGTGAAATTTCGGGGGTGGAGCTGAGTGCGGAAAGTTATCGGTAGATTCACGGCTTCCTGCGCGGTAACGAGAACTAATTGTGAGTGCCGTGTGCAGGCGTGGGTCGCATGTTGAATCTCATTACCGGCGCTGGCGTCACCCCAGGTTGTCACGGGGGCGGCGGCCACATCTGCAGTCGTCTAATCAAGGCGGCGGCGGTCTCCCGGTCTCGGTGCGAGCAAATATTTGGGCGAGGAGCCCGATGCGGGGAGGAACGACTTAATAGTCAAAGGAGCCGCACAACTCGGAGCAAGTTGCCCGCGGAAGGAGCGCTCGTTAGCCCGGCCGGAGCGCGGAGGAGGACCCCCGACAATCCGACTACATGCGGTCGCGAACTTTTCAACATGCCGAGAGTTAAGAGCGGAACTTCGCGTCGCCGGAGCCGAGAGGGTGAGGTCGATGGCAACGGCGGTGGCGATGGGGTTGCGGCAAAGGGCAACAGTTCAGTTAACCGGGGAGGCGCGAACCTGTCTAATTGAGCTAATTAGTCATGCCGCCACTTTGTTGTGCTGCGTCTTGTGACTCCGTGTCCTCTGTTGTCACCCCGTGACCGATTTCATCACCCCGATTCCGATTTTACAGGGTGTTCCAGGATTGAGGACAGATATCGAAGGAGTCGATTCTTTTGTTGAAGAGAAGACGTTTTTGTAGTATGACTTTTTTCCCACAAACGTTTCCCCTGGGGGCCACGGCCCCTCCAAAGTTGGAGAGAAAAAAATCGTCTTTATGACACTGCGACAATTGTTTATTAACCACTATCAATGAAAATTGGTAACTTGGAGTAATTTTTAGCGTTCTTTTAATTTTTGACTTCCGAAAAAAGGAAAACTTATTTTAAGGGGGGGGGGGGGGGTGAGGGGGTATCGAACCTAGAAGCGGCGAAAGACAAACATTGATTTTTGATGGCACCACTAGATTCAGCGTTGGAAAATATTGAGAAAATGTATCTAGCACTTTTTCGCAATGACTCATCGTTTTCGAGATACTTAATAAGGCTTGAATGGAGCGCGGGTTAGGGTGGGGTATCGAACCTAGAAGTGGCGAAAATCAATATTTTCAGCGACAAACATTGATTTTTTGATGGCACCACTAGATTCAGCGTTGAAAAATATTGAGAAAATGTATCTAGCACTTTTTCGCAATGACTCATCGTTTTCGAGATACTTAATAAGGCTTGAATGGAGCGCGGGTTAGGGTGGGGTATCGAACCTAGAAGTGGCGAAAATCAATATTTTCAGCGACAAACATTGATTTTTGATGGCACCACTAGATTCAGCGTTGAAAAATATTGAGAAAATGTATCTAGCACTTTTTCGCAATGACTCATCGTTTTCGAGATACTTAATAGGGCCTGAATGGAGCGCGGGTGAGGGTGGGGGTGGCCCCCAGGGAAAGCGATTTTTGAAAAAAAGTTAGCCCCCAAAAACGTCTTTCTTGACCCAAAGAATCGACTCCTTCAATATTCGTACTTAATCCATGGGACGTCCTGTATACCGCGCTCCCTGAATATCATCTTACTAACATCCTGCCAACTCCCATTTGCCAGTGCAAAGTTTCCACGAGGCCTTTCCTTTCGCCCACCAAATTAATGAGCCACTAGACAGGATTCGAGACGGAAGCGCCGAACTCCGTGTGATTTCTTTTCAAAAGACGGCGGGAGCAGCGGCAATTTTGAAATCTTACCCGTTAGTGAGTCTTGTCATATTTTGCGCACCATTAATTCAAACATCACCGATTATTATCAGAGTCTACTGAGTTGTAACTGCTTTAAGACTAATAGGACGCCGCGAATCAGTTCAAAACTATCTACTCGTACCGTTGGAGTTAAAAAAAAAGAGGTTTCCAATAGAGTTGTACCAACCAATTCTAAAAAATATCTGGGTGCCTGTGAAATTGGGAGAAAACCGTGCCGGGACTTAGCCTCAACGCTATAAAAAGGAGCACTCACTGGGAGGAGAAAAAAAANCACTGGGAGGAAAAAAAAAAAAAAAAAAAAATCACTCATTGGATCTAGAGTCCAGACTCTTGAAAACATTGAGAAGAAAAAATACTGTTGATTCAATCGGATTTTGCTTGAATCAAAACGAAATCCGCTTAAATTAAGATGCTTGGTTCTTGATTTAAGCTAGATTCTGATTGAATCATGAGTACTTTTTCTTGTCGATGTTTTCAAGAGTCTGAACTCTAGTTGCAATGTTTTAAATGGTATTCGATGTTAACAGAAGACTAAGGCAAAAGCGTCACGTTCGAGAAGATGATGCGTCCGTATGGACATTTCCAACGACATAACATGGAAATGGAGCGAAAGTAAGGAGGCGCGATTTTGACGCGACGGCGCAGAGATACAACTATTCGTACTGGATGGATGTCCGCGTGGCATCTGCAAAATTGAAGGCGCGTTGGCGCGAGGCGTGAACTCAAAATGCTTCGCTCTATGCTGCCACAGATCTGAATGATATAGATCCAATGTGTTTTTTTCCAGTGCTTGCTTAACCACTCAAGTCGTTCAAATGCTATTTCACTTCTAAAGATGTGTCGCTGTTATGGCAAAGGCATTTTCTACATCTATTATTTATCAATTTAAACCCGACCCACCTCTTGAACACATCTTCGTAGGTTTTTTTTCATACGATTTAATGCAGGAAATTCCGCACTGATTAATAGTGTCCAATTGAGGGTAATTGCAGCTTATTTCAAGTCAATTAAGCTTTCCGAAAAGACGTGAGCTGCAGATAGATCTCGTTTAGTCGTGTTACCTACTGGACTGAAGAGTGAATCTTCTGGTACTGACAATACGAAATGCAAGGAATTATTCTTACAATAATGAGCTACGCGGTCAACTCTTTAAGCTATGCTCTCTAGCAATTTATGGAATAAATAAAATTATGTCAGTATTTTCTCTCCATTCATAGAGAAAGAACAGAAAATAATTGCGAGTTAAAGAAAGGAAGTAAGTGATGTAGTAGGACACAAGTGGAAATTAAGTAAGGTTTTATATACCCAATCGTTTTTTTTCTATTCTTACTTCGTTTAGGATTAAACTTGCGGAATATTCTGGAGTATAAAACTTTTTCAAAAGATTTATAGTTTCCGAGATATTTACGACCAAAGTTGCACCCAGTAACGTAAAATGCGAAAATTACGCTCAAAATTGCTTCGAAAGTTAACTGCGACCACTTCCTGTTTTCCCTCTACTTTCCTCACCTGTTCTTTCTTGGAAGGAGCCGAAGTGAAGACTTTCGCAATCCTCTCTACGGGGCTTATCAGTGGCGAGGCGTGAATGATCGATCATCGATACTTCTCCATTTGAAGCTATGGTAAAGAATCGATTATCACTCTATTAATCGATCCTTTGGCATAGGTTTAAACGACGGACAATCGATATATCGTAAAGCACGCCACGCCATTCAATGAAAGAATAAACTCGGAGAATGTATTCCAATTAATTATAAACCCCAGCTCTTGGATAAAAAGCTATACGTATGAGGAAATTTGGTAACCGTTCTTTTTCGTACGAGTGGACCTATGTTTAATTAAACATATTTCAGCCCAGGAATTGAAGATCCCGTTGAGGTTTAAAGCTCGGAAAATGCAATGAATACGTTGAATTGTGCGCTCATCCTCACTCCATTCGTGGTGAAGAGCTATTTATGAATGCTGCGCGCCAGAGTAACTCAACTTGTACTACCCTCGTTGTCAGGTTGCTCTGATCTTTCGTTACAACCTTTTAGTAGAACAGTTCTAGTTCACAGCGCTGATACGTGGCATATCAGAGTTTTTTTTAGTCGAGATTCTTAGCCGTTCAGAAGTTGAATGTATTTCTTGACGATTTTCTTCATTTTGAGCCTTTTCATACACCTACGGAACATTCTTCAGGGTAACGTCCAGATCAACACTCAGCGGTAAACCCTGCAGCCCAGCCATCAGTCCTTTATGGATTAGCATTCATTAAAGACCCTTCATATATGGACGTATTTATGCTAAAAGGAACTATATTGCAGGTAAACCCTATGCACATAGTTCCTTTTAGCACAAATACGTCCATATTATATTTCATGCATGTAAAATGAGTCATTTATTGTCAACGACTTTTTGTTTTTATATTATTTATTATAAATTATGCTCCATACTAGACGGCCTGACAAACAGGGCTATGCCCTGGTAGCTCGTAGAAGAAGTAGAATAAAATAAGCCTCCTACGTTTAAACGAAATTTTCACGCACAAGCACGTTTTCGCGTCCTCTAGAAACGTTGCGTTTGCAGATTTGGAAACGTTTTTAAACATAATGAAGGTAAACTGAAAACGAATATTTACATTGCCCCGTTCAACGAATCAATACTGATTATGAGCCGTACATTTTTTTTTTTTTTTTTTATATATAGTACAGCCTTTTGCAAAAAGCCGAGTTGCAGTGCAAATGATTATGCTAATCTGTGTTTCCTTTGTTTGTGTAACGGTTGACTCAATGCCCCTTTTTTTAAAGTGCTGGAATCGGAGTTTTAAGAAAGACTTTTCGCATTGGCACTCGTGTTAGATACAATTGAATCAGTGAGTTCGAAAACACACCAACTCGGGAAAAAGAATTGGTCACGAAACACTTAAAACTCTGTGTAACGGGCGAAGAAGTTAGTTTAAGAAAAACCTTTTTGGTGCAAAAGGACAAGTACTAAGAGACTTTGTAAAGCATCAAGTTGAAATCTATACATCATGCTTGATGACAGAGAATTAAGCGTTTAAAAATTTCCGAGTTTGTGCGTTTTCGTTCTCACCGACTTTTAGATACTGATTTTTCATAGTCTGCCCTGAAAAACTTATATTTTTCGACCCGAATAACGCTTGAATATTTATATAACTTGTTGGTACAAGGTATACTGAACCGAAAAAAGAAAACCGCAAAATCGGATGGTCACCCATTTCTCTTGAAATGGCCAAAAATTGGTATTTCCAATGAAATACTTCGATTCTTCCCTTTTCCCGTCGCTTTTTCGAGCACTTACGATTGCAATTTCGAAATTTCCTTTTGCGTGCAGATGCTTCTATCCATAAGTGTTACTTAACCGTAAAACGGTGAAAATCGAAAAAACCCGAATTGGTGTGTTTTCGAACTAACTGATTCAATTAGAACACTTTGCTGTTTTCCTAGCCTATTCTGGCTCGAGTGACGCTAAGATTTTCATTTGACCTCTACATGTGCCATTTTCCTGTGTGCTATATAAGTCCAAGATTTCGGAGACTCAGGTAATCTCAACGTGGTGTGGTATTGTATTCATCCTGTATCTGTAAAATTTCACTGCTAATTTTCGCCACGCTGCGCCACGCACCATCGAGACGAACAATGCGGAAAAACGATACCACAAAAACGAAGGCAAATTTAAAACGAGAATTGACAAGCTTCACTTCCGCTACCATTTGTCGTTGTGGTTGGCTGCTGTATCATTGCCCATTAAAAGGGAGCGGTGGTTGATAAGATCGTTTGAATCCACGGTTTCAATCTCCATGCGTCAACATTTATTAATTTGTCCGTGGAGTTGGGAGTTCTATCTCATATTTTTTTAGATCGTTTTATACATATGTAATTGTTTTTTAGCATCGAATGTTCGGAGGATGGACGTGATATTTTTCTAGTTTTTAAAACTGAACATGCTTTCAACTGGATGTTCAAATCGGTGTGTGTAGCTGTGTTTAATTTGTTACCCAATCTGGCATGTTACTGATACATCCATTTTTCTCGTATATTGTACGTTGCTATTGCAACTCATAATTTTATTAATAACAGAATTGTTGAATTTATTGTTATTTCTTACAACTTTTCGATGTCCGCATTGATTTCAAAATCAAACCGATCCGACGCTTGCGCCAATTGAAATTTTTGCACCAGAAGACCCTCTAAACTCACGTAACTCACATCATTTGCGCAAGGTGCATTTTAAACTCTCGAGTGGGAGATCCCAAATTTCCTGATGCGTTCGACTGAAAAACCGTGTTTGCACCCTTAGATATCTCCAAAATCATCGCATCTTCTGCGCTTTGTGCGTTTTAAACTCACGAGTGGAACGGCCTGGATCCTATGACGCATTCGACCGAACAGCCGTGTTTGCACCCCTAGGGATGTCTAGGAATGTCCAAAATCACCTAACTCATATCTTCCGCGCTCCGTGCGTTTTAAACAGACGATTGAAGAAATTGGAATTGTGGGATACGTTTGACTGAAATGCCGGTGTTGCACCACTAGGAATTTCAATAGCACGTGGCTCACAGCTTCCGCACTTGGTGCGTTTTGAACTCATGAGTGAAAGATCCTAAAT
This sequence comes from Bemisia tabaci, assembly GCF_001854935.1. Classification (NCBI taxonomy): domain Eukaryota; kingdom Metazoa; phylum Arthropoda; class Insecta; order Hemiptera; family Aleyrodidae; genus Bemisia; species Bemisia tabaci. Next base: position 478,982 of record NW_017547112.1, on the reverse strand, counting down.
TCTATGATGCGTTCGACCGAATAGTCGTGTTTGCATCCCTAGGAATCTCCAAAGCACGTAAACATCATTTTCCGCGCTATGTGTGTATTAAACTCACAAGTGGAAAATCTCGAATCGCACGATGAGATCGACCGAATAGCCGTGTTTGCAACCCTAGGAATCTCCGAAAGCACGTAAACACACATCTTCCGAGCTTTGTGTGGTTTAAACTCACAAGTGAAAGATCTCGAATCGCATGATGTGATCGACCGAATAGCCGTGTTTGCAACCCTAGGAATCTCCAAAGCACGTAAACATCATTTTCCGCGCTATGTGTGTATTAAACTCACAAGTGGAAAATCTCGAATCGCACGATGAGATCGACCGAATAGCCGTGTTTGCAACCCTAGGAATCTCCGAAAGCCCGTAAACACACATTTTCCGCGCTTTGTGTGGTTTAAACTCACAAATGAGAGATCTCGAATCGCATGATGTGATTGACCGAATAGCCGTGTTTTCAACCCTAGGAATCTCCGAAAGCACGTAAACACACATCTTCCGCGCTTTGTGTGGTTTAAACTCACAAGTGAAAGATCTCGAATCGCATGATGTGATCGACCGAATAGCCGTGTTTGCAACCCTAGGAATCTCCGAAAGCACGTAAACACACATCTTCCGCGCTTTGTGTGGTTTAAACTCAGAAGTGAGAGATCTCGAATCGCATGATGTGATTGACCGAATAGCCGTGTTTTCAACCCTAGGAATCTCCGAAAGCACGTAAACACACATCTTCCGCGCTTTGTGTGGTTTAAACTCAGAAGTGAAAGATCTCGAATCGCATGATGTGATCGACCGAATAGGCGTGTTTGCAACCCTAGAAATCTCCGAAAGCACGTAAACACACATTTTCCGCGCTTTATGTGGTTTAAACTCACAAGTGAAAGATCTCGAATCGCATGATGTGATCGACCGAATAGCCGTGTTTGCAACCCTAGGAGTCTCCGAAAGCACGTAAGCACACATTTTCCGCGCTTTGTGTGGTTTAATCTCAGAAGTGAAAGATCTCGAATCGCATGATGTGATCGACCGAATAGCCGTGTTTGCAACCCTAGGAATCTCCGAAAGCACGTAAACACACATTTTCCGCGCTTTATGTGGTTTAAACTCACAAGTGAAAGATCTCGAATCGCATGATGTGATCGACCGAATAGCCGTGTTTGCAACCCTAGGAGTCTCCGAAAGCACGTAAACACACATTTTCCGCGCTTTGTGTGGTTTAATCTCAGAAGTGAAAGATCTCGAATCGCACGATGAGATCGACCGAATAGCCGTGTTTGCAACCCTAGGAATCTCCGAAAGCACGTAAACACACATTTTCCGCGCTTTGTGTGGTTTAAACTCACAAATGAGAGATCTCGAATCGCATGATGTGATTGACCGAAAGTATTTGCAAACCAAAAAGTGAAAGAGAAATCTTTAAAATTTCCTGGCATTCTAACAAATTATTTGGATAAACTCAGAAGTGAAAGATCTCGAATCGCATGATGTGATCGACCGAATAGGCGTGTTTGCAACCCTAGGAATCTCCGAAAGCACGTAAACACACATTTTCCGCGCTTTGTGTGGTTTAAACTCACAAGTGAAAGATCTCGAATCGCATGATGTGATCGACCGAAATAGCCGTGTTTGCAACCCTAGGAATCTCCGAAAGCACGTAAACACACATCTTCCGCGCTTTGTGTGGTTTAAACTCAGAAGTGAAAGATCTCGAATCGCATGATGTGATAGACCGAATAGCCGTGTTTGCAACCCTAGAAATCTCCGAAAGCACGTAAACACACATTTTCCGCGCTTTGTGTGGTTTAAACTCAGAAGTGAAAGATCTCGAATCGCATGATGTGATCGACCGAATAGCCGTGTTTGCAACCTTAGGAATCTCCGAAAGCACGTAAACACACCTCTTCCGCGCTTTGTGTGGTTTAAACTCAGAAGTGAAAGATCTCGAATCGCATGATGTGATAGACCGAATAAGTGTTTGCAACCCTAGAAATCTCCGAAAGCACGTAAACACACATTTTCCGCGCTTTATGTGGTTTAAACTCACAAGTGAAAGATCTCGAATCGCATGATGTGATCGACCGAATAGCCGTGTTTGCAACCCTAGGAGTCTCCGAAAGCACGTAAACACACATTTTCCGCGCTTTGTGTGGTTTAATCTCAGAAGTGAAAGATCTCGAATCGCATGATGTGATAGACCGAATAGCCGTGTTTTCAACCCTAGGAATCTCCGAAAGCACGTAAACACACATTTTCCGCGCTTTGTGTGGTTTAAACTTACAAGTGAAAGATCTCGAATCGCATGATGTGATCGACCGAATAGCCGTGTTTTCACCCCTAGGAATCTCCGAAAGCATGTAAACACACATCATTCGCGAATGTGAGAAACTTTTCAAAAATGTATTTAAAGGTTTACTCCTACTTTTTCCAGAAACATTGATTAAAAGACACGTAGATGAGCCCATTTACACGTTACTCACTCACAGTTCGTAGGTACAGGTCTCGGGCATGGAATTCCGGGGATGTTTTGATCCTGAAACCCGCTGACCGCTGCTCTAACTGTAACGTATGAGAGCTTTATTTTTTTCCGCTCTATTGGTTGGTTATTAAAAAGAATCCATATGGTTTGGCCGAGCGTTGCGCAAAAAACCAACACTCTATTTTTATCTTTTTATTTTATTTTTTATTTGTTGCGAGCAAATTTTTACTTCTAGCATCTTTATTCTTTAAACATTGACAGTTAACACTCCATGTGTTTAAAAACGTTGAAAAGGGTGACAGGGGAATTTTAAAAATGTAAAAAAGTAAGGAATGGGTGTAGTGATGACGGTAGAATTCATTTGACTTCAGGTTTTTCGAACGGATTGATTGGCGATGAGTGTCGAAAGATACTGATTAGTGTGTACGCGCAAATGTTGCTGATGACCCAGAACGAATTTCAGACAGCTTTGCAAAGTCCATAAGCCAGTAGCTTTGAAATTCTACAACGGTGATAAGCTTCAGAGTGAATCAGATTTTGAGCAGCAACCGTTACTTCCGTGATTCTTACGGTAGCCTTCGCAGGACTTTTGGAAACATAAATTTCGTGGTAGGTGCTGGTAGGCGGCCTTCCTTTTTAACGATTTCAAATGGCTTTTGTTGTGAATTATTGTATCACCAGTCTCGTATATGACGAAGGTTCTGTGTTTCCACTTCTTCAATCTTCGAATGAGAGCACAATTTTCGGCTCCAGCTTCGCTTCCAGAGGTGGTCGGTCGGTCGGTGGTGGTTGGTTGGTCGTTGGCGGTCGGTCGGTCGGTGGTGGTTGGTCGGTCGTTGGCGGGCGGGTATAGAACTCTACAAGGTCGAGACGTTGAGGGCTTCAATAATGGCGTCGGCACATGACGATGGTATGTCGGTGTGTACAAACCGACAGGGGGTGCGTCGTCCGCAGGGGAGTTAAAAAAGGTCCATGTCCGGGCTTTAGAAAACATATCCGACCGAAAACTATTACTCTTTTCCGAATGCAGGTTGATGAGTTAGTTACTCTATTTTTATTTAATTCCTTTATCTTGGGCATTGGCACCGTGGTATGCAAAGCTGTGAAACTCGATTTTTAATTAACGTTGCAAGCTATGCGGTAGGATTGGGGTTAGGAACGATTCCACGGCTTTGCATTGATCTCGGGACAGCGACGAGTAATTTCACTCCTCGTCACTCAGTGTTAGCGCTCGTATGAATATCATCATTTATTTCGCCGCAAGAGATCAACAACAGAATTGTGTGGGTGTGGGGGCGAGCTGAGTGCAAGGTTTCCCGTCGATGTCATGTTTAAAATAAAAACGAAATTATTCGTAAGTATCTTTTAATCTGCGGGAAAAATCGGGTAAACCATCAGTTGTTCGTGTTACTGAATCCTGTTTGAATGCTTGAATATCGTGTATAAGCATTAAATGCTAATATTGAAACGCCATTTTTCTACTGCAACAGATGCCCCCCCCCCCCCGAGAGAGAAAAAATTTGGTCCTATATTTTCTTTCTATACGTACGTGCCACGTACTTAAAATTCAGTAGATTTACAATGGAATGGAGGAGATACAAATGGAATATGGTCAAAATATGGTTCCATCCATCTCAAGTTTACACGGTGAATACAACAAACGCATATTGACAGTAGACCGCTGGTAGTTTACAGAACTGTGGAGGATTTTATCCAAATGCTGGAGATTTCAATCACAAAAGTGCGAACATTTCTTCTGATAAAATACGAATTTCCCGGTACATTTTTTGATAGCTCCTCTTTTTAATTATACATAAATTTTGAGACATATTTGATGATTTTACAGAAGTGCGAAAATTTCTTGTGATAAAATACGAATTTTCCGGTACATATTTTGATAGCTCCTCTTTTTAATTATACAGACATTTTGAGACATATTTGGTGATTTTGCCGTCTGCGATATATTCAATATACTACTAAAATTCTCATTTCAGATGGCAAAAATTCATCCGAGCCTGGAAATCCCCCTATAACAGGAGAGAAGTGTTACACCGAAATGATCATTCAAGAAGCATTGACTCTCAACGTAATTCGAGTGTTCAACTTGAAGGTTATATTTGAATTTTCTCTACAGGCAGTACCTATTCATCAGATGAAATTTGGTAACGTCCGAATGCTCTTACGACTTTTCAGTAACATGGCAACAATGTGCATGCAGCTCTCGTCTCCTACGAAGACTGCTTTAAGCGTGCGATACACACGGAAAAATTCGGCCTGAATATTTTTGTGACTGGAGGGACTCCCAAGGTTACACATTTCAAATGCTGTACACCAGACCCTTGAAAATCTTTTAGAGGCAACCAGATCCCGCATTCTCTGTTAATTGCGATTGTGTCTCATGCACGTCAGAAAACAATGTTTTCGTCCATGTATCGTGTTTAGCAGGGGCCTCAGATTAAGTCCACGTGACCGTGCATGGGTGAAAGGATCTCAGTTTACGGACGCTTGCTTTTATGAATATAATTTTTTTTTTCCTGAAATTGCACCGGAAAATTTTAATTGAGTTTTCAACAGGAGTCCCTACTGAGAATTGAAACGAAAGTTGCGAGCTGTCCATTCCATTTTCATACGAACGGATGGTGAAAAGTCACAGTGCTTTAAAAATTAACTGCATTTTCTGCTCATCACCGCAAAACTTTTTATGAGCTAGCCTTCTGTAGAGGATAAATTGCTCCCTAAGGAGCGACCACTCTGCCTTGGAGGTAGATTACTCTCCAACAGGTTCAATAACGAATCGCCTGAGCTGCAAACGGCTGCGGCTGCTAGTTTCAGATTTCAGATTCATTTTATTAATACAAGAAAAAACATAATACAATTTAAATTAAGGCCACTACAAAATAAAAAATGCCAAGAGGTCTAGCCTCGTGTGGCAAAAGTAGTAAAACATAAACTAATTGAAAAAGAAATAAAAGAAATCATAGATGATTGGCACCACTGCCTACTCAGCTCAGTCTTCTAAGAACTTAGTGACAATATAACAAAGTAAAAAACAAAAGAGAAGAAAAAGAAAGAACACATTAAAATTTAAGACCCTAATGAATGATTTAAACAAGAAGGCATAGAGAGTTTTTGCTCGGTTTAGGATACGTTACTAAGCCACTCTCTGAGAAGACTGGGTGCACTCAACTGGCCCTCGGTGATCAACCTACGCCTGAAGGCTTCAGGCAGTAGGTTGAACACCAAAGGCAAATTGTAGGCAATATTTTTCTCAGAGAGTGCTAGTCGTATGGGCGGTAAAATTGCCCGCCAGTCACCTGCTCTACTGACCCCAGCTCTTGCGCATGCTAGTTGGAAGTTGGGCACCTCTGATGGGAGCATATTTAAGAGTCCCTTATAGTACAACTGTTTGAATGTTGGGACATTTAAGAGGGATGGCAGTTCTTCGGAGGGGTATCGCCTAGGTAGATTCAATACAACTTTAATCGCACTTCTCATTAATATAATTATTGGTTTGAGAATGGTGTCGGAGGCTGCACCGTATACTTCTATTCCATAGGAAACTGTAGCTTGGAATAACGCAAAGTAAACCATGCGTAAGTTTTCGACAGAGAGGTACTTACGAAGGTTAAGCAGACAATAGATGACAGATTTTAGTTTTGCAGCCATGGTTTTAACATGCGTATTCCAAGCTAGTTTTTGATCGATAATAACTCCCAGGTATCTCCACTCGTCTACCTCCTTCAGTTTGACGTGGACATCCCAAGGCAGCAACTATTTTCACTCTTATGAAATGCGGTAAGGTATCATGCCTTTTGAAGGAGTTTTAAGGTGGATGGTCGGACACACATATGGTCACAATTGAAGATAAAGTTTTCAAAACCTGGTTAGCGCCATCCTGTTTCATTAAAACTGTTCAATACTATTGATGGTGTCGAATATCCCAAATAAATTTCCGTCGTGGACTCATGATACAGACATTTCTCCGAACCATGGTTTTATTTTCATGACACCATTTGTTATTGTTATGTCACTGGATTCCCGTCAAATCAAAGAAGCTGTTGCAAAACCGCAATACGTAGTGGCATTCACCGGGTTTTGAATTTTCACTTTACACCCAGAAAAAATGTTTGAAGAACGTGTTTTGACAAAGAAGAAAATTTACCGCCGATTAAAAAAAATAAATTCTGGCTTTTAAAACCAAGTTTTAATTGACACGTTTTTATATACAACTTAAGAGAAAACTAACTGCAAATATTAATATCTAATGTTTTTTTATTTTTAAGAACCGAACTAATTCCTAGGAAAATTAGTTAGCATTGCTGCCATCGAATATATGACAAAGATAATTTGAAATTTTATATTGAGAAACTCAAACTCAAACTTGGGCAAACAAATAATAAAAAAAACGCCTAGTGGAAGCGTGAGTTTTTTATATAAATTTTTAAAATTAAGTAAGAACTTAACTTTGTTTTAAATAAATCCATCGCGACTGCCGAATTTAACAGAGATAGTGTTCTTTAAATTTAAAAAAGAAAAAAAATAGTAATTCTTTCACTAGAAAAAACCAATATTTTTGTTGGCTTACAAAGTCTAATAAGTCAAAAGAATCTGATTCAAATAAAATAAAACAAACAAAAACAAAAAACCATGTTTTTCAAATTTAAAACATGCTTATCATTTAAATTTCTGCGATATTGCTAAATGTGCGCAACATTCCGGATTTAGATTTTTTCCGGATTTTCTCCGGATCTAGTTGTGATGATGCGGCAACCGGGTCTGGAAAGGGGTATCACCGAGAACGGTTTGTTAAGATTTATAAATTAATGAGGAGCCGGATTGGGACTGCGAGTATGTTTTTATTTCCATCCTCGATTTCCTCGCGGTTTCAATCAAAGCGTTTTGATTGTTTCCATCAACCCCGTCACTGTGGGTCAATTGATTGCCAAATTGCGTGAGGCTCCTCTCTGATAAGTCAATATTTATTCAAATAAAAGGCCTGATGTTCATTCCGCCACCGTCTGATTAACGAGGGGGCATCCGTACAAATTATTTGGATGGCGACTGACGAAATATTCTGAAGCTTAAACTGTTTTTAATTTTCGCCTCTTTCCCTTGTTAGGGAAAATATCCTATTTAGCTCAATGGAGAATTTGCACGCAATTTTTTTATTGCTTCATCTGAACGTGCCTAATGAGCTGAGTTCGCAACATTTTTCATAATTTTTTTCTGACATGGGAAATTGGAGAAAAATTGATTTAAAAGTGAGAAAATGCGCCGCCTTGTGACGTCATCTGGCGGCATTTCCCATTTAAACACATGTATTTTAGCAGAATCGGTTATTTTGTCATATCTCCTCTAATAATTGCTCAATTTATGAATCAAGGGTATCTTCGTGTTCAGTTCACTCAGAGGATTCCACTTAAACAGGAAATTCATCAAATTTCAGACCCTTGCAAATTCTCCATTATCAGAGTATTTGCAAACCAAAAAGTGAAAGAGAAATCTTTAAAATTTCCTGGCATTCTAACAAATTATTTGGATGGCTGTTGATGATCGAGGAAATATTCTGAAGCTCAAAACTGTTTTTAATTTTCGCCTCTTTCTCTTGATAGGGAAAATATCCTATTTAGCTCAATTATCAGAGTGTTCGCAAACCAAAAAGTGAATGAGAAATCTTCAAGATTGCCTATTTATTGCGATAATATAATAAACTTATCAGAGGAATCTGCTCCATTGCGAGCTCGTTGCACGTGCAAGAGAAACAGTCAAGTGAGTAAAATTAGGCAAATCATGTAGTTTTTCCGAATTGACGGCCATCAATTTTGCATGCGCAGAAAGGGATGAAAGACAACCTAACCTAAATAAGCAAACGGTGTCAGAATCCTGTTGTCGCGTATGAGTCCAATCTGTTGATTTCTCCCGTCTTCCTCCCTCTTTTTTATTTATTTTTTATTCATTTCTATATTTTTAAAGGAAATTTTGATATTTTTTGCAAGAACCAAAATTTTAAATTAATCAGAATCATACACAAGGAAAGTTTGTAGCAGTTTAAGAGACGCTTTTTTTTTGTATAGGTAAAGTTCTCATAAGTCTCTCTTTCCGCAAACTTGAGTGTCGGCTACTAAAAAAAGTCTCAGATCGATGGTGAAACTACTAGACCACGGACCTTGTTTCCGGCGTTAGAAAATTTCCTCTCCCATTTTAATTTTGTTAAGACAAATAAATTAAAAGCATTGCTTGAAGTTTTCACCAAGTTTCTTTCAAACAGAGAAAAAAGTAACAGAAGTTTTCAAGAATAAACACCGAGAAGTTTTGTATCTAAAAATTAAAATATGACAGGAAGTCTGCAACATTGCAGACCGTCAGACGTGGTCTAGTAATTTTACCGTCGATGTAGATTGTCCATACCACCTCACTGTATCACTGTATCTTTTGCTTGCAACAAATCCATGCATCATCTACGTGGTCTGCCCGGAAAGTATCAGGACTTTTTAGATTTCGAGAACTTAAGCTTACCTATGACATTGTGGCTTTAATTTCCTTCGAAGTACTCTCCGCAAGACACAATGCGCTTGTTCCAGCGATTTTTGAGCTTTTCAAAACAGTCCAAAAAGCACTCCTTTGGAATGTCCTTCAGCGCTCTCGTCGTATTCTCTTTGATGTCATTGATGGAGTCAAATCGAGTCCCTTTCATTGGAGATTTCAGCTTTGGGAACAGCCAGAAGTCACAAGGAGCTAAGTCTGGACTGTATGGAGGATTTGGAACCAGAGGAATACCGTGCTTTGTCAAAAACTGTTGCACAAGGCATGAGGAATGAGTCGGAGCGTCGTCATGTTGGAGCATCCAGTCACCGGGGCCCGAGTTTTTCAGCTTAAATTTCCGCAACGATGGTCTTCGGGATATTTAGCTGCTCTTCCAGTTCCCGCACGTTAACTAACGTAGACTATCTTGGGCAATAGCTCCCCGAACTTTTTCTACGTTATCGGGAGAATTCGTCGACGAAGGTCCCCCGGATCGCGGATCACTAGCGTTTGTTTCACAACCCGATTTAAAGCTATTATACCACTCGTAAATATTGCTCTTGCTCATAGAATCAGTGCCGAAAGCTTTCCGAATCATTTCCATGGTCTCCTTAGCAGTTTTTTTCTAGATTAAAGCAAAATTGAATACAAATTCTCTGATCTTCGCGCTCGGTCATTTCACGAAATAAAAAAAAAAAAAAATGCGACGCTAGCACTTGACACACACACTTTGATCAGTTCATTGCAATCGACTGATTAAAGGTGTGAAAGCCCGATTTTGTGGCTGCATTGGAGAGGACATGAGCAAAGTCCAACCCAAATTTCAGCTCATTATCTGCATTACATTCCGAGATAATCAAAAAGTCCTTATACTTTCCGGACAGACCACGTATAATTGAGTGCCACCATTTAATATAACTATCAATCCGTCCTTGGGATAGAGTCTCCGTAAAGTCCATATAGTTTCGTCTGTATCATTGTCGTATACGCAAGTTGTGATTTAATGAGAAGGCTTTAAATCTCTGATACGTTGAGAGAAGTTGTTATGACATTGTATTCGTCAAAAGAAGACTTGGTTTGTTGTGTATCACGAATAGAAACTGTCAATGCTGATGACAGAACCTTCTGTTCACAGGACTCCTGCACTTCCTTTGTTGTATGTACAGAGCTTTGATTCAAAAACTTGGTTTTTCCTCTAAATTGCACTTTGACTTTAGCGTATCCCAGGCACTTAAAAGGTTCTTTGGTAAAACTGAAAAATGGCCTATTTGTAGGATGTAGGAGTGTGTTCGGAAACAGTTTTTTAAAGGTGTGGACATTGATGACTGAACAAGCGCTACCGGTGTCTAACTCCATTTTGACGAGTTGATCGTTAATGTAAACTTCTAAAAAAGTTGGGGGTGGTGGGTGGAGCGTTGCACTTCCTTTGTTATACGTACAGAGTTTTTCTGTCGTGAGAGCAGAACATCGGTCATGAGCACAAAGTATTCTGTCCTCATACCAAAAACTTCTATGGCTGTAGCAAAGAAACTACAGAAGCCTTGTGAAAGGAACTTTTTTTTAGTGCTCTTTCGTGCAACAGGCCATTCTTCTCTATTTATTCAGAAATTTTGAAGTGGGTCAATTTTTGGGGAAATATTAGTAAGCGAACTTGAGGAAGTTTCCAACCGACGCGCAAATTTGATAACCACATCGTTGAGTTGTCTGACACCGAGGGAAATTCGTTTCAATTAGCCCGCGCCCGCTCCATTTCATGCAACTCTATTATTTTCATACAATCTGATGCACACCGGCGTGTTACCAGTATCGATTCACCCGAGTTCTCTCCACGAACCCGAATGTCGGAATGTTCCGAGGGTAATGCACCGAATTAATTCCGAATTGTTCTTTCCCCTGGATTATTCATCTCCGTTTGTTTTTTGGAAGACAGAAGTTTCAAACGAAGCGTGCTCCCCAACTTTATCCCCCTCATTTATATTCACTATACACAGTCCCTTACAGGTTTTTTGTGATTTTTAAAGGCAGGTTTTCTCTCCGCTTCCGACCCCTTTTCAACGACCTTCTTCTGCGGACCATGCTCATCAGCGCACGCTCTCCATGGAGTGGGATTCATTACAACGAAGAAAACTGTTTCCTTATCAGCTGCTTGTCGCGCTTAGGAGGCTTATAATCAAAGGAGGTTACATTTTTATCGAGGCAAGGTGAGTTCACGTCAACCGACGTAAGTCATCACGGCAAAAAGCTGGTTTAAGGTTGTCAGATAAGATTTCGATTGCCGTAACAACTCGTTTCCATTGCAACGAGTTTTTTCCTCAACGAAACGAGAAAGTGCCTTATGGCCTGGTTACACGATCAAATTCCCGTCAACTTCCGATCAAAATTATGACCAAGATGGCGGTCGATAGTTATCTAGATTGATGAGTAAAATCAATTAAAACAGCGTGTTGATTGAAATAAGCATGAAATGAGCACGGTTATGTGGAAATCAGATGATGGATGAGCCCCACAGCTCCATCATCCACCATCAAATTTTTGCAGGCCGCAGAAATTTGATGGTAGATGGTGCGCACCAGTCACCATTTGATCGGAAATTGGTGGAAATTTGAGCGTGTCCAGCGCACTAGAAACGGGTCTCTTTTTGCAGTTAGTTTGATTTGTTTTTCATTCCGCCCAATTTTTTGAATCATGTTACTTACTATATATCATTACAAGTCTGACACAAAAAGGTCTTAAATGGACTACTTTCTGAAACATATCTGTTTAAATCAGAAGGATCCTAATTGAATATTTATCTCAATAGAATTCCAGTTACGTTTACAAAATTGAAGAAATGTCCTGATCTTTTACAAAAGTCCGCAGTTTTCAGTCGACTTCGAGTGGATTTTTTTGCGGGAAATAATTGACAAAGGTCTCTCATGATTCAGTTAAAACGATTTTCTAAATGTAAATATCTCAAAATCTGAAGATTTATGTCATTCATTTGAAAAATTGCTGTCGCATCTGCATTTACCGACTTGCAGTGTATCAATGTTTCATATATGTATTTGAATCCGTGCCAATTAAATCCTGAAGAAAATCTTGAGTGTTATAATGAGGTTACCTTTTGGTTTTTGTTGCGGTTGTTGAATACTTCAAAAGATAAAACCTGTGAACACAATCAGACATGCTATTATTAACAATTTGGAATTTATTTTGCAGTTAAAGAATTACGAATCAAAGTACTTTATGTTTTGTGTTTTTAGCGTTTAATCGTGCTTTTAAGAATGGCATTATGAATCGGTAGTGAAGCATGATTTCAACGTGTAGACTCCTCTAAATAAGCGCAACTGCGACTCGCGGCATCTGATCGGCACTACTGCGGTGTTTAGTAGCCAGCTCTACTGCCTTTCAATGCTGAGCAGTACAGCAGCGCTTAGACGCCAGCCCTCAACGGCCCACCACTAACGGCCAGTAATGCTCAGCACTAACGGCCAGTAATGCTCAGCACTAACGGCCAGTAATGCTCAGCACTAACGGCCAGTAATGCTCAGCACTAACGTTGTTTTTTCCGTGATCATTTTTATCTCTCTTACAATTTGTGAATTATGTGTTGTCTCGGGATCAATCCATTCGGTAGTTTCCAGCACTTACATACGGAATTTATCAAATTTCAGACTCCTTTAAAGTTTCCATTGTTCTTGATTAGTATCTGTAATGTAAGTGCAACGGCTTAGTTATATTTTTTACCTCGAGCGCCCTTTTTATTCGGGGAGAAATGAGAGAATCGGAAGGTTTTGTAAGCGTTGAAACCCTAATGCAGGCAACTCGTGCTTGTTAAGTTCTTCAACGATGCACGACCAACGAAACTACGTACATTTTCTTTGATCTCGGTCGAAAATATAAGTCGCAGTTTGGAACGAACGTGGAACTGCCTGGCCTCCTAGCAAGAGCACTTGGAACTTTTGCCCGGAGCGACTACATTACCTGAAGGGCACTTGGAGCCGATTTTGACGTGATCAGCTCTCCTTGCATCCTCATCCGATAAGCTTTCGAATTAACCGATGCAAAACAGATGCAAATTGAGCCTCTGCCCGGGTAGAGTGACTGAAAGTTCCATCTAATTGAACGAGCACTTGAAAAATGCCTCGGTGAGTGAATTATGTAAGACGTTGTCACTTAACGCAGAAATGCTGTGTTGTTCGTTATTCTAATAGACTCTCATTAACGTAATCTAAATGCAAGTGCATTTTCCCAGGGATGCTCTCGCAAGACGGTATCATGATATCGTGGCAAGTCAAAAGGCTTCGGCATTACATCGGGGTCAAAATACGAGTGGGTAATTCCTGTAAAAGTTATACCCATGAAATTTTCTAAAAAATGAGCTTACATTGGTGCAGGGAGTAAATCGGAAATCAAATTTCTCCGATTTCAAGTGAACTATTTTGGTTGGATAAAATTATTTAGTCTATTTCGTGGGCGGTCTAAACCCTTTTTAACCTCGAACACGTTTATTTTATAATTATTTGTTTTTTTCTTTCTTTCTGTTTTTTTAAGTAATTGAGGTTGTTATCGATGAGACGTTAAATTTCTTTAAAGTAGAAAAGAATATTTAAATTGAAAAAATAAATATTATAATTGTCGTTATTTTTCTCTTTGGAGGAAACTATTTTGCGCGACAATCGACGCCCAGATTTTTGATACCTATCCTAGCTTTTCATAAAGCTTAGTTCAACCGGTGAGTGATATTGACATGTCTCCAAATTGAAAAAAAAGGCTACCACTTTTCAGTGTTACTTTAGATTGCGGAGAGGAAACCGTCAACGATTTCAGCCTTATTCTCCTCTTTTTTTGTTTGAAAAATAAGTGATTAACTATTAGGCATTGATCAAATGCAGAATTCTCATACACACACTCCAACAGCCACAACAGTATACTCAAAGCATATCTCTTTTACAGGGTTCTCCTGAAAAAGTAAGTTTGACTCAAATGAGGAAACGAAAATTATGGGATTTCCTTGAAACCCGCGCAACCCTGCTTATTGCAGATTACTTTGATCCCGCAAAAGCTGCTTAAGCTTGCGAGACTTTCATATAAAACTTTTCCGACTGCTTTAACCGTCTTGGTAATCTAGACGTCTTTTACCGCTTAAAATAAGATTGAGGGATCTAGTGCATAAGTCTCTCCTTTCAAGTTCCGTCAGATCGGACAGCTAGAATATTTGAAAACGATTCCGAGCCACACTTTCATACAAAGCCTTCAAACCCGTTCTCTTATGCAAATTTTCGAACTTTAAATTATGACAGCTCCTTGCTCTGTCGGCTTTGTTTCTGCATTAGCTACATGACTTTACCTCCCCACTTCTTCATGCTCCTTCTGCAGAACTATCCATACTTATTCAAAGGCCTCATTATTTCAACGTCTGATTTACTTTGTTTAAAACTTGATTTACTTTGGAGAAAAGGTCATCAGTCCACGGTCGTGTGACGAGCCGTCAAAAGAAATCCGATCGAGTTCCATACACGGATCTTTGTGCCGCCTTTTGTTGCCAACTTGCGCGCTGTAAATGCCGTACCTCATTGAGGTGGTTTTTAAATGTATACATGGTGCTAATTTTGAATAAAGATTTGCAATGCGGATGAGAACTGTAAATTGTTTATTTTTGCAACATTGTTCCTCCTTTCTATTGAGGTCAGAGGCCTGTTTGTCCATCTTCAACTCCAAGGATTTTTCGTAACCATTCGTAAACTTATAATTAAACAAATTTACCTAGTCGTTTATTGCATTGGTCTCCACATTGTTTTTATCATGAAATAATCAAATATAAATTTAAGTTCTACTAATATTTTAGACTACTGAAAGGTTTTAATATTGTGAGGGGTAGGTAAATGAAAATTTAGAAACATTTGGGGAAATGTTTAAGAATTAAATATCCGATTTATAGTTAGAATTTTAAAGCAATGTATAGAGTGAAATAAAATTATCTCCTCCAAGGATGTTACTGTCCTTCCAAGGACAAAAAACAGCTCGCCTTTTATGCCTTAGACGGTTGTCTAGGTTGTCTCTCATGTTTCCCCCTCAAAATTTTTTACTGAATGAATGCGCTTTTTTTCTTTACTACATATTTTCTCTGGGACTCAAAAAAGTGAAGTTAATCTTGCATTTTTCTCCTACTGCCCTACTCCTTATGCGCGATGATACCACCCGCAGATCCTGCATTTTTCTTTTCATTCACTTCATATTTCCCTCGAGGCGTAAGAGACAGATATCTTTTTGTACTCCTGGAAAAAAAAAAAACAACGAGACTCAGGTGTCAGGGTGTTTCCATTTGCTCGATTTCACTGCGTCAAACTAGGATCTCTCATCGTATTTGGAGGAAGCGTACTTTTGCATGTGAGGAATTTTAGGAACTTGAATCGGTCAATCTCTTACGTATCAAGCCGTCAGAGCCCGTCTCACCTCAGCACTTTGCGAGATTAATTATTGTAGTGGATAGTATTATTTAGAATAAACAACGGCTCTCAGAGCATTTTTTGATGCGTCAACAGACAATGATACAGACTTGCTTACATCAAAATTGGTTAGTGCAGGGACATTATTAATCGTTTCCATCAAATGAACAAATTCATCGTTCTGAATCTGAGACCACTCCCGTAAATTCTCTTTCTTGAGCCATTTCTTCAACTTGTGTGTGTTTTTTTTCGACGAATTAGGAATGAACGATCGCAAGTAATTGACAACACCCAAATCTCTCTGCAAGTCCGTTATTTGGTTGGAGGTGGCATTTTTTGTGTGGCTTCAATGAATGTGCCTCCAATTGAAAGTGACTAAATCCAAATCTTTCAAAACGTCTTGATCTCCCCCCCCCCNCCGTATTATTTTCAAAAATAAGCGATGAGCTATGAATACTAGATGAAATTTATTATTATGCTCAATCAGTCCGTCGCTCTGACATCTAAATAGCACATTTGGATTTTCAAAGACTGGTTTGAGAGAGAATGACTACCCTTCTCGTTACTTTATTGATTGCAGGATGTCATAAAATACGGAGTTATAATATCATGCATGACATTTAAATACACGAGAAGCATTTACGGAGGAAAAAACGAAAAGAAAATGTGGATTTGATGAGTTATTTTTCACAGTGTATCGAAAACCTGTGAGCTCTCCACCGCATAATTTTACAATATTTCGTAAACTTTCAAAGCTTGATTGTCTGCCTAGGCATTTGACAAAATGCCTGATTTAACTGACTACCCTTCTCGTTACTATATTGATTGCAGGATTTCATAAAATACAGAGTTATAAAGTCATGACATTTAAATACACGAGAAGCATTTAAGGGGGAAAAAACGAGAAGAAAATGTGGATTCGATGAGTTATTTTTCACAGTGTATCGAAAACCTGTGAGCTCTTCACCGCATAAATTTACAATATTTCGTAAACTTTCAAAGCTCGACTGTCTGCCTAGGCATTTGACAAAATGCCCGATTTAACTAATTGCCTGCGACGTATGAAGCATCATGTGTGCACGTGCATAAACTTATTTCGCGTCAGAAAAGCTACGAAGCAAAATATTTTTGCTCACTCGGCGGGGGAGGGGGGATCTTGAGTGATGTTAACACAGACTAGTGTCTGCTCGGAGAAAGCGCCCGTTCTTTTGACGGCAACATTGCTGTTTTTCATGGCAGCTCTCATGTTCGTACTCTTTGAGTCTTGGCGAGCATGAGTCGGGTTCAAAAGGCTGGAACGTCGTGTCGCTCGGCGCCCTGCTCTGCCCCGTCGAAGGATCGTCGAACATCAAACAGTCTCGTCCTTGGTAATTGAAATTACCCTGCACATCCGCGTCTCAAAGTTCCTCTTGTTTACCGGCAGAGCAGTCCTTCACTAATCATCCCTTAGCAATTGAGCAAACACCGCCGTCAAACCGTATGGTTCCTCCGAAAATCATATAAGTTCTTCCGAAGTTCTAGGTCTCTGAAAAGCAGTAATCGATGAAGGAACGATACTGCCTTTTTGCAGAATTTTTGTCGATCAGAGAGGTCGTACGTGAAATTGAAATGTTGCATGTGTGAGGAATTTGCGATTTAACTGTTGATTCTTTTGTAAAAAATCGCAGGAAACACGATGGTGCCACTGGTTTTCTCGGAAATCATCTTTCAAGCTCAAAAAAAACTCTCAAGTTGAGGCCAAAATGGAGGGGATATCCCACGCTATCCTGAGAGTTCACCTCCACAACAAGACAAACTCTCCATGCAAACATAGGGAGCATATACATTAGCAGTGATGCAGTGTTCTCAGTTTTAGAGCCCCCAAATAAATTGGCAGCCCTATCAATGTATTTGCTCCCATGTTTGCATGGAGAGTTTGTCTTGTTGTAGGGTGGCTAGACTCTCAGGATAGCGTGGGATATCCCTTCCATTTTGGCTTCAACTTGAGAGCTTTCTTTGAGCTTGGGAGTTGATTTCATAGAAAACCAGTGGCACCATCGTGTTTCTCACACATGCTACATCTCCATTGTGGACTATAACTGCAAATTTGGATGTTTATTTTGTCTCATTTTAAATTTTAAGGGGCGCGCTTCTAATAGAAAATTTCACGAAAAAAACCAGTGAAACCACTTTTAGATCCTCAAAGTTTTGTGTATTCGAGTTATATGCGTTTAAAATTTCCAAATCTTGTCCGACCTCTCCGATTGCCACGATCCACTGTGCGACAATTTGCAGGACAAAGAAGAAACTTTGCCATTTTTGTAATTTAGTGGCTGGATCTGCACTTTTTTCTTACATTTCAGCGTCTTTGTAGCGCTCTTATGCAGAATTTGAAAAAACCTAAAACATCAGCTTGCGGATTTAATTCTGAAGAATGCCGCAAAGTCGCTAACTCATTTTCGTCATTTCGTCAGTCACGTAGTATTGTTCTGTAGCCCTCGTAATGGATATTCATTGAGTAGTGAACGAAGGAAATATAATACAACAAACAGGCGACAAAAAGAAGAGGCAATCGAAACTTGGAGTTTTTTTAGGTGGTGCAAACTCGAGAACCCCGCCTTGCTACCGCAGAGAGCAACAAGCGGAATAATGCAGTTTTGAGGAATAAAAAGCGTCTAAACGGAAAACTCTACCTCAGTCTTAAGGTAAGTGAATCTTCCCTCTCGGCTTTCGGCTCCCGCCGCTAGAGCTGAGGCGCGATATTTGAATTCCAACAACTTTGCCGTTAATGAATATGATCATCTGTTGTTCATGAAAAGGAACGAACATCCATCTTACTTCAAGCAAATGAAATTTTCCTCTAGAATTTCCTCGCTCTGAAATTGTTCATTTTTATGAAGAGCCGACATTGATGTTATTTTTTGGGCAAGACTGCGAAGTTGTTGAAATTCGAATTTCGCGCCACAGCTCTCGCGGCGGGAGTTGAAAGCTGATTGTGAGCTCTGGCCGAAAGAGTTGGGAAGAGAATACCTACCTTCTACTAACCTTGCAATGAGGAACTATAATTTTTGGCCGATCCGTAAAAGCACCCATGGGCGTGGCGAAAATAATGGTGTGTGCGTTGTTTCTAAACAAAGCCCAGCAACTGGAGTTCCTACTTGCAAATTCTAGGTGTCTTCTCAATTTCATCTCAATCTTTATGAGGTTGCTGTTCGGATCTTTCAATTATACACATCGTATTTTACCGTGAGTACTTGGGACATTTCCTTCCGCTTTTTACGTGGATCGCATGAGAGTGAAGTATTTTTCGTGTTTAAGTGCCCAGCAACTGTATCAGAATGAAGAAGTCATGGACGAAATATCAATGTTTACGCCAATTTCTAATAAATGATAACATTTATGTTTTCTAGACGACGAAAAAATGTTTTGTATTGTATCGGAATAATGTATTTGCAATCGCCCACCTTGCAGGAACTTAATTTGATTTTTGAAGACCTATTTAACTGAAATCGTTCCTCGACGCCTCTCCGTTCATCGCGAAATGTGTAGGCACTGCGGTTATTTTTCACGTTACTCTCTGTCATTACGGAGGTTTATAAATGCAGTCTCGGTGCACGAAAAAAGGGTCAGTTGTGCTCGGATATTAAAGGGCCCAAAAAGCTTGCCAAAAGGAGGGAGATAAAAGATCAAAAAGAGGAAACTTGCAGCGTTTCTTCTAAATGAGAGGTGGAAAAAATCCCTTTTTGCGCTGGGATTAACTCCGATGACCACTGTCCCTTTATGACCGCTCTTGGCCACAATGCTCATTAAATACTTCCTACTAAGAGATTTTCATAGGTATGAATTATGAACTTATGAAGTTGTTTTTTTATCACGGTAGCCGCAGACACGATAAATACCGTTGAAAGCTCCGAACGTTGCATGATATTGGGCGATATATTTTTGGATGAAAAAGAGAGGAAAGCTGGTTTCGGAAATATGATAGTCAGGCGTTTGTTGCCCGTAAGTGTGTAAGTGGCCTCTAAAAATATGTATATGCATTTGTGTTCGTCGGAAACTTTTACAGAAAAATGAAATCAGTTTAGACTTTTTTCTTCTCCATACCTCCTCCTTTCTCGAAATTCTTCGTTTTTTAAAGTCCGTTTGCTGATTAGCGAGTTACGTCATTAGATCTGCGGTCATCACCAACATATTCGCACGAGGGGCGCTGATTTTTGGCAAACTTTTTTGCAATTCTGCGTTGGTGGAGAACTTTTGTCGACCAAAACTATTCCTAGACTCGAGAACAAGACTATGCATATAAATCGTGGCAAGGTTTTAAGTGTGCGGCGAATAAGTAGAAAAGGTCCAACTTAAATCAAAGAAACGAATATGAGGCCATACGTCTAAGATCATAACCCTTTAAATTGCATACATCACAAAAGCAGTGGTCGCAAGATCGCATTAGCATTAAAGTTCTTCTTTTTAAAATTAGGAGAGCCAACAACTAGAATAACAATTGTAAATAGGATCTATTTGTAATTTATGAATAAGCTAGAGTTTAGCGACTCACAAGTTCATATCCTAATCCTAATCATATTCTTATTCTAATCATGTAAAAACAATTAATACTTTTGTAGTATTGTTTCATAAATAAAATTTAAAAAAAAAGAAAAAGTTGTGAAGCACACAAATCAATCTTCAAGTATGCGACCATTTCATCGTACGCGATCTGTTCTTGTTTAACAGTTGGATGGAATGGCAACCGAATTCATTATCGCCAAACGTCATGTCCTCTTTCATTTTGTCGACTCAGCAAATTTAAATCCTCTTCGTTAAAATTGTCGCACTCACCGATTGATCTTTTGTGTCCTTGGGAATACGAGAGCTCATGAAGCAGAGCCCTCTTTTGCTAGCCTTAATAGCACGCGCAGCGGGCTTTCAGTAGTTACACTTTAAGGATAAAGTTTCAATCCTGGCGCAAAGTGACGTCGAGGTCCATTATTACCTGTCTAGCTGCAAGTTTTGAACTCTGTGGAGGCAAGTGCAAAGAGGAGAAAAGATATTGCGGAGAACTCCTTAATAAGTTACGATGAAAGTCTTGAATCTCCTAGTAATGCTAGATTCAATACATTTACTGGTCATTCTAGTTCGGAACCGCCGAATTGACGATGTTTTATCCTTGCGACCGTCGTCATTCTAGTTCGTAACCACTAAACTGAGGATATTTGGATTATATTTTGTAATGAGGAACCACTACCTCTGGCTCTTCCATAAAATCACATTTCTGCATAGGGGAACCAATGACACATATGCTGTTTTTAGAATCAGCTAGAAATAGTGGTTCCTCAACGCAAAATGTAGTCCATTTTGGTAATCCAGGATTGCGCGAAAGGTCTATGAAAATATACGAGGATTGCCACTGAAAAAAGTGCCTCGTCCGAGAAACAAGGATTCTAGTCTCCCAGACAAGACCGTCTTGTTATATTTGATCCACAAGGTATTCTAGTTCATGGGACCCATACAGTCTTGTTCAGGGAACAAGACTTCCTTGTTGCATAAGTCAAAAGTCTAGTCACGGTAACAAAAATGTCTAGTTCTGGGAACAAGACTTGTCTTGTCACAGTATTTGGAAGAAATTAAAATTGCAAAAAAATGTCACAAATTTATATGAATTGCAAGATTTTTATGAAAATTTAATTGTTCTTTACTTCCTTCACTCCTCTTACACCAGAATTGTCCCATCCGACCTTTCAAATTTTACCGGCCTGATCGGGATTTGAACGCGGGACCATGTGTTAACGGACCGAGTGTTCTACTGTCTGAGCTTTCCGAGCTAGTTATAATGCCGAGCCGAATTTTAAGTATAAGTACAGCCCACAGATTTACTTTTTCACTTTGTTGCTATCTCAAGTCGGTGGAATGCGGAGAGCATCAGATTGTTTGGTTTCTTTCTTTTTTACCATTTACTGTTTACGAAAAGGAATTTACATTCTACATCTGATAAAAATGGACAATTTAGGCCGAAAAAATGTATTTCTTCAAGCAACGATGTTTCCTTTGATCCGTGTTTATGATTCTAATTTTTATTTTTATTTTATATCATGATAATAATTAATAATATATAAATAAATCAAACGTTAAAAAAATAATTATATAATTAGATACATTTGATTTTAAAACCTTACGCATGAGCGATTTATTTTTAAAAAAAAATTATAAACTTATTGTTTTTACCTTTTCATTAAACATCCAGAAAAATTTTAGGGGAAAAATTATTAAGCGTAGTTCTTAAAATACTCTTTCAAAATAAGTAAAACAATACGCTCTCTTTGAATTTGACCATTACTCGTGGTGAGCAGATAATCTTGTCACAGTGACAAGACTATCGAGTCCGGTGGCTCAGAAACCTAGCATATAAAACAAGACTGGTCTTGTTGCATTAACAAACGGGTATTGTTTCCCAAACAAACTGAGTTGTTTGGCAGACTAAAAGTCTTGTCCCTGAGACAAGGCAGGTTTAACAAGTTTATCTTGTCTCTACGGCTCTACTATTTTTTTCAGTGTGCGCTCAAAAGGCTCAAAGATTGCGCGATTTTTAACATCTGCTACAGGAATGCGCGAATTTAAAATGAAGTTAATTTAGGGTGGAAGTTTGGCCAAACAGGAAACAGTCGGAGACTAAACGCATTTTTGTTTTAACGCAAGTTTAGGTTAGTTTGTTGACAACGTCATCGATGTCTTACTTTGTGATGACAAATGAAATGAAAAGATTGAATAATGGTCGTAGAAATAAAGAACTTTCCTAACTTTTCTCGGAAAAAAAATATAATCAGAAGAAAAAAGGCAACTTTGAAATGCTGATACGGCATTGAAACACAACTCGGGCCTTTTAACCTCTATATCATTCGATGCCGCGATCATTCTAACGCGAGTTAGAATAATCGCGTCAAATATAGTGCTGCCGGCGTTTAAATTATAATAGCGCCTGCAAGACTGTAGGAATACTTCACGCATTTCGCCATACATTGCGGTCGGAGTAGCGCGCATAATAGCGCCTACAAGACTGCATGAATACTTCTCGCATTGCGCCAAACGCAGTGCAGTCGGTCAGTTGGCGTAAAACGCGAAGCGTCCACAAGACTGTAGGAATGCTGTCGGGCTGCGTGTTGTCATTCTTGACTTTTTGCTATAATTAAAGGGAAAATATGTATCCTCATTGTAACGATTCAGAAACTCGGATGATATTTAATTTTTTTTGGTCCCATCAAAAGAAAAAAGAACGAACGAACATATCGCGTCAAAATTTTCGATACTTTTATTTGATTTCATCTAATTAAATTCGGAAAACTTCTCTGGAAAGCTGTGCGTAGCTTTTTGAAAACATTTATTAAAAATAAAATATAAGAGTGGTGCATAACGATGCAATCAGAGATAAGTATACGCATTCTTTCGGGTGCATACCCGCCGGGTTTTAAATAAATTCAACTCTTAAAAAACTTGAACACGGAAAACGTGTGGCAGATACTTGAAACTCTGGTGTTGAAAAAGTTCGAACGTATTGTAAAACTGTAATATCTGAGTTTTTTTGCAATCACATGGGAACGAGTTAGCGAGTTTTACATAGTAAGGGAATTACTACCTGTTATTATCATTGCAATTCCCTCGCCATTACGGCCTGCAGGACTAAAAGTCCTCCTCCACTTGTTAGCCTATACTTAGGGGGGAGGGGGGGGGTCTTGCCTGAGCGTAAGGGCCCTTTGGAAGCGCTCTCACGAGAGAGCCCTTAAGGTTTCGTGCACGAAGCACAAGAGGGAGAGAGTTCCGAAGGCAGTAGCCGCCAGCTTGGGCCCGCAAAACTCTCCACTCACACTGGAAATAAAAACACATCGGATCTAGAGTCCAGACTCCTGAAAACATTGACAAGAAAAAATACTCTTGATTCAATGAGATTTAAGCTTAAATCAAGAACCAAGCCTCTTAATGTAAGCGGATTCCGTTTCGATTCAAGCAAAAATCCGATTGAATCAAGAGTATTTTTTCTTGTCAATGTTTTCTAGAGCCTGGACTCTAGATCCGATGTGTTTTTTTTTTCCAGTGCACTCAGTTAGAAGTCGGTATGACTAAGTTCGCTTACATGACATACATGCATGTACATAAAATATACTCCAAAATCGATTTCGCCTTAAGACATTTAGCTTAATCTAAAATCGATTTTACGTAGCGGCTCCGAAACGAAAAAGAAACAGCTTAGTTTTCAGGTCGAGCGCAGCGATGCTCGTTCAATTACTTGATGGCTCCGGGGTTTAGTCACAATATCTTTTGTCGGAATCAATTACGTCCCGATTGAAAACGAGGCTCCAGTGCATAGTTGGTTGCAGAGGGTAGGAAAAAAAAACGCAGACAATAAAATCCTACGCGAAGCGGGACGGTGAGCCGGAGCTTTTTCCCGAAAACCGTACAACTAGCGCTCCACCGCGATTCGGTAAATGAGACTGCTGTAATCAGAATCGAATAGTGAAAATCCGCATGCTGTGTCACCTTCGTCTCTTGTTTGCCAGATTCATCCACGAAAAAGAATATGTATGTTTGCCGTTGTTGCCGCATTACATCGATACAACTTTTCAGCCATGAGTAATCAGTGCGAATGTGTGTTTTCCTGATTGATGGAAGCAAGGTGGAATAAATCGAGAGTGTCACTACATAGAGTCGTAATGTGAATAGGAGAGCTGGCGCACTGGCGCCCTGTTCTGGTCGACGAGTTCCGAGCCCGTTGTGCGCCGAGCTACGATCACTTTTTCGATACATTTTCGATCCAAAATGGCGGTTGTGGAATACTTAGTAATTTCTATCCTCTTTGTTTACATCAGATGGCCGGGTCACCGTCATTCGAAAACAATCGATTATGTATCGAAAAAGTGACTCTGCGTTGCACAGTAGTCGCGGCATTCGGGACCTGGAAAATGCTTAAAAGAGGCGACAGCTCTCCCGCACTTACATTACGACTCTACACTGGGGGAAAAAAAAAACACATTGGATCTAAAGTCCAGGCTCTTGGAAACATTTCCAAGGAAAACTACTCTTGATTCAATCGGATTTGTGCTTGAATCAAAACGAAATCCGCTTAAGTTAAGAGGCTTGGTTCTTGACTTAAGCTAGATTCTGATTGAATCAAGAGTACTTTTTCTTGTCGATGTTTTTAAGAGTCTTGACTCTAGATCCAATGTGTTTTTTTTCCAGTGTATGTGTCACTACCGCGGTACATACGGCCCTTATGTCCACAGCCACCCGCACACGGATTATTTTGCTGGGTGGTTCATCTCGTGCGCCAAGTGGACGTGCTTCTGCCTAACGGAACTATGTGTATTAAGACATGAGCCTTGAGACCCATAAAAATATCTGCATAATTGGGCTCACGTCAATATGCATATAATTCCGTTTGGCAAAAATGCGTCCGATTAGCCGAATGGGACTATTTGCAAAAATGCCGAGAGGAGAACAGTCCATCTGCCCGAGGTCACGGACTCGGAGTAATCAATTTGTCATGAGACTTAAGCAAAGATAAAACGCAAAACCGGCCGCCATGAGACTATATTTAAGCCAAATCCATCGATAGAATAGATAAATTCCTTTTCAAAGGCCAAACGTACACGGTTCAGCGCTGATTAATGACGTCCGATTGGTGATAAGGAAAGGAACTTGGAGGACGCTCCGTTTCGGGCCGAATCGATAGTTGAGAACAAGATGTTGACGTCACCGTTGGAAGGATTCGTTTAGGCGGAACGGAGGCGGAAATACCGCCTAATTAGAGGTTAAAAATAAGTGAATGAACGACCCCCAAGGTTCGGAATTATCGGGAAAACTAACAGTGCCTCCTTCTGTCACGCGACGGCCGGCCGCAGCCGAGCCAGAGAACGCTTCGGCATGGCACCGGCTCTCGTCAGACGTCAGACGATCTCCGCGGTTAAGTCAAATCAATTAAGATTACACAGGTCCCAGGTTCGAATCCCACGGGTGTCGATAAATTTTCATGGAACTGACGAGTGGATCTTCAGGTGCAGATTCCCCTCGGCCTTAATCCCTGAGAATTTGAAAGCCTGGAGCATGGATGTACTGTGCACTAACCCTAACCCATTCTCCCTAATAATATCTGCCCACTCCCAGGTTGTAATTCACCTGATTCACCTGAGCACACTGCCCCACTGCCCTTTTTTCAATACTCATCGAGATCTCCTTGAGGCCAAGCTTGGCTCAAAATTTACTTTACTGACTACTCAAGACCTCCTATTATCGTCCCAAGCAAATTGGAATCGCATATCATCTTTCGTCGAAAAAATAATTAAGTGTAAAAGCAAACACATGTCCCTCTCCCCGAAGGACCCCCCCGCCGATGGTATACATAGTTGTAATTCCGGCGCGACCTTGACTCTAGGAGTCACTTAATCTCCAATTAATTTCTTTATTTTATCTCTTACTTCGTTACTTCTTTGTTCTCCTTTTTATATTTCTTTCTACTATTCAATTGTATCTATATATACTGCATCTGTCGCAGTTCACTTTTCGTTGTCTTGTATCATTTAATAATAAAGGTCGTTAAAAAAAAAAAA
>NW_017547112.1:424866-446648 GCF_001854935.1 Bemisia tabaci | reverse complement strand
CAAAATTTAGGAGGTAAGTTCACTGGGAAAAAAACACATTGAATCTAGAGTCCAGACTCTTAAAAACAGCGACAAGAAAAAATACTCCTGATTCGATCAGATTAAAAAGCTTACATCAAGAACCAAGTCTCATAATTTGAGCGGATTTCCTTTTGATTTAAGCTTAAATCCGATTGAATCAAGAGTCCTTTTTCTTGTCAATCTTTTCCAGAGTCTGGACTCTAGATCCAATGTGTTTTTTTTTCAGTGAAGTGTAAGAAAGCGCTGAGACCAAAAATCGCATTTGAGAAGACGGCTTCAAAATTTTGGATTTATATTCATTCATTTAAATTACAAAATATCAACAACAAAAAATCACTCATCCAAGGATATAAGTGTCTTGAACATGAACGTTTATATGCCAAAAAGAACTATACTCCACGGAATCTCTATTCTTTCACTGATAATATAAAATATTAAAATGATAGTTTATATTAAATATGATTTGATAAATATATGATATTCAAGATGAAAATATTTGTGTTTTCGTTTCATTTTTGGTTAATATAGGAAGTGATAAACACAGATCAACGAAAATTTTGTGTTGAATTTTGTACAGTTTGTGGTGAATGTAGCGTAGGAAACATTGGGGAAACTGGGAAACCCCTGAGTCAAGCGAACTTGGATGGGTTATTTTGTGTTTTACTTCCCGTGTCAACTAAACTTTTGTGAGGAGTTCTCTCTTTGTTATGAGTGCTTTTTACTATAAATCGGTCGATATAAGTGGAATACGAAAGCTACGCTGAGCTGAAAACTCTCTTGTATAGACACACACTTATGGACCGTCTCTTTTCATTTCTTAGTATCAGACAGCAGAAGAGTGCTTTAAGAACATTTCCTAACGAAAATCGCCCAAAAATGCCAAACCGAGGTATGGACATTTTTTTTGTCAGTCAGAAAAATTCTACCCTTTAAACGTGTTTTATTATAAGCTGTATAAAATTATAATGAGATTTTTTCAGGATTAAAAATTGCTGGATCATCGGAAAACACTTCGCCACATCGAAGCTCAAGGGTGAACCGCACTTGTTCGCCGAATATTTCTGAAGACATCACTGCTTTGTTCTTTCGGAATGCAAAATTTGCAGGTGTCTGAAATTTGATGAATTTCTTGTTTAACTTGAAATTGTTGAGCGAAGTGAACACGATGATAATTTTGGTTTATAAATTGAACAATTATTGGTGGAAATATGACCAAATTACCCTATCTGCTACAATACATTCGTTTAATAAGAAATGCCGCGTGATTCTTCTGCAATTCCCCATATCAGAAAAAAA
This sequence comes from Bemisia tabaci, assembly GCF_001854935.1. Taxonomy (NCBI): domain Eukaryota; kingdom Metazoa; phylum Arthropoda; class Insecta; order Hemiptera; family Aleyrodidae; genus Bemisia; species Bemisia tabaci. The sequence continues at coordinate 445,331 of NW_017547112.1, read as the reverse complement.
GTACTGAAAAAAACCGAGAACGTAGCTCATTCAGAACTAATAAACATTTTTCGTGCAAGGTCTCCTTTTCCTCTTACAAAATACACTGAGTAATCTTGCGTTGGATAATAGTTATGAATTATTCTCTTTAAATTTTCCTGAAACTTAGTCGCAATTTGATCTGTTATTTCCGAAAATAACAGATAAGAAACTGATAAACATCGTTAACTTCGCTTTATTCGACAAAAAGTTTGACAACTTTGAATGAGCATACCTCCCATGCGTATTCATGCGTTACTCCTTTTGGGGGTTTTCCGGCGCTCTGCTCAGCATAAAAGACAGCTTTTCTTAGGTATTTCAAAATCTGGTTTTCCATACCAATTTGACAAAATTCACTCTCATTCAATTATTTGGATTGCAGTTTGCTAAAAGGAACTAGAACAGTGCAATGATGCAATGAAGATTGTGCAACTTCATCCTTTGCAATAAAATTGCCGATATCATGAACAAATATGGAATGGGCATGGTGTTTCTTGTCTTAAATTTACAGTTTTTAACGAGTGAATAGAAACTGTCAATTGATAATCAGGTTTTTCTTCTAAGACAAAAGAAGCTGCACAATCTTAGCAACATTGCAATGCTCCCGGTTCTTTTTTGCAAACTGTACTACTTTTGTCTGATTTTTTTAAGTTTTTCCTCCCGCAGATGGTCAGAAATGAATTTTTTTTCCTTCGAATTTGAAGATGGGATCGGCGATCTAGCAACCACGCTGGCAACAGACAATTCATTTCAAACACCTCGTCTCATCCTTTTCTCATTTCCCTGTGTCGCTCCCGCGTTCTTTTCTCCACTTCTTAAACGCGCTACATTGCTGGAATTTATGAACATCCGCGTTACTCCTCAGTTCCCTTTGTAAAATGTCTCTAACCCTTAGCTTATATCTTGCCACAACATTTAAAGTTGAGAGAAACTAATAGAAACATCCTCACATCCGAACAGACTTTGGAACCCGCGTGTATTCTCTGCGTTAAAAATAGCTCCCTGTGAGGACAGTAAAAGCAGAATTAAAATCTTTGGTTCCTAATGGAATAGACAGTTGGAGATCATAAAATATCATCTTTTTTTTTTGAACAAAAAAGGTAATTTATTTAGTTTGGACAAAGTGGAATCATGATGGACAGGTTATGACCCTAAAGCCTGTTTATACATTCCAAGTGGTGAAGCCTAAATATTTAAAATTTCTTAATCTATATTGCGTTTTCCCCTTGTACCATTTTCCTTTAGAGTGCTTATTATCTATTATGGTGGACTGAAGTTCCTCAATCTTCTTTTTGTTGTTCAGTCTGCATTGTTCTCCTTGGAACTGTCGATAGACTTTTCTTCGAGGGAAGAAAATAGAACCTTGGCTCCTGTTCGATTTTTGTGAAAATTGGTATCTGGTGTTACTTTTTTCCTTGATACGGAAATGTATTTTCTCCGCAAGAGAAAATCAGACTTTCAACTCGAACTGTGCTCTTCGTAGTATCCAGCGCGAACAGCACTCTAAGTCCACACATCAAGACTCTTCTCTCCTTAAGTCGCGGTCGGACCAATTTAAAACGCCTTCAATTGCGAATGATACTGTGCAACACACCGAAGTTGAAATATTTGTATTCTTAGGTTGGAACCTAACTCGTGTAAAGTGCTCTACCAAATAAGGCATAATAAGTGCTGTATATCAAGTTACCTCGCATACATTAAGCTCATTTTTGTTTGACAAAAATGTAAGCTTCACTAGATTAATAAAGAAATAATTATTATCATTATTACGTAGCCAACGAAGGATGCTCACTTGAAGGAAAACTTGTCCAGCGCATCGGATGGGTATCGGGGGTATTTTACGACGGGAAACTTGAATTTTCAGTCAAATTTGCAAAATTCCGTACTCCAGGATAGCAGACGCGGCCCAAAATGCTATCTCGGCTCCAATTTTACTATTTGTATACCTCTGGCTGGTGGATGATACTTTTGCTGTTGCTGTACTTGATATGATTTTCAAATGTAAGTGACTCAGATTCGCTTTCAATTGACCTAAGGTCGTTGCTTCCTAAGAAAATGAACACTACATAATGTTTGTCACGTTTGTTTAAACAATCAGTTTCCTTATTTTGATCAATGTAGCAATTTAATCGCTCGAGGGCTTGAGCTACATTTGATCCTCTTTTTGAAAGATCAACGAAGTCCGAAGATAAGTTTATCAATTTTTGAAGTCGCTCAAAGTGGCTGTCGCCCAAAAAAACTACAATTGCGTTAGACATCTTGATTGCGAGTCTTATAAGGCCGTGGTCGGAAGACGGCCAGTATGCAGGAAAACGGATCAAATTAATCTATATCTTTTAGAATTACCTAATTGCATATTCCAAATAAACATAATTTCTCACAAATGAAGGGTTGAAAGGGGTGATTCAAAGGAAAACGATATAAACATACATATCTTTTATAATTACCTACTTGCATCTATAAATGTACATAATTTCACACAAATGAAGGGTTGAAAGGGATAATTTAGAGGAAAAAGATTAACATACTTATCTTTTCATGTTTACATTTGCAAGTTAAAAATAGTTGCACAATATTAACGACATTAGAATGCTCTGGGTTCCTTTTTGCAAAATGCAATACACTTTATCTGGGCCACAGCTAGTGTCAGATTTTAGGCTGGCAATGATTGTTTTAATTTCATCCGCAGTGGTAGCATGCATGAACATGGAGTTTTCAAACATTTTTTTTGGAGCTCTATTGGCTTGCTGTGCAATCTTGCGTTCAGATTTTTCGTATTCTTTAGTGACCTCGTCTCTCAATGTCCCACCTATTCTACTGTAGTATCCGTTTAGTTCATCAGGTGAAACATCATTTTGGCAATCCTTAAGTTTTCCCTGTCCACTCAATTCATTCATAAAACACCAATTTTTCCTTGGATCATTTTTAACTTTCCATATTTCTTTTTGATATTTGTTTTCGCCATTTCTTATCAGCGTGACGATAGCAGATATTTGTATCTCAACTCCTTGTTGCTCTTGTCACTTGACCAAAGTCTGAAAATTTTGGCCCGTTTTTGGATGTTACGAAGGATACCTATAGTGATCCAAGGCTTCAATATTTTGTCTCTACCAGCTGGTATTTCTTCATACTTGATTTGACAGGGTGCCTAGCATCAGGATTTTCCCGATTCTATCAGGATTTTAGGTCAATCAGAATTTAGTCCCGGTTTCATCTGGATTTGAGGAAAAATTGGTCGCAAAATCAGGATTTCAGAATAGTCGGCCGTCCGATCGATTTTTTTTTATCGAGTTATTTTTGTGAAGTTAAAGTTTCTCCGCCAAAAATCAGGATTTGATCAAGATTTGGAACATTTATGAAATCAGGATTTGGAACATTTATGAAATCAGGATTTAGCAGTCACAGATCAGGATTTCATCAGGACTTCCCCAAATGGAAAGAAAAACTAGACACCCTGTTTGAAGCTAATAGTCTCATTAATACACTTAAAGAAATTTTCTATATAGCTACGTTTATATCAGCAAGTCTATTTGCATATACATCGGTTTAATAATAAGAACTGTTTTATGGTTGTTAAAATACATATGGATAGGATTTAAATGAGATGTACAACCTTTACACATATAAATTTAGGAATTCATTTCGCCAACGGTTCGGAGGACCATTGCCTTCTACCTCAGGGCATGATATAATATCAGTTTACATGCAGATTTGAACTTCTCGTCAAAGCTTCACGCATGTAGCAATAAAAAAGTGCTATTGAACACACGTTGCGATACCTACAATGAAATTTTGACACGAGATATCGGACCAATCGATCGGAGAGGAGGCCACCGATGGAAGCAGCGATGAATCTCGCGTCGCGACACTAGAAAGAGTCCATGACGTCACTCAGCGATGCGGAAAACGCCGCATGAGCATTTTAATGTCGCCAAACTTCCTCTCAGGAAACATCCATTTTTGAAGATAGTCATGAATATTCTCCCTTGAAATTTTCAGACTCTTTAGACAAAATACCAAGCAAAATCCTCCGAAAAATCGGAGGAGAAATATTCACAGATTTCCCTCAACATCTGTTGTTTTTCGAAGGGAATTTGGCAACGTCTGTTGGCTCATACGGCTTTCTTCCTTTGCACGGGAGGATGGGCGCAGTGGCGTGGCGTGAATTGCGATATATCGATTTGTTATGTCATTTAAACCTATGGTAAAGAATCGATTGTTAAGGTGTTCGCTGCGAACACCCTGTTTATCGATCCTTTTCCATAGGTTCAAGTGGCATAACGATCGATACATCGCAATTCACGCCACGCCACTGGATGGGCGTGGGCGCTATCCCGGCAACCGGCAACAGAGCCGCGTTTTCCCTGTCATTGTTGATTTTCAAAGCGAAGTGAATAGATGGAAAAATTGAACTCTCTGCCCCGTCCCCTTCCCCGCGGCGCGGCACCCCTCCCCCCCTCGCTCCTCTCCCAACAAAAACGTTTCCAAAACATAAACCACTCGGGAGCGGCGCTGCACGGTTCGCCCTCGTCCTCTGCGTTCATTGTTCACTTATATCTCACTTTATCTTGTGCACAATGGAGCCGCCGCTACAAGAACCGCTCAGCCGCGAGCTCGAAACAGCGAGGAAATGCGCGCTTTCGGACGGGGCTGGCGGCGGCGGCGACGAAACGCACTCTGAAGGGCCTCCGAGGCGCCTCGGGAACCCGACCAGGTGCTCGCGTCCACCCACGGAACTCGCGGTTCCCCGGCCGAGGGGAAAAATTAATCGCGGCGGGATCCAGGATTTAACCCTGGGAATCGATGTAAATGTCCAAGACCGATATGGCTGAGTAGGGCATTTTGCAGGCGCCTACGCGGATATCCATTTGGAACGATTTCATCCGATACGCACACTGGAAAAAAACACATTGGATCTAGAGTCTAGAATCTTAAAAACATCGACAAGAAAAAATACTCTTGATTCAATCAGATTTAAGCTTAAATCAAGAACCAAGCTTCTTAATGTAAGCGGATTTCCTTTTGATTTAAGCTTAAATCTGATTGAATCAAGAGTCCTTTTTCTTCTCAATGTTTTCATGAGTCATGATCAGCCCAAATCACTTGGTTGCTTAATAACTCCACCCACGGAACTCGCTGTTCCAGGCCGGGGGGAAAAATTAATCGCGGCGGGATCCAGGATTTAACCCTGGGAATCGATGTAAATGTCCGAGACCGATATGGCTGAGTAGGGCATTTTGCAGGCGCCTACGCGGATATCCATTTGGAACGATTTCGTCCGATACGCGGAGAGAAAAACTTGGCTGCCCATTCAAGACGCACTGGAAAAAAACACATTGGATCTAGAGGCCAGACTCTTCAAAACATCGACAAGAAAAAATACTCTTGATTCAATCAGATTTAAGCTTAAATCAAGAACTAAGCCTGCGAATTTTTCCTTTTGATTTAAGCTTAAATCTGATTGAATCAAGAGTCCTTTTTCTTGTCAATGTTTTCAAGAGTCTGTATTCTCGATCCAATGTGTTTTTTTTCCAGTGCGGCGTATGCAATTTCATGATCAGGACATGATTTTTCAGCTATTTTAGAACACATGACAATCCGGTTGCGTTGAGGGTCGTGCTCTTTTGCGTTTACGTGGAGACATCGAGGTAAACTCTATGAAGATGACATCTCAGAGAGATGCTCTAAGTTTAAATTTGGATTCAGCGCATAAAAAACCATGCATAGTTTAAAAGTCCCGTGTTTAGTGTTACTCTGTGTTACTTTTTTGTGTTAGATCAGCCCAAATCACTTGGTTCCCTAACAACTCCACCTACGGAACTCGCTGTTCCAGGCCGGGGGGAAAAATTAATCGCGGCGGGATCCAAGATTTAACCCTGGGAATCGATGTAAATGTCCAAGACCGATATGGCTGAGTAGGGCATTTTGCAGGCGCCGACGCGGATATCCATTTGGGACGATTTCATCCGATACGCAGAGAGAAAAACTTGGCTGCCCGCTCAACACGGCGTATGCAATTTCATGATGAGGGCATGATTTTTTAACCTTATCTTTTTGTAACGCTCTATGGGCCGAACGTAAAGATTGTGATAAAGTGGAATCGTTCCATTCTGGATTCAAAGTTAGGAATTTTTGAACGGTTGTGATGGCTTCTACGGCGTCTGGAAACGAGATCCTCTCCCCTTCGGCCTTTGTTGCTGTCGCTCAGGTTGTTATAACCGATCACCACATCTGTCGGGACGCGAAAACTCCGTCGCTATGACCGATATGTCGTTATTTGCGATATAACGACATGCGTCGTTATAACCGATACATAAAAACATTGAATGAATGGGATTTCAGCCGGGACCGACCAGTTTACCTCGTTATGCCTGATATGTCGTTATAACCGATATCCACTGTATTTAGAGCAAATGACATTCCGGTTGTGTTAAGGGTCGTGCTTTTTTGCGTTTACGTGGTGACATCGAGGTAAACTCTACGAAGGTGACATTTCAGAGAGATGCTCTAAGTTTAAATTTGGATTCAGCGCATAAAAATCATGTATAGTTTCAAATTCCCGTGTTTAGTGTTACTCTGTGTTACTTTTTTGTGTTAGATCAGCCCAAATCACTTGGTTGCTTAACACGATTTTTTGTTGAGTTAACCCAAAGCGTACCCGGAATAAACAGCCTAGCGCTGAGCCGTGCCATTTCAGGTAAAATAGCGCCAACAACAGGCAGCAGGGCTCAGCACTCCACTGGCTTTAGTTGGCGTTATTTTACCTAAAGTGTTAGGGCCCAGAGCTAAGTTGTTGTAGGTTACTCCGAGACATCGGGGCATGAAGAAAGTGTCGTGTGGAACCTACGCACTCTTGGTTTCTTCCCAGAACTCAAAATTTGTGGCTTGCGAGTAGCTAGCGCATTGGATCATCACCAAAGCAATCCAGATTCAATCCTGGTGGCCGCCGCTTAATTTTCATGGACGTCGCAGAATTTCATCGCGAAGATTCGGTCCTTTCAACCCAAGGATTTTGTCAATTTGACTCAGGGAAATCTAACACACAAAGATCAACCAACAATTTTTTTTTGAAGAATACTAGCTTTTGTGTCATGCACCCCAGGATAATATTTTTGGGAGGAAGCGTTTTTTTGTGATCGGATGGACATGGTTGGTGGTATCTTTTTTGCAAGTCTTGACGTATGTGGACATTGCACCCGGTAGAGGGTGATGTTGCGCTTTTTCACCGGCACACAGTGGATCGAGTCAATTAGAGAGGCTGGACATGAAATATTTTATTTAAACTGCAAATGTTGATGTTTATTTCGTCACATTTTAACTGTCAAAAGGTACTCTAGGAAGAATTTTTTACGAGGTATGACCAATGGAATCACTTTTAGAACCTCTAAATTTTCTTATCAAGGGAGTTATAAGCTTTTGAAGTTTCCAAATTTTGCCTGACCTCTCCTATTAACTTGATCCACTGTACGGCATCGCATGTGTTTATTATATTGAATCCGTGCTCGTGCGTGGAGCTATAAGAGAACAGCCGCGCTAGCGTCGACGGTGTACCAATACGCAACAATCTAGGATTAAAGCTCTCCGAAACAGATACTGAAGATTTCAAGTGGGAGGAAAATAAAACAAAAAGCTATTATCTCAAACGCACACGTCACGATCCATCATTATTCTTTGATGTTCATCCCTTCGTCCGAGATAAAATGACGTCAAAGCCCAATCGATCGCCTTGAATTTTAAAATATGTTGCATCTCAGTCAAAACGTCAAGTTACACTAAGTCTCAATTGCACGAGCGTGCTTGTGCTTTTCTTTTGTTTACTTTTTCAAGCTCTTTTTCGTTCCTCAGCATACATTCTTGAGCCGGAATTAGGTTATTTTCAAACTCTTAGGCGTCGTCTACAGCACGTGGGACTATTTAAACTCTTCTCTTTCTCCTCATAGGAGATTTTCGAGTCCATATATACTCAGGCCAAAACTCTTCATGTATGTTACGCGTCCATCGTGCCATTTTCCAGCGCATGAATTCGTTTTTTCCCCAACTCAGAAAAAGTGGTTTCCCGAATCGTGGATTATTACGTCCATTTTATGAAAATAAATTGATGAAAAATGAACGAAAATTATGAGGTTCTTACCTAATCACAATGAATTTATCCTGATTTCACAGGCAACACAACAAATATCGATGGTGAGACTACCGGACCACGTACCTCGGTTTGCGACGTTGCAGACTACCTGTCAAACTTTATTTTTTAAATGGAAAACTATAAGTGGAGCACGCTGTTGTTTTGAGCAGCCCTCAAAGTAAAATATTTTCTGAGAGGCAATTTGGCAACATACGAATGCTCATGCGGCGTATTTTCTTTATTAGCACGGCGGTATTCTGCGCAACGCCGAAAGGTGGGGGAGGGAAGCGTTATCTCCGGAAATTGATTTAAAGAACTTCGGAAGAAAAATAGCGTATAAATTTCTCGCGCGGCAACGTTGTGAGTTATCTATAGCTTTGATCATTTTTGGAAGACGAATGAGTACCAATGAATGTTTAATTCGCCACGTTCTTTCCTTCGAAATTAGCTTAAGCATCTACGGTTCTGAAATCGATTTCCTGGTGACTAACTTTAGAACCGCGATATTATTTTACTTTTAAATTATCTATTTGCTTCCCTCGGAGGTGCGCTGATGGTTTCGTCTGAATTCGATTTTGAATTTCCGCCCTTTTTTTTTCCCCCACCTTGGTTCTGTCTGAGTCACATTCCTTTTCACTGTGATGATGTCCATATCATCCTCAACCGCTGCTCTTTTTTCCGTGAAGGAGACGCCCTAAATTTGTGCACTGGAAAAAGAATAAAAACACATTGGATCTAGAGTCCAGACTCTTGAAAACATAGACAAGCAAAAGTACTCATGATTCAATCAGAATTTAGCTTAAATCAAGAACCAAGCCTCTTCATTTAAGCGGAATACGTTTTTATTCAAGCAAAAATCCTATCGAATAAAGAGTATTTTCTCTTGTCAACGTTTTCAAACTGGACTCTAGATTCAATGTGTTTCTTTTCCAGTGTGGAATTCCTGTAATTTTTGAAGAATTTAGATGGCCTTTTTGTGTCGTCACTACTGCTCTGACGCTGGAAATAGACTTTAAGTATCACAGACACCATACGGTAGCCATCAACAAAATTTGGCGTTTCACTGGAAATCACTGATGAATTAAAGTGCTCGAATCTTTTTATTGTGTTATTCACCACTTTAACCTACCAACGAACTTTCACTCCTTGGTTGAAAGTTGAGCATTTCCATTTTTTAATCAAAGTACTGTAAACTTTGAAACCTGTAGCTTCCAAGTTAGATTTCTTACGTCCAAACCTGCGATCAATGGCAAAAAGTTCACCACTCTTGAAAAGTGACTTGTATCGATCAGTTTACATTTTTCTCAAGGATATCAGCATTACTTGCGGACTCTCCACCCAGAACCGCCGCACACCTCAGGAATTAAAACTATGGGCAAGTTCATTTGACTGTTTTTCTTTTGTTTTTCTTTTTTTTTCTTTTTGCGCGCTACTTGACCCCTCAAACACTCATTTGTCAACTCCGTTTTTCTCGTGAATCTCATAGAACTGAATCTTCCCTATGTAAAATTGTTCACATATATTTTTTACGTACACTGGAAAAAAAAAGAAAAAAAACAAAAAAAGAAAAAAAAAAAAAAACACAGTGGATCTTGAGTCCAGACTCTTGAAACATTGACGATAAAAAATACTCTTGATTCAATCGGATTTTTGCTTGAATCAAAACAAAATCCGCTTAAATTAAGAGGCTTGGCTCTTGATTTAAGCTAGATTCTGATTGAATCAAGAATACTTTTTCCCGTCGATGTTTTTAAGAGTCTGGACGCTAGATCCAATGTTTTTTTTTTTTCCAGTGTAATTTTAATTTTTTCCATCACGAATTCTTTTACCACCGTCAGTATTTACCTGACGTTTCCTGTATGTTTAGAGGCCTCCGTCAACAGCCTCGTGTGTTAGCGAATTCCCTTAAAAGTTCCTGGTTTTCCAACAAGGCGAGAGGAATGATCCGCACCGGGGTCATAAAGTGTGAAAGAGTGGTTCTGGCGAGATTTCGTCGGTGGGCATTGTCTGGCGGGTGACAAGGCAAAACCGAAAAGGTTGCGCGCGGATAATGCCCGGACGAGAATAATGGTAATACGCTGGCTTCAACGCCATCGCACGGGTGAGCGATGAATAAGAAAATATTATCATCTTCATCATTTATTGAAAATCTGCAAAGCTTCGCTGTCCATGCAGAAAGCTATCGCAGCCCCTCCCCCGCCACCTACAACTTTTGAATGTTATCCCTTGCTTCGTTCTGGTGATCCCGTTCAAAAGTTGCATTGAAACTACTCAACTTGGAATAAAAATACCATGCAGGAGCTCTCCTGCATTGCTAAGGAATAACGCCGTGTGTAAAATTGAACGTTCCCGAATTTCCTTTCAAAAAAGACTCGATTTTGGAGAAAATTATGAATATTTGTCGTTGACATTTTTAGAATTCTTAGATCACATTACGAACAGAATCCTCTGTGAAATTAGAGGAGAAATATTCACGAATTTACCCGAAAATTCGTGATTTGTCGAAGGAGATTTGGGAACGCATGAGGCTCACACGGCGTTTTTTCCAAGCATGGCAGTCTCGTAGCTTCGCTTTATTGTGTCCGAAGATGCTGCGCTTATTGGGTCAAAATAAACGAACGGTTCAGTCACATTCCTAAATGATTCCTGTGCTAAGCGAGGAATGATGTTGAATCTCGAATGAATCAGATTTTCGGTAAATCATATCAATTTTGTCAATAATCTCATTGGCGGGTTGGTGGATTTTACCATATACATGATCCGAAGCAGATCAGTCTCGAATATGTGTAACAATTTAATCGAGACGTGTAAAAACCATGCATGTTCTTTTTTCCATTTTTATTTATGTGTTTCAACAGTTATTTTCTGGATTAAGTACCCTCCTCAAAACTCGTTTTTGGTTTACCGTAATCCAAAAACTAGCCTTCACACCACTTTCAATATTGCATTCTTTGAAAAGCATTTTTCACACACGAACACTAAAAATGGATAATAGCAGTTACCACACGGTATCATTCAATTGATCATCAATTTTTTGCATGCATTTTGAGCATCTGCTTCTTGAGAATTGGTCGTTAATCGTAAAAACATATAGACCAGCAATGCCTCCAGTGCCGAGGCTTGAATGATCGGTTATCGATATTTCCCCATGTGAAGCTGTGCGTGGTAAAGAATCAATTTTTAAGGTGCTGGTTGCGAACACCCTGTTTATCGATCCTTTTCCACAGATTTAAATGGAAGATAAATCGACGTATCGCGAAGCACGCCTCGCCACTGAATGCTTTTATACTTGTTAAGGAGCCTAATTGTTCATAATAAAGCACTAATAATTGGTATAATATCGCTTAGATCATGTATAGTTTACTAGCAGTCGCCTGCATGCCCTACTACGTACAATAACTCGCAACGTGTGGCAAGTCGTGAGAGAAAAAAAGGAACAAAACAACATTAACATTCATACGTGATAAGAATCACTTTTACATAGGTTATTACCCGAAGATTTACGGCAATCAATAATTCAAGGGTGAATATTTGCGTAGCAATTACTTGCATACAGGCGGAAGTTTATTGCGATTAAGGAGTACACGGTCTCCACCAATCAAACTCGCAAACTGGGAAAGTCACGGCCGGAAGCCGTGCAAGTCTTGAGGGCCCCATCATTATAGCGCTGTCAGCCCATGACACGTTTGTGTCATGTCGTGCAGGAATATGTAATTCTTTCCATATTACAATTCGAAACATGGATAAAATTCAAAGCGCCTTCAATTTTTTGTATATGCAATAGGGACATCCAATGTGTGCGAATAGTTGTATCAAGGCGCTGAAGTTAACTGCATGTTGCGACCGAGAGATTCCGGAAACACCTCTTGCTTGACCTCTGTCTATGTCTTGGATAGCCTAAAGTCCTCAATCTTGAATGGACTAGTGTCTCCCACGTATCTCAACGACTACAACAGCAGGCATATAGACTTTAAAAACGAAAGAATTCGGCTGAAACGGTCAGATCAAGATCACGACTTTTCGCAAATGTAACTAATGCGGGATAAGTTATTTCCTGTATATTGCAAATGTTTGAAAACGTGGTTGACATTTTATATTAATAAACTGTAAATCTATAAGTACAATATTGACTGTGATTCCTACAGCAAAAACGCGTATCTCTGTATGTGATGCTGCATATATGATTGGCTCATGATTTATTTTTAAATGTTGAATTACTGTACATTACAGCTTGTAAAACAAGCTAACTGTAATATAAAAGCTGGTTATCGAATGAATGAGGAATGCATTGAGGCATGCATCACAGGAAAAAAAACACATTGGATCTTTAGTCCAGACTCTTAAAAAAACATCAACAAAAAAAAAATACTCTTGATTCAATCAGATTTAAGCTCAAATCAAGAACCAAGTCTCTTAATTTGAGCGGATTTCCTTTTGATTTAGGCTTAAATCTGATTGAATCAAGAGTCCTTTTTCTTGTCAATGTTTTCAAGAGTCTGGACTCTAGATCCAATGTGTTTTTTTCCAGTGATCAAGGAATGCTCCAATCGCTTGCAATGCAATGGATGGGTGCTCGCGCCTCATTTGTGGCGAGGCGTGAATGATCGACAATCGATATTTCCCTATTTTAAGCTATGCCAAAGAGTCGATCAGTAAAATGTTCGTTGCGAATATCCTGTTTATCGATCCTTTTCCATAGGTTCAAATGACAAATCAATCGATACATCGCAAAGCATGCCACGTCACTGGTGCTACTTGATGTGTTTTCCGGAAGCGCAATGAACCCGTGTCAGTAAACGTAAGTTGCCCAGCTCGGCAACTTAGGACCGGAGTTTCGGCGACTGACAGCGTGGGCGGAGCCATAATTTTCGCCGCTCGTCGTTATTTACATTCAAATAATGTAATTTATGCACAGGGCAGTTGTTTCTACGGCAAACGGCCATTATTTCGTTCGTGCCGTGATTTAATTGAATCCGTTCCTTCGGCGTTATCGGTCTTCAAACCCGCAGTCCCATCTTGCGCTTCATCAGCCCCTCAATAGATATTTCACATTTCTGATAAATCTGTGTACTTCACTCGGAATTTCGTCCACAAAACACTTCACACCCAGCAAAATTTGTTGTTTGAAAAAATGTCAATGAACCGCGCAGAAAATGGGCCTTTTGATAAGGTCCGGACTACGAATCATCATCATAGCATTTTTCGCCTCTTAATTTTACGCAGAAAACGACTCATACAACGGAGAGTTCTGAAATCAACTTCTGAACGAGATATCAACCAAAATTGTTAACACCTATTAAATCGGGCGAATGTCAATTGTTTCTTTGCCATGTAACCAATGTTGATTTTATGCACTCATATCTCCTATAGGAGTTGATTTTCACACCTTCCGTTGTGTAATGTGTTTTCCTCGGGCAATTTTAAGGTGGACAAATTCGCCAAAGGCTGTAATTCATAGCTTGTCTAGATGTCTATTCGTGGTTTCACACTCCCAAACAAACGTTCCTAATTACGGAAGTATGATTTGATTTAGGTTCAAACTTTTATTGAAGCAGAAAAAGAGGTTGCTTTCAATTTGAAGTGGATCAAAAATAATGATCAGGACATTCGAATTGTTTTAAATTCATCCCTAACTTCACAGCCTACCTATGAGACAGCGCTCCGCTCTTTTGAACTTCCATTTCTAGAAGCAGTACATCCTGGCATCGCCATGATTCGAAACTTGACAATTAAAAGGCACCCCAGTTTCACAACCCCTTGCAAAACTTTAAATGACCTTCGTCATCAGTTGCAGTTTTCTAATTAAAAACGGACATCATAAATATGTATACTCGTATGTGTCGCTTCATAGCGCTTTCTGCCGCTTTACGACGCGTACATCGAAAAAACAGTATCATGATCCCAACTATACTCCTGGCTAACTTTTTTTTGAATCCCTCAATTTGGAGACTTTTTTCGGAATCTCTCAATTTGAAATGATTTGTCTGGGTTCGAGTTTTTTCCACATAGCCATGCTTCACCTAATACTATTATATCTATTCTTCTAATCCATGCTTGTGAGACTTTAATAAATTGAACGAAGCTACACTTTATGCTCCAAGTCAGTAACCGACTCGATTTCTAGTGCATTGATACCACCATAACTACTTGATCTTGCCATTAATTTTCTTCACAATCTGTCATTCTTTAATGTTAACTTATACGTGCATATTGAAAAGGATATTAATAGTTTTTTTAAAAATGCTCGGAAAAATCCTGTATCTTCTTAACGTCGAAGTATGTCTTTTCTAGCGCATCGTATATTGTTTGTGGTAGCCTCGAGTTTTTTATTTGGCTCAAACCAGCCGCACTAGACTTTATTTTGCTTATATCTTTCATCGTAAATAGACTTCTTCAGCATTATGACTCGATTTGTTAGTTGACTCCAATGTAATCACTTACCCCCACATCTTGGAGCAATTGCCTCGTAAATAGCGAGAGGAGGCATCGTTGCTTTCACTCCTCGCTACTATTTCTTCATTTGCTCGGTCGGTTGAAACAGTTAGAAGGAGATGAAAGAGTTCCTATAGATCTACCACAGCATTAAGTAGGAAGTCGGATTGAATTTTGAATCAGCCCGCCATTGTTGAGACAAAAGAATAGGGCGCCTTTACGGTAAGTGTAATTGCTGGTATTAAGGGTCTCAGGGTGCAATTTGTATCTGCGATTCACTGCGACATCTTGGCTGCCCTTTCCCCTATCTGAGAGACTCAAGCGGGTTCATTAATGTAAGTGTGTTTTTGAGCGTTCCGTGCCCTGTTCATTAGATGCAGTACAACGTTGCCAGTTTTTCATTCGATCAACGCAATGAGGTAGTAACTCCTGATAGCATGTGTCAATAGAACCAAAGCAAGAAAAACAAAGAAAAAGAACACGTATGGTTTCGTGTAACACAATACTTTCTACGTCAAGATAAGGTGAATCTTCAGCTGTAGTTCCGAAAAAATCCACAACGTCGCGCTGCTAAAATCCGACTCCGAAATAGTGATTATTTAATTATCACAATACATATTTTAAACTCTAAGACTCATAAGTTCTAGCAGCATACACTGAAAAAAAAAGTAGCTTGGATCAAGCATGATAATTCTTGAATTTGCCGCCAAGAATTTTCTTTATCCTGCTTTAAGCTGACTTTTTCTTGATTCAAGAAAAATAATGCTTGGGTTAAGCAAAACAGTAGCATATATTAACCAGCAAAATTCTTGACTTAAGAAGAAATACTTCTTGGCGGCAAATTTAAGATTCTTTTTTTTCCAGTGACACGTCTGGAATCCTTAGAAACAAATGCGAGCTTTGAAAGTTCAATACTTAAAGCTATAACTTGATCCCAGTTTCTCTTACAGGATATCTGTAAATGTGAGAGAGACAGCCTCGCGGTGGGAGAGAGATATATCTGTAACTGCTGAGAGCGATTAATCGAGATTGGTTGCATTAAGGTCATCTTGCTTAACCCTGCTTTTTTCTGGGATCAAGTTTCAGAGCTTCAGAAATTACTTTTCGCATCGTTTTGATAGTCAATAGGAAGAAGAATGTAATGGCTACAACTTATGACTGTTCGATTTAAACAGAAATTCCTTTAACTTTCATAAAAGCTCATGGACTCACTTGGAGCTGGACGGACTCTAAAAGCGTGGACCAAAAAATCAAAACACAGCGGTGGCGCCCCCTGTGCGGAGAAATTTCTTACTTCACGGAGCTGTATATAGATAAACCTTAAATGTGTTCCCCTTCAACTGTGTGTAGGAGTTCAGAGCGAGAAAATCATTTAAGAACAGAAACCTTTCCCGCGATATTTGGAATTATTATTGCCGGATAGAAACAAATTTGGGGTCAAAGGAGTGTGAAAATGGCAGGGTTTCAATTATCTCCTTTGCCGGGCGGGGCACAGTGAAAGTGACAAAACTACCACGCGCATCTAATCGTGCTCCGAAGCTGCTCACATTGTCATCAGTGACGTGGCGTGAATGATCGATTGTCGATATTTTCCCATCCGAAGCAATGGTACAGAATCAATTGTAAAGGTGTTCGTCGCGAACATTATGTTCATCGACCCTTTTCATGAGCTTAAGTGACAGTTCAATCGATATATCGCAAAGCATGCCACGCGCCACCAATTGCCATTGCGATTTTTGAAGGCGGACTCGACATAATGAGAGGCATGTAATTAAGAGAGGGATCAACGCGTGCTCCTAACCCGACAGAGCAAAATGTGACGGAGCTATTCGTGCTGATCCTCAGCTGCGTGCTTTAGATTTTATTAAAATAGTAAATACTCTAAAAGATGAGGAAAAAGTATACCGAAACACGCCAAAAATTAGCGTCTCTCACTCTGTATTTCATTTTGCTGTTTACCATGTTTTTCCGCTAACCCCGTACTCTATCAGCTATTCCCACTGGTCTTTAAACATTTTTTAAAATTTTGACCAAATCCCTGGTGTCTTATTTCGTTTTGTCTTTTGTTCTATTCCTCTTCATCGTGCACTGTGACAATTCGTTACTCTAATTAACTTGTTTAGCTGTGTTTTGTGTTTGTAACCGCTTGATGAAGATGGGCTAAGCCCGAAATGCATCCAAGCTAATAAATTATTCTTCAACAACCATATTCTGCGTGTTTCGGTGTACTTTTTCCTCATCTTTATCATAACAGCACGCGAGATGCATTTTTCCAGTTAAATGCTCTTTACCGAGCCCCAACCAATTTTTTTTAAACGCCAATGTCCCACACGTCTTGACCCTACGAGAAGGCTTCATCCTGAGGTAAAACTCGGAGGCAGTTTATGATACAGGGTGAGGTAAAAGTCCCCGACCTCCGCCCCTCTAATTTTTAAAGCATGTCCGTATCAAAACGAAATTTGGGGGGTACCTACCTCTAGGTCAACAGGAGCGAAGGTCAAAATAGGCCAGTTTTAAAAAAAATCATAAGTCCGGTCCAGAAAGTTGCAAAAAGTTAAACAAGGCGGTAAAATTCAAGGCATTGCGTGAGTGTCTTCAGGGAAAAATCGTCAAGAACCTCACCGTCATTGCCCAGAGTGATTTCAGCGCCCTCTGCTCCCGCGATTAACTGCCTTTCTTGTCGCTAAGGCCCTGTAGTGTAATTTAGTAAACTACCTTCTTATTAATTCATTAAATATATACTGATAGACTTTAATTCTGTTAACGGCCGTCAATTGAAATTTTCATTTCTTAAGGTCTCCGAGGTCTTGCAATGTTAGTAAAATTTTTATAAGGCGGTCGTTCTGGCCAACGTATTCATTCCTCTTCTTATCGGAGGGTGACTCAGCAGCGAGAGATAATGTGCATTCTCTTTTTAATGCCTCCAGAAATAAATGAAAGATAAGTTGTTTATGAATCTGCCCCTTCTGAATTGGAGCATTCCAACTCACACTTTCGTCATTGGTTCTGTCAATGACTGAGGATCATTTCTAAGCTTCGCGAGGAATTTCGAGGTTTTCCAATCGCCGGTTAATGAAATGATTGTTGAATTTCAGAACTTTGTCATTCTATTATGAGGATGTGAGCTCCATCAATTAAAATTAGGGAAATGAGAGCCAGCGACGCGAACATGTCAATACGACGTTTTACATGCTAATCAGCTCGGTGCAAGTCTGTCAATCCTCCTTTTGAAGCTCCCTCCAGAGAGTTTGATTGAAATGGAAGTTGCAACGATGTGTCGATGCACCAAGAAGAATAAATTCGCAAGGCGGGAGTTTACCGCCTCCAAGTCAAGATTGAAACTGACGGGCTCCATCGTGGGAATTTTTCCTTTAGTAGGGCGTGAGGCTTTACTTTTTCCTCGCGAGGAAGTGAAGTTGAAACAACAAGTACCGTGTGGATTGTTTAATATGTGCGTTTAAATTTGTAAAATCTGTAAGCGCGATGTATTTGCTTTGCTCAAAATTTAAATCGCCCATTTAATCTCATTCAAAATCCACACACAGCGGAAAACGTACTATGCGGAACGCGGTCGCGTATCCCGATCTGAAACTCTCATCTTCCAATAAACGTCTTTTTTGTAACCCTCCTGACGTCAACTAAACATGATAACTTGAAGACGGTCGTGTCCAGCCGCAGATTCCCGCAATGTTATCAACATTTCTAAATTGTTTAATGTTCTTAATGGCCAAAGTCGGCAGAGTCCAAAATGGACATCGGCCAAATTCCCACCAACCCAAACCTGACACTGGAAAAATAAAACACATTGTATCTAGAGTCTAGACTCTTGAAAACATTGACAAGAAAAAATACGCTTGATTCAATCGGATTTTTGCTTGAATCAAAACGAAATCCGCTTAAATTAAGAGGCTTGGTTCTTGATTTAAGCTAGATTCTGATTGAATCAAGAGGACTTTTTCTTGTCGATGTTTTTAAGAGTCTGGACTCCAGATTCAATGTGTTTTTCTTCCAGTGTATTATAATATTCTTCAAGAACTTAATATATCGCAAATATGTTTTCACCTCTCCGTTTTTTAGGGCAGGTACATTGTCAAGTCGACAGATTCCAAAATGGACATCGACCAAATTCCCACCAACCCAATCCTGACAATATCATGATCATATATCCCGGAATAATTATTATAATATTCTTCAAGAACCTAATGCATCGGAAATATATTTTCACCTCTCCGTTTTTTAGGGCAGGTTCGTGGATTGGGGGGGGGGAGGTGATTCGGAGGGGAGGCTAATTCTAGTGGAGATGAGGAAACACATTTTTAGCTTATGTTTATCATGTTTCTGCCCTGAAGCTCTATTACACATTCTTCTATTGGATCCTGTTGGTTAGCTAGAAGTTACACAAAATCTATACCCAAAAGGTAAATTCCCACGTTTAACACGAATAGTGCAGGTTGTCCTAGTAAGTACCCGATACTTGACGTCATCCACCGCGGTAGAGCGTATACCGTGGTCTCTTCTATATTCCGTTCAAAAATCATTAACTGATCCCACTCAGGAAAGCCAGTACCTCTCCAGATTTTTTGGAAAATTGATTTTCATAGGTTATGCCTCACGTACATTACGGATGAAATCAACATGGACGAGCGACTGTAATATCCATTATTGCAGTGACAAGTATTGTGTGAAGACTATTAGCCCATTTTCAAAATGGGAACCGGGCTATGTCCATTTCTTGTTTTAAGGACGGCAACATATTGAAAATAAGTTTCCATCTCTATTCACACGTAACCTGCAAGTTCACATATGAATTTTTCAAGGATTTCAGCCCGTCTGAAGGTTTATCAAATCCCTGATAATCAGAAGTAAGTGTCTCTACTCCGAGTAAGTGTGAAAGTCGGGGAACTTTACCTTCACCATTCTGTACATCCGGTGCTCCAGGAAATGCACGCAATTTGAGTGAAGTGGAAAGACTAGTTAAGGCACGGACGAACACCGAGTGTGAATTGCAAAAAAAATCTGCCGTGATAACGAAGAGAGCAGTAAGTGCAAAAATCAAGTTTTGAGAAAACGGGCTCAGGAAGCATCAGACCGGAAAATTTTATTGAAGGAAGCCTCCGTTCTCTCTCAAAGTATCACTAATCCTCCGAAAGACTCCTAGAAATCGTTTGGATGATTAAAAATCGACTGATTTTATTTCCATTACACAAAAAGTTTATTTTTCATTTTCATGCTAGGTTATTGTTAGGCGAGACAGCCGAAGGTACTATCTACTGTATGTTTTCGTGATCGTGTTTTGAACATACATGCAACAAACAAATTTTCAGGTTATAGAAATTGGCAGAAGTGGGCGGCACACTGGAAAAAAAAACACATTGGATCTAGAGTCCAGACTCGTAAAAACATCGACAAGAAAAAGGACTCTTGATTCAATCAGAATCTAGCTTAAATCAAGAACCAAGCCTCTTAATTTAAGCGGATTTCGTTTTGATTCAAGCAAAAATCCGATTGAATCAAGAGTATTTTTTCTTGTCAATGTTTTCAAGAGTCTGGGCTCTAGATCCCAAGGCGGATAAAGAATGGTGGTCGCATCTCGTACCCTCTTGACGTCACGATTGAAAACAAACCCAACTGTGGAGTTAGGGGATTTGAGGTTTACGCTGCACCATGAAAGAAAGTGACTCGGAAGAGGCACGGCCATAAGGCTCACACAGTACAAGGTCTATTTCTTTCATGGCTGCACTCTAACGCTACAAGGTATTGTATAGTCACTTATCATTGTAAGTATTTCTGGCGTTGATAGCCCGAATTTAAAGTGAAATTACTGCGGTGTATTTTATTTTGCTATCTTTATCAGTGAATAGTTAAAAAACCGTGAGAGGTTTTTATTTTTTTT